>JARHVA010001666.1:2050000-2547500 GCA_037957365.1 Torreya grandis | reverse complement strand
GTAGTATGGTTCAACTATAGCATATGAGTCCAAAAAACTATAGCCTTATGAGGTGAATTATGCCTCTCATGATTTGGAACTTGCTAAAATAGTGCATATCTTACAAGTTTGGAAGCATTATCTATTGGGGAAACCATTTGAGCTTAAGAATAAAAACTTGGGTCTCAAGTATATATTTACTCAACTAGACCTAAATGTATATTATATATGTTGGTTAAAATTCTTATTTGATTATAATTTTGATATAAACTAAATCAAGGGCAAGGAGAATAGAGTTGTTGATGCCTTAAGTCATATAAGGTACATAGCAGCCTTGGATACTATCAGGAGTAATTTTCATGATCAAGTAATCAAATTCTCACTAGGAGATGAATATTATGACTAGGTCAAGAAATAATTATCATAGAATTCTCAAAATACTAGGTATCAAAGATTCAAGTTAGAGAGTGATGGTCTTTTGAGGTACAATAGTAGGATATATGTGCTTGATAGAGAGAATTTAAGGATCGCAGTGCTAAAAGAACTATATAATTCCCCATATTTAGGACATCCTAACATAGTTAAGCTCATGGTTGAGCTAAGACCTCTCTATTTTTGGAAAGAGATTAGGAAATATGTAATAGATTTTGTGTCATTGTTTAGAATGTCAGCATGTGTAAATAAAACATTATATATATATATATATATATAGTATGATTGTTATATCTTGATGATATACTAGAATGGAAGTGTTAGGTGATTAGCATAGACTTTGTCTAAGGGTTCTCATTATCATGGAACTGACATGATATGATCTTGGTTTTAGTTAACAAACTAACCAAGGTATCTCACTTCATACCAGAAAACATGAAATATGATGCACCTATGCTTATAAAGAGATTCACAAAACAAGTGTACCAATTGCATGGATTTTCAAAAAATATCATTTTAGATTGACATCTAAGAATGACTTATATACTTTGGTTGACTTTAAATTCAACTCTAGGTATGCTATTAAATTAGCACTACTTATCACCTAGAAATAGATGGATAGACTAAGAGAGTTAACCAAGTTTTAGAATATATCCTTAAAATGTATTACATGGATCAGAAATACAAGTGGGAGGGGTACCTTCCATTGGTTGAGTTTTCTTATAAAAAATCATACCAATTAGCATTAAATATGGCTTGATTTGATGCATTATATGGAAGGAGGTGTAGATCATCAATAAATTGGGATAAGTTTGAGGAGATAGTGTTTGGAGTTGAGATACTTGCAAAAATAGAAGAGCAAGTTAGGATAAGTACAAGTTAGCACAATCAAGTAGAGGTTGGTCGAGGCCAATAATAGACATAAAATTTATGCTAATCTAAAGAAAATAATAAGATAATTTTCTATTGGTTATAAAGAATTTTAATTGCTTAAGCCTTAGGAAATATTGATTAAGTTTGAGAAGTCAATTAAACTTTCACCTAGATATGCAATACCCTTCATGATTTTGGAATTAGTCAATTGTGTAGTGTATAGGCTTGCATTGCCACTAGATTTATCAATTAAATTGAGATTTACACATGAACAATCTATGTGAAAACAATTATTTGTGCCATGGATGTATCTTAATTTTAATCCTAAGGCTTAGTCATATTTTTTAACATGACCAAACCTTAGTCTAATAATATTATACTTGTTCCCTTTATGTCCCATGGCCCCTTCGTATGTTTTATTATTATCATGTTCTAGTTAATCATATGGTCTCATTTCACTATGTTCTAAACTTAGCTTAATATTTAATTCTAAGTTTTAATTCATGTTTATTAACATGAATAAAAAACTTAGTCTTAAGACTTTACCCTAAGTTCTTTATATTACCTGAGTTATGTATTAATTATTTTATAATCCATAAGATCAACGGTCCACGTTTGATCAGTGAATGGGATCTAGCAGTGCATATAAAGTCAAAAAGTCAAGAGCCTTAATCAATGATGAGATCAAATAGTTTGAGATTAAAGTTGAAAATTCAAACCTTGACCCTAATCTAAAGTTTGAACATCTTCCAAGGATTGATAGTACAAGACCTCACATACACATTCTGAGTAATGGTGCATGTCAAGTCAAAGTTTTAAAAGACCCTGAGGCAAGAGATTAGGTGACAAGTGTCATAATCTTAGTAAAATAACATTAAGAATCCAATGGAGTTCCAACAATTAGATCAATATTTGATGGAGTGCATTTATCTGACCAAATAAGATCTAACAGTGCATGATGAAGGTTGAAAATTTAAAAACCTTGAGGACAAATGTGGAGATAACACATGGAATAGATATGAGAAAAAAATTAAAGCTTGAGCATATTTAAAATATTGATGGTACATGGATGAATTTATACATCCTAATCAATGGTACATGGATTAGGAGGCATAATTAAGTAGATGAAGATTGATGGAGTGCGATTGATCCGTACAAATGAGATCAATAGTATGAGATCAACATTGACATTTCGATAAAGCTCAAGATGAATGCATAAGTGGCAAGTATCATAATGATGGGGAATGTAGAAAACAACCAATAACATAAAAATTATTAGGTCAATATCAAAAAAATTCATTGATCTAAGCAAATAGATCCAACGGTGTGAGGCAAGGCAAAATTTTCAAATGGCCTAGAACTAATAAAATATTTTCATGTGTCTAAGGAGACAAATAATCATTTTTTAAATATTAATGAGCAAGATTCCATGGTGAGCCACATTAGATCCACATAAGTATAATGTGACAATTTAAAGATTTTATAGACCCATGAAACGTAAGGGTATGAGTATGGAATCCAATTGGGATCTAAGTCACAAAGATCACATAAGTTAAAATATATACCACCATTAAATCATTTTAAAAACCTTTAAGAAATCCTTAATGAGTATGAAAACCTTAATTTGACCCTGTGCTCATTAGAGTAAAGCAAATAATAATGCATTATCATTTGTGCAAGGATAATTTGATCCATAATTGAACTGAACGCCCTAGCAAGAACTTAGTAAAATTCACAATCATGGTAACCCGAAAAAGTGTTTCAATGGAAGATGTGGAGCTCTATCTGACTTTAGATCTATATGGAAGACATTTATAAGGACCTAAAATAGCAAGAAGATAAAATGTTATACATACTAGATAACTTGATCAAAGAGCCTGCCATACTTAGTCCCTTGGGTCTAATAATTGATGAGGATTTCAAGTACAAAACTACTCAATTTATGAAAGAAGGAATAAAAAATAAATGAAAATAGGGGATGATATTAAGAAGGTCATGGGCCTAATTTTATCATTAGAATAAAATATAGGAGATGATAAGGGCATAAAACAAGCTTTGGAAAGGGCTAAGAGGGATCTCAAGGGCCTAGAATATTATGAAAAAAAATTATTCATGAGACCTATCATTGATCTATAGATGATCAATGAACAAAATTATAGAATGAAGATCTTGCAGGGAAGTCAAAAGGATATAATATCACAAGGGTCTCCAAGTTAGTTAACATAAGAATATTCTTTTTGTAATTGAGCTTATATACTTTTGAAAATAGAATATTCTTTTATAAAGGTATGTGCAACTCGTAAAGCACATTACATGTAGGTTAGTCATTTAGAATGTCTAGAGGGTTCTCAAGACATTGTAAAAAGATAATTATCCTTAAATTTTGACATGACTAACTGGCATACCTCATGAAAGGTCTATATAAAGAGGTATGGCCCATTATAAAAATGAGGGAGTTCTTAGATCCAAAATTACTTTATAAACTTGGAGTAAGGAATTCTACAAAGTTTGTTTAATATTTGTCTATGTGTTTGTTATCATGGTTGCTTCCTTAATTATCTAGTTTTATATTCAGATATGAATTATTTTTATGTATCCTAGATGTGCACATGTTAATGTAGAGTTATCAATTTGTGCTTATGCTAGGTTAATTAAAATATCTTAGGTTAATTTTATTATCTTTTATTTTTCTTGAAGATGTGCAAAAGCTATT
This sequence comes from Torreya grandis, assembly GCA_037957365.1. Classification (NCBI taxonomy): domain Eukaryota; kingdom Viridiplantae; phylum Streptophyta; class Pinopsida; order Cupressales; family Taxaceae; genus Torreya; species Torreya grandis. The sequence goes on along the minus strand of JARHVA010001666.1, from coordinate 2,543,503 downwards.
TTCTTATGGAAGTAAACCTTTAAAGTGAACCTGATTTCTTATTTTCATTACCTTTCCTTAGACATTTGATTGATATATAGTAGTATCTATGACTATGTGATTTTATGCCATATATTGGTTTAGTGCATGTCTTGATGAAATTTAAGCTCTATCATAATGTTTGGATTGAAGATCAAAAACACCTTTTTACCCTAACCTCCCTTTTGCTCCTTTTTTATCATATCACTATAGTTTAGCTTTTCATTATATATATCCATGGTAGCTTAGGGTTATAATTTAGGGTTTGGATATAAATTATTAGACTTATCTCATATTACTTTCATCTTCACAAATATTTAGGACTATGGTTGCTCCCAACAACCATTTACATGTTCATTTTGTGAAATAAGCATTTATCTTTGCCACTACTCCACCATAAATGTTAGGAAGATCATAATCAATAACTCATATAATGGATTCTTTGATCTATAAATGAGAAGTGTTTCTTAAACACTATATGAACCTAGTGATACATTTAGGTGCATCAACAAGAGGTACATGACCTTTAAGAGTTTATTCAAAATCAGTGGAAATTATATGAACATCACGATTGAAATCATGTATTTGGACTAATTTTTTTTTATAATGTTGAACATCCAAGTCTCGATATTAAACTTAGGCCATGATGTAGTTATCATTATAGGTTCAATATTTGGTACATGATTGAGATTCAGGAGGAGTTGAAAAGGGGGAGATACATAGATCACTGAATTTACATGGAGACATGATCAAAAGATCTCAGAATAATTTAGCCACTCCATCATCATTACATGTGAAGGTCTATTCCATGTAAGAAGCATCTTAATCATCTATGGAGGGAGGAAATTTGTGATCTCATCAATGAGAGGAATAATTTGATCATGAGGTAGTAAAGAAGGAGGAAGACACTGTAAGATTTAAAGAGGTAGTTTAGTGGTTTTGTAAGTATGTTGCAAGTCATTAGGTTCATCATCATCTGCATTAGCAAGAGTGTCATGTAAGTCTATATTAATGTTGATGAATTCAAGTAATGGAGTGTTGTTGATTGTTGGAATGGTATGAATTTGATATTAAGATTTAAGATTTGGAATTTGAATACTCCAAGGGTTGGGATCAGCCTCATGCTTATAATTTTTTCCATTATGTAGGAACTTGATGAATTGAATACTAGAAGAGGTGATAGACCATATTTAATGAGTCCATGGGAATTATAGGAGTATGTTGTAAGATAGGGGTAAATTAAGGACCATAAAATTGGTTTGAATATTCTTAGGCCTGATTGTAAGAGGAATCCAAATACAACTAAGTGGATTTTTATTAATTTTATAAAATCCATGACATGTTAAGTGAGTTTTTTTTAGATGATCCTTATTATAGCCAAGTTGTTGGATGAGCCATAAAGATGTTACATTAATACCATACCATTCATAAACTAAATTGTTATGAATGAGGATAGTATTAATGTTTATTTTAATAAATAGGGGTGGATCATTGGTGTGAAAAAGGATCTCATCATCAATCATGTTTTCCTCAAGAAATTCAATGGATAGTTGAGAAGAAGGATAAATAGATTCAATGGTATGCACATTGGTAGGTTGAGGCTCAATAGAGGGTGGTTCTTCATTAATATAAGATGGATTTTCAATTTATTACAATTATTGCATGAGGAACTTGTGATGATAAATTGAGGTACAAAATAACTCCATAAGGGGAATTATACAAGGCATGGAGTTGAGTTATTCTAGAAAGTTCTGATGGGATTTAAAATAAGAACCAGTCTGAGGTTTAGAAGGTAAGTTATATTTTGAAGGAATGGAGGTGGTTGGGGGTTCAAAATAAGTAAATGGGTCCTCATTATATTTTGAATATAGATGAGTAGTTGTACTATCTTTGAGAATTTTATCTTCCAAATATGGCTTCTTAGGTTTGGTGACATGATCTTTGTGAGTAATTTTGTGATGATTGTTAACCTTAGATATATTAACATATTGAGAGTTATTATAATATTGATCATAATTGACATCAATGGCACAAACATCTTTGGTATTTTTTTGAGTGGGATATGTGGGAAAAGATTTTTGGTTATGATAAGAAGAAGAAGATTTGGGAGATTGTCATTTTGAGAAGTGGTGCTTTACTCTTGATGATAGAGTTAGATCATGGATTCATGATTGAAGGAATTACTAGTAATATAGGAGAAAAACAATTTGGTAATCCCTCTACAAGTTTCATGGGAATGATTAATGTCAACATGGAACCAAAATAATTGATTAGGGTCATACCGTTTAGGAGGATTATCAGGATAAGTAAAGGGTTTAAAGGGTACTAAGAATTATTTCATTTCCTACATAGATAATTATATGTGAGAGGATGGAGTATTTTTGGCCTTAAAAACTCTTGGTTTCGTTTGAAGAGTTCTACTAGTGATGGCATTGGTAGAGATTTGAAAATATCCTTTAAAGAATTTAGTATTAGGTTAAAATTGCTTCATTACAAAGTCTTGATGTTTGTCTTGGGCAAGATCTTTGTTAAGAATTTAAGGGGGAAAGTTTCTAATATTATATTAAAGAGGAGTTACAAAAATTATAAGGAGTTTAAATAGATTATAATTAGTCATGTTATAATTAGCCTTGTGGGCTAAAAATTTACATCATTTGATAAAATCATGAGATGATTTAGTGGGAGATTATTTAGCATTGATGAAATGGCTAAGATAATTTTTGTGAAGGTCATTGTGTTGAAAATCTTTAACTAGAGGATTGACTAAATCCTCTAGTTGTTAGATGGAATGTTGGGGAAGTTGGTTGTACCATTCCAATACATTTCTAATGAAGGTTTTATCAATAATTTTAGTGGTGGTGAAAGTATTAGTTTGGATCCACTATTTATAAATATTGTCAATTTCTTTAAGAAAGGATGCAAGGTCTTTAGTCTCATCATACTTGATAGTTAGAGAGATGTTACCAATATCAATGGTAATGATGAAAGGAGATAAAGGCTCATTTTGTATGTTTTAAGCATCTTGTTAGTCATTATTAACTATGGAATAACATTTCATGAGGCATCTCTAAGAGGTGAAGGAATAAAGTTGTATTTAGTTTGAGTAATTATAACTAGAGGTTGATTAGCCATATTGATAAAATGACATTATAATTGCATCATTTGGGAGGTATTAGCTATTTGAATTATGTTTATTTGTTGCATGACTTGTGTAATAAATTGATTCATATCAATTGGTGGGTTGGTGTTTTTAGGATAACTCCCTAAATTATTATTAGGGGGAGGGTTATTGGGAGGTGGATTACTAGTGGGATTGTTGGATAGACTCGTGTCAATTGATCCCACATTTTGTTGAAATGTTTGAAGATGAGAGTTGTATTGATAGGGTCATAAAGTATCATATCCACCTAATTCATACTAAGGTGTGATTTGAACCATGTTAAAATCCATATATGAAGGAGGGGAAGAAATGATCTAAGAGTGAGAGTTCTCTTAGGAGGTAAAGAAAGAGAGAAAATAATGTTCCATATAGAATCTAAATGGATTCAAGTTGTCCAAGAAGATTTTGATAGGGGATTTCATGATGCTTGATAAAAGGAAAATAATTTTAAGAATAAAGAGAGATCATGGACAAAGAACTAAGTTGGCTAGACAAAGAATGAAGTTAACCAAATAAAGAATCAAATTGGCTTGATAAAATAACAAGGTTCATAATCGAGTACAAGGTTGATTGGGTTGACAAAGTATTATTAGACAGAGGTTGAGAAGAGTATAGATTCGATTGGGTCAATTGTGTAGTGCTAGTTAGAAGGTTAAATAGATAGAAAAGAGACAATTATGTTGTTTAAATATATACCATTGGTACGAATAAATATATAGTCTATAAGAGAATATATTGACCATAATGATAGTATTCTAAAATAGGGGAAAAGTTTTGTAATATAAGTGTATAAATAATGAAAGCAAACACACAAATAATTGTATCAATATGAGTAATTCAATTAGGGTACACAACACAAAACCTTACTCCAATGTTGGCTAATGTAAGTTTTTACATTACAAAACTCAATGATCAGAGAACAAGCAATCAAGTGGAAAGTAAATACTAACTAAGTGGTCATTCTGAGTGTCATTAGATTATTATAAAGTATCTATTTAAGTGTGATAGGGGAGTTGGCTTAAATAGGTAACTAGAAAATTAATCTATTGATGGGTTTAGAATGTTTGGGTTGAAAGGGATTTATGTTGGCAATGGTATTGGCTTGGTATTGGGCCCTACCCCCTCATTTCATAATCCCTAAGAGATAAGGGTGTTAGGTACTTTGATAATATATACCATTAACCATGCATTTATACTTGGACAAAAAACCAAGTTGTCTTCCCTTTTGATGATGAAATCCATGTAGGTAATCCTTGGGAAGATAACTGTTTAAAAGCATTCTGAATGTTGTGGGATTTGGTAGTGTGTGAAAAAGAGAAAAATAGTGTAACTAAATGGTAATTTGAAAAAAACCCACCTATTTAGACTATATGAGTTACTCTAAGCATGTAAAAAACTGAAAAGTAAGTATGAATTAATTACTAACAAATAGTTATTAATTCCTTAATGAAGAATGGTATAATGTTAGTTTAGGCAACACTATATGTAAATAGTGCAAAATAGAGTTGACTAGGTCACTATTATTATGTAGAATCAAATTCTTTAAAAATAGATTTGAATGGGTCAAATATGTCTCTCAATAAAAGATAGATTATAGAACTAAGTCAACCAGGTTGACCTTGTTGGCTATAGGGTCATAATTTCAAAGGCTACTAACTTGTGAAAAATAGAAATGAATAAAGTACTAAAATGCTGAAGAAGTTAAAGAGAGGAACCTTGGTGGGTTTGAATATGGTTGAGATTGAAAATTTTATGTTGAAGTGTCTCAATTACTACTTTAAATTTTTACAAACCAAGTCAACTAGTTCAACCTAGTTCTACAAAACCCTGTGTTAAAGAAGAATAATATGCCAAAGTCAACCTGTTCAACCTAGTTTGTTGACCTATATGTTGGTTGAGAAAAAAAAGATTAAAATTTGACCCTGTTTAACCCTATATGTTTATCTAGAATGAAAAAGGATTATTGTTTTGACTTGTTTGATTTAGTACATATATTTGATGAAGACTTGCATAAACATAATAAATTTATTTTGATGCAACTATGTGTTAAACATGTGTAAAAAAAGTTAGAACTGTACTGACTGGTTTGATACAATACTAAAAATATAATAATATGATAAAAAATGATAACATGAAAGAAAACTTGTAAGGGTTATATTCATGTCAGGTTTACCATAATATATTCAATGGGAAATGTAATAGATCTATAAACAAATCTTAGATCGAAGAGGATAAATCCTACTTATACTACTGATTATGGATACATTAGATATTTAGGGTCATGGCCAAGATAGATCCACTAGACCTAGTCAAGGGATCTCTTATAATAATAAATTCACTAGGGAGGGTTCCAAAGGCTCTAGTCAAGCAAAACTATGTAATAACCCTAACTAGGCCTATGTTTTCATATTCATTACACTAATAACAATTAAATAAAAATATAATGTAGTGCTCACTAAATCTTGTGGCACAAAGTGGGGGTTAGTAAACATAACAATAAATAAGCATAAGAGAATCCTAATTAATCTATGTATAGGTAAAACCCTAATGCATGAAGAGAGTAATATACTAAAAAACCATTAATTATGCTACTTTTATCTACTAAAGAGAGGAGAAAAGTTAGAGATACTTACTTGAAGATGAACTCATCAAGAGTCAATCTCTCCCTTGTCAAAAGATGTTTCAAAAGAGGTTTTTTTTATTTTTAAGGATTATTAAGAAAGGCCAAAGCAACTAAGACTTCTCCACAAGATAATATTCTTCTCCAAATAGAAACCCTAAGATAAAAATCCTCAAATAGAATGGTAGAAGAGCATATTGTAAAGAAACACAAATGAATAATCAAATCTTCTTGTCTCTCTAAGGATGGTGAAATGGATGTGTTTATATAGGTAGATCTAACCCTAATCCTTTCTAAGAGTTTAGGCTGACAAGGTTGACCTAGTTGACCTAATATCATTATTAATAAAAATAAATTAGGTTACAGACTAGGTTGGCCAAGGGCCAACCTAGACATTAATAAGTTTTATGAAATAGATTACAAGGTTAATGGGGCTGAAAGTGTAATGTAAACCATCAAAAAGAGTTTTAGGTTAGGAAAGGGGTAATGAATGTGGTAAATGACTAGAAGAGGGTGTAAAATAAGAGGCAAAGCTTAGTGTAACGGTTGGATTAATAATAAGTGGTAGTTTAGGGATAATAATTCTTCAAAATACAATGGTCTACCCACCCCTTTCTTAGTGCACCCCTTAAGGAATTCACTCAAATATATTTAACTCAATGGGTTTTTTCAAGATAAATAGCATTATTAATTGATAAAATTTGAAAATATTATTTATATATAGATTGCATACATGTCCTCCAAGGTGATCACCACCTTAATAGTATCCCCATCCACCACCCACCTAAATGTATGATGAGTCTCTCCCATTACCCTATAAACATGGTGATAAGATCAAGACTTAAAGGCACCTAACACATCTCTATGATCCCTCTAAGGATCAATGTGGTATGATTTGATTGATCAATTAATAGCAATCTCTCTAGTAGATCTGATAGTCAGCTCTCATCCACATTCTTCCACATTATTTAACATCTTTATAAAATATCAAAAAATAAATCACAATTATATTTTACTTCAAAAATCTAAAATAAATACTAAAAATCAACACAAAACAAGAAAATTAACATTTATTTCTATTTTTTTTAGTACATTGGCTAGGTGCTTAACTACATTGACCATGCCTTTTTATACAACATCAACCATGCCATACAATATAGACCAACATATCAATCTACTATATCTTCCATACCATATGGTATCAACCACCTATTTATCCAACTATATCAACCATACCCTATGGTATCATCTAGGCTTACCTCTTTTTAGTATATCATCCAATTATTAAACTACATCAACCATGCTTACTTTCTAACACCACTATCCACACCATATGGTATTGGATAATCAACTTGTTTTCTATTGCATTGACCATACCATAATGTATCATCTAACATTTCACCTAACGTAGAATATCATCCAAGAAGTTTTCATCCCCATTACAAACTATATCAACCTAGCAAATATAATTTAGTGAGGGACATAATTTATTTCTTTGGTGTTAATAAATGCATTTGACCCTAGTTTTTAATTATTCATAAACTACCCATTATCTATCCTAATTATAAGTTTGTTTTGATGTTTTTTAGGTTAAATAATGTTACATGACTTTTCCTCAGTGCCTATATTTCCTATTCTAGTTTATCCCAAAAAAGACAAAATAAATAATAAATGCAAAACCAACCTGTACTATAAAATCCATAACTACGATATGTCCCCAAGCACATTTGACTCATTAACCACGAGCCATGATCTCTCAAATTGATAAATTTGGATAATCAAATATTTGGTTTTCAAAAAATAATAAATTCACAAATGAATAGTTTTCACCTATTTATATTAAAATTAAAATTTTACACCCTTTATTTATTTACCATGAGATTCCATTTTCACCCATATCTTTGTATCTATAGGTCTTTTTCACAAACCAAAATAAGCCTTATAATCTTGGTGAGATAAAGAATTTTAGGTACTTTTATCTTCTTTTTCAAGTCTTCCTCTCATAATTCTTGTTGGGAACCTTCCATCACCTATGACATACACAACATTATCTACAAATGGTAATGTAAGTGAATATATGCACTTTCATTTTATTTACCTTCATTTAATTTTAACTCTTTCAACATTTATTTTTAATTATGATTTTTTATTACTATGTTTCTTTCCCAAATCACCATCCCATGTTACACTATTGTGGCATGTGATGAGCTTTAGGTGGGTCATATGTATAGACATAATATTTTTCACTTTAGCATTTACTAACTCTTTTTATTGTAGTGGCTTGTTGATGCATAAATATCCATGCGTACATGCCTTAAAGTGGGAACCAATAATGGGATGAGAATGGCCTATTGTGGTTTGTGAGAGATGTTATTATTCTATCCTAATTACACCATTGGTACTATTATTTTGATTTCTTATAAGTGTCTATCCCTATACCTCTTATGTATGTCTCTTATCTAGTTTTTTAAGCTTCCCTATATTCTATGGTACTAACCTGGTCAATACTTACTACACCCTTATCCTATAACATGTGTTGGGATATGTGTACCCAACTTGTACTTATATAACCCATTCTTTATCATATTATATTTCTGTATGATTTTTTATTGGACACTACACACTTGAAGAGGGGTGTTATTTAAAAACATTAGTTGAGTATGATCTCCTTAACACATTAATGATGACTATTTTGGCCTAAAATCAGGTATGTCCAAGATTTTTCATGCTTCATAAGTAGATTGTTCTTCATTTGTTGTGATCAAGAACCTTGAATGAGGTCTTAAGTTAATGTTTGGGATTGTAAATGACATGTTTTTCAATGTATGAATACATTTAGAATCTTATATATAGTCTTACCAATCTTATATAGGTTCATTCCATGGTTTGTGTCTTACAAGATCCATTATCAATGCAATGTTTCATAAGTAGAAAGGTCTAAGGGTCATTGTTTATATCTTGAGGGTAAATGCATATAAAAAGAGACTAATACATTTGTTAGTATCATATTAGATTGTATAGGTTATTAATATTATTTCCAATGAAGAATAAGGTCAAAAATGGTCTTAAGAGGCATAATAAGATCATAAACAAAGTAGAAGATTCTAAAAAATGTTCATGAGGATATGCAGGGTCAAGAAGTCATATTTGAGGCAATTAAAATATTTCTAGGAAAGTGGGGCATTATTAAATTTTCAAAAGGTCATAAATTCCATTGAATACCATCCTTAAACTCCCCCATATATATAATTGGTAAAAAGTGTGTTGAATTTATTTATTTCCCTCCATTTTTTCCTTAATGGTATTTAACTCTTTGAAAGTGAGAAGAGTGCATTAAGAAATAACTAAAGTGCTGATCATCCTCAAACATGATCATGGAAGTTTTAGGGGTATTTTTTATGTTTATTTAATAAAATATCAAAATCAAACCTCCAGAGTCAAGGCTTCACCATGGTTTATAAGCCTAGAGATTTGAGGATGAAGTTTCAATAATATTTTATAGGTTTCTTTAGAGCTCTAAGGAAGAAATCACCATGATATTGAAGTGGTTATGGTATAAAAATTATATGGAGGTTATTAAATGAAGAAGAGAGTCATTCATGGAATAAATAATAGGGTTTAGGCAAAGAACACAAATAAACAAACAATCATGAAGTTATAGGCCTAGAAAGTTGTAGGTTTTAGATTGTGTACACATTATTGCAAGGGTTTGTGAAGATTCATGAATGGAACTAGGATTAAAAACCCAAACATATACTAGGTGTACCAAACATCCTTGATGGATTTGAATTCAAAATGATGCATAATAATCCCTTAGATATGAAGGTTTTCAAGAAATTGTAGGTTTTTATGAAGTCTTCTTAAGAGTTAAAAATATTTATAGTGGTCTTAAAGCACAAAATTGGCTTAAGAATGGTACTCACATAATTTTTAGGCCATCACATAATTTTTATTCCATAAAATTCCTTAAAATAATTTAAACATGCTCACAAACCTCCCAATAAGGTAAAATTAATCCAACATCTTGCTCATGGGCACCTATAGGACGTTTTCAAACATGTGACATCTTTGCTCAATTGTTGCATGGATTAGTATTAACATTGGAGGGAATGGATAATGAAGTAAAGGTTCATATACAAATTTTAATATGTAGTGATTATTAAATAGGGTTATAAACAATCACTAAGAAGTCTTGAATCTATCTATAAGTCATTCAAGGAAGGCATAATTAAGGGTTTATACACATTACTCTTAATTCATGGATTGATATAGGTGTTGGAGGATATAAAGAGTGTTATGTATATTCCATATTTAATGATAAGAGAATATAATAATCTTAGAATCATGTAATTTTAATGAAAATTTGACCTACTATGCTCAAACCCTGTTAAAAGTTTAGGAGCTTGAGAGAGGAAATTACAAGATTTTGAGGCTCTACAAGTAAGGTAATGATTCAAAAACTCACTAAACCACACTTATGTATAACAAAAAGGTATTAGGGATATGAATGAATGTTTGACTCAATAAATTTTCAAACAAGGAAATTAGTTTATAGGCATGTGCAAGAAGAAATATAATAATGTTGGGTTTTAGAGGTTATAATGTTTCTCAAGATCCCCCAGGGCTTTCTCTAGCTTGTGACCATATTTATAATATTGTAAGGAATGTTAAAATGTTTCATGACATAAACCTTGAAGTTTTGGATCATGTATAAATAATTATAGGGTTTTAGATACCCTCAAGGTCCCCCAAAGCACCTACAATCCTTTAGTTCTAATAATGAGAGGTTACTAGTTTCAAAAGGGTATCCAACATGTTTTGATTGATTTTAGGATAAGAGTAAGTTAAATAACCTAAGATACAAACCTTAAGATCATTACATGAAACTTTTAGGAAAAAATTGAAGAATTATCACTAGATGACTTAATTTTAGGGGATTACCACTAAGTTGCAAGTCTTCAAAAGGATAAAATGCATACATTGTAGGTTTTGATAGTGTTCCTATTATTTATAATGCCAACATGGTCCTTAAGATTTAAATATCCTACATATATGTATAAAAATAAAATGAAGGGTTTTCAAACTTGTCAAATGTCTTCATAAGAATATAGATTGCCTCAAAAGACCATAGGCCTATGCATTACTTGTTAGGTCCAAGAGTAAGGATCTAATGGGTATTGAGCCTAAAACATGATTTAAATTTTTTTTCCTCCTTCAATAAATAAATTATATTATCAAGACTAAAGGACCAAGAGGCTTTGAAACATAAATAACATAGGTAAAGGTTACTAATTATAATGTTGTAAGCCTGTGATGTGAGATTCTCAAAAAAGAGACATGAACCTAAAAAAATATAGTCATGCATGCAATGTTCAAGAAGGTTTTACTATTTTATCTAGATTGAGACCAATGATAAATACTTCTAAAGGATATTATAGATAAAAATATGATGTTTATAAGGATTTAATTCTAAGTGACGATGTGAGTATAGGTAGGAACTGGTGAAATTTTAAGATTTTGGGATTATAAAGCTTTGTCACCAAGGTTAAATGGTTCTAAATAAGAGAAAGAGATCTTAGGAAAATGAAAGTAGCCTGTATAAGTTTGCATATAGTCCTTAGGGTAATGTTTGATCTTCAAGAAGGTATTTAAGATCAAGAAAGTTACTACTATTATAGGCCTAACTAATCAGTGTGAAGTAGTTCCAATGTATCCTGGCCAATGTTGGAGAACTATATGAATAGAAATGTAAAGAACAATCATGTTAATCCATGGAGATTGAAAAAATAAGGGTCATCATAGCTTCAACACCAAGAGGCATGTAAAAATTTTTCAAGATTTTCTTGAGGATAAAAGGTTCCTATAATTATAGGTCTGCAAAGCCTTGTTCTTCATATGCACAATGTTATAATGAGAAGGTCTTAGTTCAAGAAACCTCACTTGTATTCCTAGTTGATAGGTTGTGGAAGTATCAAACATGGACATGAAGAATATACACTTGAAACCTATTTTATAGGGTAGACTTAGTATATTTCACACAAGTCAAAGGCATCATAAAATTTTGAGAACAAGATTCTACATAGAGACATAAAGATCACACTGAAGAAGATTATAAGCTAAGAGATACATGAGAATAAGGACTCTAATAAGCTTGTTGTAGGTTTGTAAAAGGAATGAGAAGGCAAAATGTGATATTCAAAACATGGAGATATAAGTTTCTTATCTTCTTAAAGAGATTTTGTGAGTAGATATGGTGATGATCCAAATTCTCATCCTCTCTAAGAGGCCTTCACATAAGATCCAAGTTGGTTTCAAGCATTGAAGTGATCTTACAACTTTTTAAGCATGACCATAGATGGTGTAAATAGTCATAAAGTATAACAAATGACATAAGGCATTGGAAAACTAATATTATAGGTGTGTAACCCCTCTGTGAAGTGTTAATTAAGGAATTTCAACCCTCAAGGATCCAAATGGCATAGGAGGTCTACTTTTAATTCAATATTTCAATCAAATTTGACATGCATGTGTGGAGAGAAAGGTGAGTTAAGGCAATCAATTTAGGAATTTATTAAGTGTAGAAGCCATGTAAGAGCACAATATTCATCCATAAGGAAACCAAAGGATAAAAATGGTAAAAATTAATCCCTCTCCTATGTCCATCCTCCATGAGAGACAATCAAAGTGACATGCCTAGTGCATTGATGAGAGGTGAATTTTCTTATTTCCACTCATTTTCTCTCTTAGATAAGCGAAGTTATGATGTAATAACTACATTATGTAGTCTAATAGTGTGTAAATATAGTCCAGTAGTGCATTTTATCATTTATAATCTCATACTTCTTATAAAAAGGATTGGAAATGCCTTATTTTATATCCCTCTACTAGGTATAGCAATAATATACTTCTATAGATACTTATAATGATAGATTAAGGCCTTTGATTTGAATAAAGATTAGGTTTTACCTTCTCTAAGATTGTATTTTATGTGAAATCTTGTGTTTTGTTGATCTACACTTGTGTTAGAGAGTGTTCTCCCATGTGTACGTCCATTTCCTTTACCTTGGTGCAAGTAGGCAAGTCTTTTGTAGGTCATATGCTATGTTACAATTGATTATGCAAGAGATTAGTTTTGGAAGCTCACTAATTTTATCTTATGTGATACCTTTTAGATATTCCCTCTAGTTATAGCTTAGGCCACCACATTCATATGAAACACTTATGCAAGAGATGCCCAATTTGGAGATTTTGCAAGACAAATTTTAGTCTTTCATAAGTTCTATTGTATAGTTCTAAAAAGGTATAGGAGATCCTCAATCTTGGTTCATCACCTTATATTCAAGTTTTAACTTCATTATATTTATTTTCATGAAAAAGAGTCTTAGTGTAGTTTAGGTAGGATTTATCTGGTGTAATATGGCTGAAAATGATCTTGAATTTTATAGAGATTTACTCCTATATAGGTCACCCACACCTAGGATCATTTCCATTGTGTCAATTGAAATAGGTCTCAAGACTTGGTAGGGTGCATTTCAATGTGACAATAATTTATAATATGCTCAATGGGATAACTACCTTAGAGGATTGAATATTTTTCTAAACATTTGGTGTTGTTATTGGCAATTTATAGATATTTCACACACATATTAATCACTTAGCCACTCTAAAAGGCATTTAAAAGTTCTTGGTTTCATATTAGTACTTAGTATTTATGCCAAAAGTGATAATAATAACATCTTAAAAAGGTAATGATGTTGATTTTATTCATTTATCATTAGATTCAATTAGAAGGAGATATTTCCAAGGTCTATTTCATATTATAGACCCCCTTTTGCTACCATTTCTCCATAACATATACTAGTACTACCTCAAATATCTAACATGGTATCCTGAGGGAACCAAATATTTTTACCCTTAAATGGGGGTAGTCCATTGTCTCTCCAATAGTATGATGACATACCTTTTTCATCCCCCAAGATCATCCCATCCTTCATTGGTAAAAACTACACAAAACCTATTGAGCACATCTAAGATGTTACAAACATATATTTAGTTTACCATGTCACCTAAGATAATTTAGTTGTAGGGCTTATAGATAAATCCTTGAAGGAGAGAGGTAGCCAATGGTACAAAGGTATTCAACCAGATTTTATCCATAATTAGGATGAGGTGGGAGAAAGGTTGTGTTAGTATTTTGAGAATAAGAGTGTCTACCTTTTACTCATAGAGTAACTAAACACCATCAAAAGGGATCCACATGAGTATATGGTAGACTTATTTTTTAGATTCTATAAGAATTGGGATAAAATACCACAACTAGTTAAAACTACCCCCAACACTACTTTATTGTATTATTTAAGATCTTTAAATAGGGATATAGTAGTGATGATTCAATTTATAGGGGTGTAACTCTCCTTGATGCCTATGATATTGTCATTATGGCTAAAAATTGCCCCATAAAAGCCAAGAAAATTTCCTCAAGGCCTAAATTTCCAATTTTTGCATAATTACCCCTACATCAACCACTAAACCCACTCTGGTACCCATTCTAGTAGTAAATAACTATCCATCTAGTGAAGGGACAACTCCTAGTGAAACACATGAGGTGAAATCACTATTATATCACTTTAGAAATGAATTGGTTGGTTTGAAGAGGTAAAAATTATAAGATTTTATGCCTTATCAACCATAAAATCATCTCTTCTAACCTAATATAAATCCCTATTAGGGAAATTGTTTGAGCATAAGGCCACATTACTCATGTTAAGCCTTACAATAGTCACAACTCCTATGATGATATTAACTCAAAGGAAGTTGTGCCTATGTAAAAAAACATGGATTAGGATCATGAATGGTGAGTTAATTTAAACCAACCTCATAATCATACAACTTATGAAAATGGATTTATCAATTAGGCCTTGATAGTGTAAAGTGTATTATCTTCTCAAGGGAAGTATAGTGAACCAACTCCATAAGTTAAAGGAGGGCAGGAACTAACTCAAGTATAAGGTGATTCCACCCTTTTAATTAGAAATAAATTGAATTATATGGTATGAACCAAACTAAAAATCCATGCAAAAGTGGTACCCCACTAGCCCACAATACAAGGTTTAAAATAAGAGTAGGAGAGGAAGGGCCAACTTCCTCAAGTGGTTAATTACTTACTTCTTAGACAAAGGGAGCTCAAATACACTTCAATATTATCAAGTAGTTGAAGAAAACGAGTTTGAATATGACTATGTGGGAGGTTCCATCCATCCTATATTAAAGAGACTTTTTTAAGGAATCCTTGTGTCATCTTGGTCAATAAATTAAGGTAAGTACAATATCTACCCCTACTAGTCTATACCAACCTAAGGAAGGAGATAATGGCCAAATTGGTAAACCTTCTCCATTTTACATCTCTCTTGTCATTATAAAAAACCTTGTCCATAAATATATGATTAAATCTAAGGAAAATAACTCTATCATTTCTAAAAAGATAGATGATTTTCTAGGTCTACATTATGATCCTATCTCAAAGGGAGGGGTATAATTGGATGGTTTATCTATTAGGACTGTGTGAATCATAAAAGGACTAAATATGACCCAATATGCTTGTCCAAATATCTCTATTATCCAAGATATTTTTGTCTTTGATCTACTCCCATATTTTTATATATGTATATCAAATGACTTCAGTATTAAGCTAGGTGGATACTTATCTTTTGATTGGTCCCATATGTTTGTTAAGACAAGGAATGGGACAAGGGTGACCATTAGAGATGAACCAATATCTAAGGACCAAATTGAGCCCTATTTTATAAACCCCATGAATGTGAATTTCATTATGTTTTATCAAGGTGAGGAGGTTGATAATCATGAAGCCACCACTCTTGTTGAAGAGGTCATTGATTTCTTACTTTATGAGTGGGAAAATGAGCAGTATAGATTTTATGCATATGATCACATTGAAGAGATTGGATTGGGAACTTAATACATTCTTGAAGAGGATTCTATTATGCCAAATCTTGTCAAAGGATAAGAGGACCTTGAGGGCATGAGGAAACTATATTTTGATGGTTTTAGGAGTAGGAATGGGGATGATAAATGTATTACATTTATATGTCCCTAAATGGAGAAGTATTTTTTATCATATAGGCTACAATTTAGTTACCTTAAAATGTAGTAGAGTATGAGGCACTCATTCAAGGCCTCCAAATGGCATAATAAAGGGATAAAGTTGATTCAGGGGCTTGGGGATAGTGAGATAGTTGTAAATTAGATTAGAGGCCAAAGTACATTTAAACATAACATATTAAAGGCCTAAAAACATAGGATATGGGACCTCATTTAAGGATTTGATGCCTTCAACATAAAAGTTATGATAAGAAAGTAAAATATTGATGTAGATGGGATTCCCATAGTGGGATCACAATATGACCTTCTTAATGATGTTGTGAGAAGTTTAGATCAACTTTTAAAGTTAATTATTATACCTAAAATCCCTAAAAATAATGATACTTGGAATGTATTTAAGAATGATGTAAAAATCATCAAATTTCTCTAAGATGAAGCTGAGTTATCATCAAAGAACCAACATAAACTCTAAGATGAGTATGAGGATCAAATCATCCAATCAAAGGGAAACAAAATGCTTAAAGTGTTTGTTACCTTAGAAATAATATTCAATTTATATGACCAAATCAAAGAGGAAAAGATGAACATGAAGATCAAATAATGAGAACTAAAAACCAATAACCATATTTGATGATAAATTTATAAAGGCTAGTAAGGTATGACCCCAATTTAAAATTGATGAATTTGTTGACCTTTGTAAAAATTATGATGATATATTTTCTTGGACTTACCAAGACTTAAGAGTATTTAACCCAAATTTGGCCCAACATTCCATTAATCTTGATATAAATGCCAAACTAGTGAGGCAAAAGTAAAGGCCTATAAACCTCAAGCTTGAGCCATTAATGAGAAAATAACTTTCTAAGATGATTGAAGCCAATAACACATTACTTATAAAGTATTCTTCTTGGGTAGCCAACTTAGTCCTTATTAGGAAGAAGCATGGGGAGATTAGGTTATGTGGTGCATTTATGGACTTGAATATATCTTCACGTAAGGATCATTACCCCTTCCTATTATGGAGCAAATCCTCCAAACTATAGTAAGGGCTAAGAGGTTGTCACTTCTTGATGGTTATTTAGGGTATAACTATATTCTTGTGTAGGTTTGTGACTAATACAAGACAACTTTTGCCACAAAGTGTGGTACTTATGATATTAGGAAAATGCCCTGTAGGTTGATCAATATTAGTTCAAACTTTTAAAGGGCCACATATATGATATTTATAGGACTTATTAATGATATGTTATTGGTTTACTTAGATGATATAACTATTTTATCCAATAATGTAAATGATCACTTTGATCATTTGAGTAAAGTATTTGATATATTTAGAGAGTTTAGGGTGTCCTTAAACCCAAATAAGTGTGTATTTATTGTCCACGAAGGCAAGTTGTTAGGATGTGGCTTCCAAGGATGGCCTAGAAATTGATCTAGAGAGGGTGGAAGAAATCTTGGCTCTCTCACTTCCAAGTCACAAGAAAGGACTTTAAAGCTTCCTAGGTAAGATCAACTTTATGAGAAGGTTTATTCCTAGCTTTACTTATTTGGTAAAGCCTCTAATGGCTATGATGAAGAAAAATTAGACATTAAATTGGTCCAAATAGTATATAAATAACTTTGAAAAAATGAAGAATGCCATATCCCAATATCCCACTCTCATAAATCCTAATTTTACAAATATTTCATCATATATGCCTTTGGAAGTGATGATTTTATCTCATCAATCTTGTTATAACAAAATAGTGAAATATTGTAGTAACTAAATTCATTATTTAGTAAACGTTTAAAATATTATGAGCTAAGGTACACTTTTGTGGAAAAAAAACTTACTATTATAAGAAGCCTTAAGAAGTTTAGGCATGTGGTCTCTAAGAATAGAATTCAATTGATGGTGTCACACCCAAGTGTCAAATAATTTATGCTAAGCATGGATTTGACTGAGAAGAGGGATGGTTGGATAAAAAATGTCATGAAATATGATGTAAAAATAAAAGTGACTAAATTTTTATGAGGTAATTGGCTATGTGAATAGGTAGAATCAAACCTACAAAAGGATAAAAAGGTTGTCATAATGGTATAAAATGATCAATAATCAACTGCACCTTCACTCCCTATAAGCTAAAATGAAGACATGATTAACTTCCTCTAAACATGTGAGTATCCTTAAAGTTTAGACAAAATGAAAATAAGATAATTTAGATTGTAGCATATTCCATATGTCTTTGTAAATGGAATCTTGTTTATAAAATATCTTATTAGTGTCTTATTGATATATATTAGGCTAAATCAGATTAACAAAATACTAGAAGAGTTTCATGATGGATCATTAGAAGGCCATTTTATCCAAAGACTACTACTATTAATATTATGAGGGCTAGTTACTATTGGCCCAACCTATTCAAAGAAGCACATACATGGGTGAGAAACTTATACAAGTGTTTCTTATTCATAGGTAAGCAAAAGTTAATAGCCCTTCATGCAATGGGGTTTAGACTTAGATGGTATGATCAACCCACATTAAAGTGTTGGTAACAAGTGGGTGTTGACTACCACATATTAATTCATGAGGTGGATAGAGGCAATGATACTCAAGGAAGCCAAAGAGACATTTGTGTTAGATTTATATGAAGGTATTTTCACTAGATTTGGTACTCTAGATATTATCATATTTGATAATTCCATGGATTTTGTTAGTACGAGTATCACTGAATAGTTAGTGAAGTATGGTATTAATTTTATCACTTCTTCCAAATATTACCCCTAAGGTAATGTTTTGGAAAAATATACAAATAATAATCTCATAAGGATCATTAAATAACCATGGATGAGAACCAAAGATCTTGGCATACTAAACTAAAACAACTTTATGGATGATAGGATCACTCCCAAGAGAGATATTGTCAATTCCCCCTTCATTTTTATTTATGGGAGAGAATAAAGGCTACTATTATCACTTGATTTATCATCCCTTAAGCTCACTCAATAGTTTTAATTGATGAATAATGATGTTATTACTATGAGGCTGTTATAATTGATGGAGTCAAATGAAGTTATAAATCAAGTAATGCATACTATGGAGCTTAATCAAGCTCAATTAAAGAGGACTTTTGATAGAAAGGAAATTGATAGAGGATTCAAATAAGGATACCTAGTGTTAAAATAGGATGAGGATAGGGAAAAAGATAGAAAACACACACCAAGATTGTTGTCATATTGAGTGGTCCCTATGTCATAGGCAATTATGAATAATCCAATGCTTTTTAGCTCTCTAAGCTAAATGTATAAGAGCTACCAATCCTAGTTAATAGGATTCATATGAAGCACTATTCCTGAGGTAATTTTAGACCTTGTACATAGTAGATTAGCTATTTTTACTCCTTCCAAATGCTAGTTGAACACTGTTTGAGTAGCCTAGTTGTTCTTCATTTTCCCCTAAGTGTTGTTTCACATATTATTTTTGTTTCTTTATTTTCTATTATGGAAGTATTTTTAGTATTCCTAAGGGTGGAATATCCAAGTTTAAATTTAAAATAAGTTATTTCTTGACTTCATGCCCAATGGATTTGACAAGGCAATTAGCCTGGGTGTTCAATTAAGCAAACACCCCTTGGAAGTCACCAAAATGTTGGTATTCTAGCCACCCATGGTATCTTAGACACTACACACTTGGGAGGGGGTATTAATTACAAAAAATACTTGAGTATGAGCTCATTATCACCTTCATTATGAATATATTGTCCTAGAATTAGGTATGCCCAAGATTGTTCATGATTCATAAGTAGTTTGTTCTTCATTTATTGTGATTAGACATTGTGAATGAGGTCTTAAGTTAATGTTTGGAATTGTAAAGGGCCTAGTTACATAGTTTTAAATATATGGATACATTTATAATCTTATATAAGTCATACCAATGTTTTTGAGGTTCATTCCATGGTTAATGTCTTACAATATCCACTATCAATGTAATATTTCATAAGTAAAAATGTCTAAGGGTCATTATTCATATCTTGAGGGAAAATGCATCCAAAAAGAACCTAATGAATTTATCAAGATAATATTGTATTGTAAAGGTTATTTAGGTGCTTTTAAATAAATAATATGGTTAATAAGCATATTAAGAGTCATAATAATATCATAAACAAAGCAAAAGATTCTTAAAAGTGCTCACGAGGATATGAAGGGTCAAGAAGTCATATTTGAGGCCATTAATTTTTTTTTAGGAAACTAGGGCATTATTGAAGTTTTAAAAGGTCATAAATTTCATTGAAGATCCTCCTTCAACTCCCATATTCATATAATTGGTCAAAATTGCATTGAATTTATTTATTTCCCTCCATTTTATTCCCTAATGAAATTCAACTCTTTCAATGTGAGAAGAGTGCATTAATAAATAACCAAAAAATTGATCATCCTAAAGCATGATCATGGAATTTTAATTTTTTAGGGGTAATTTTTAGTTTTAATAAATAAAATATCAAAGTCAAACCTCCCGGGTGAAGTCTTCACCATCGTTTCAAATCCTAGAGCTTGAAGGATGAAATTTCAATCATCTTTTATAGATTTATTTAGATCTCCAAGGAATAAAGTACCATGATATTGAATGGGTTATTGTATAAAAATTATATAAAAGTTATTGAATGAAGAGGAGAATCATTCATGGAATAACTAATAGGTTTTAGGCAAAGACCATAAACAGACAAGCTTTCATGTATTTACAGGTCTAGAAAGTTATTGATTTTAGCCTATGTACACATGATTGCAAGGGTTTGTGAATATTAATGCATGGAACTAGGATTTAAAAACCTCATTAAAAAATATATTAGGTTTACCAAGCCTCTTTTATGACTCTTCATGTAGAACAAGGCATAAAAAGCCCTTAGATATAAAGGTTTTTAAGAATCTACAGGTTTGTATGAAGTCTTCTAAAGAGTTGAAAATATTTATAGTGGAATTTATGCATAAAATGGGTTTAATAAGGGTAATAAAATAATTTTAATTCCCTAAAATTCATTTAGATAAGATAACCAGGCTCACAAACCTCCCAATATGGAAAAATAGATCCAACATCTTACTTGTAGGCACCTACAGGTAGTTTTCAAGGATGTACCATCTTCGATCACTTATAGCATGGGTTAATATGACCATTAGAGGGAATGGATAAGGTAATAAATGGTAACATACAAGTTTTAAGAGGTAGTGAGGGAGAAATAATGCTATTAAAAATCACTAAGAAGACATGAATATATTTGTAGGGTACTTGAGAAAGGCATGGTTAAGGGTTTATACACATTCTTCCTAATGCATGGATTGATAAAGGTCTTAGAGGACATCAAGAGGGTTATGTATATTTAATAATTAATGATCATAGTATACAAGTATGTAATAATCATGCCATTTTAATGAAATGATGATAGACTGCTCTATAATATTAGGAGATTGAAAGAGGAAATTACATGATTTTGAGGCTCTAGGAGCATGGAAATGATTTTAAAAACTCCTTAAACCATAATAAAGGATAAAAAATTATCATAAATACATGAGAATGTATGTTTTACTAAATAAATATTCAAACAAGGAAAATGGCTTGTAAGCATGTACAAGAAGAAAGATAACAATGTTGGGTTTTAAAGGTTGCAATGTTTCTCAAGAGCCCCTAGATATTTTTCTAGCCTATGACCATGTTTTGAATGTTGTAAGGAATTTGAGAATGTCTCATGAATTATACCTTAAAGTTTTGAATCATTTATAAATCATTACATGGTTTTAAATACACTCAAGGTCCCCCAAAGCACCTACAGTCCTGTAGGTTTGATAATGAGAGGTTACTAATTTCAAAAGGGCATCCAACATGTTATGATTGATTGAATGATTAGAGTAAGTTAAATAACATAATATAAAAACCTCAAGACCATTTCATGAAAATTTTAGGAAAGATTTGAATAATTGTTGGTAGATGACTTATTTTTAGAGGATTTCCACTAAGTTGCATGTCTTTAAGAGGCTAAAACTCATCTATTATAGGATTTGACAATGTTCCTCTTGTTTTCAATGCAAAAATTGTATTTAAGATTTAAATATCATAAATAAAAGTCTAAAACTCAAATGAAGATGTTTCAAAATTTTCAAATGTCTTCATAAGAATCTAGATTGCCTCAAATGACCATAAGCCTATGCATTGTATGTGAGGTCTAAGAGTAAGTATCTAATGGGTCTTGAGCCTACAACATGGCTTGAACACTTATTGATGTGTTCCACCTTCAATAAAATAATGATAGTATCAAGACTAAAGGAACAAGTGGATTTGAAACTTTAATATCACATGTAGAGGTTGTTAGGTATAGTTTTGTAAGTATATGAGGTGAGATTCTCAAATAAGAGATATACACCTACAATAATGTATTCATGCCTAAAATATTCAAGGATGTTTTATTTTTTGATCAAGATTGAGACCAACCCTCAAAACTTCTCAAGGTTATTTTATATAAAAATTGTATTTTAATAAGGAGTGAATGTCAAGTGATCATGTGAGTATAGGTAAGAATTGGTGAAATTGCAAGATTGTAGGCTTGTAAAGGCCTATCACCAAGGTTAAATGGTTATGAAAAAGATAAAGAGAGATCAAGAAAACGGAGGAAGTATATATAAGGTTTTAATTATTCTTTAGGGTAATGTTAAAGCTATCAAGAAGGTGATTAAGCTTAGGAAGGTTTCTACTATTATAGGTCTAGTTGATTAGTATGAAGTACTTCCAAAGTGTCTTGACTAATGTTGGAGAACTATATGAAGAGAAATGTGAAGAAAAAGACCACTAAGGTTTGAATATTGAAAAAATAAGGGTGATCATTGATTCAACACCAAGAGGCTTGCAACAAGTTTTAAGAGTCTCTTAAGGATAGAAGATTCCTACAATTATAGGTTTGCAAATCCTTGTTTTTCAAATGCACAATGTTATAATGAGAAGGTCTTAGCTAAATAAACCTCAATTATATGCATAGTTGATAGGTTGAGGAAGTATCAAGCATGGTCATGAATAATGTAGGATTGTAACCTATTTTGCATGGTAGACATAGTAGATTTCACACAATTCAAATGAATTATGAAATTTTGAGAACAAGATTCTATATAGAGGCATCAAGATCACATTGAAGAAGAATATAGGTTAAGAGATACATGAGACCAAGGAATCAAAAAATCTTGTTGAAGTTTTGCAAAGGGAATGAGAAGACAAAATGGGATCTTTAAAACATGGAGATAGAAAGTTTCTTAGCTCCTTCAAGAGTTATTATGAGTATATATGGCAATGATCTATCTTCCCAACCTCTCTAAAATGCCTTCACATAATCTCCAAGGTTGGTTTCAAGCATTCAATTGCTCCTACATCTTATCAAGCATGACCATAGGTTGTGAAAATGTTCATTAAAGCCATCAAAAGACATGGGGTGTTAGAAAACTAATCTTAGAGGTGTATAACCCCTCAATAAAGTGTCAATTAAGATAAAACAACCCTCAAGGTTATAAATCTCATAAGAGGTCTACTTCTAAGTCAACCTTTAAATAAACTTTGACATGCATGTGTGGAGAGAGAGGTGAGTTAAGTTAATCAATGTAAGATTTTCTCAAGTGTAGAAGCCTTGTAAGAGCACATTCATCATCTATAAGGCCACCAAAGGATAAAAATGGTAAAAAATTAACCCCTCTCCTCCACTCATATGCCCATATTCCATTAGAGACCATCAAAGTGGCAGGTCTAGTGTATTGATGAGAGGTGAATGCTCTTATTTCCACTTGATATATCTCTTGGATAGGTTGAGTTATGATGTAACAATTGAATTCCTGTAGTCAAGTAGTTCCTTTTCTCCTCTTTTATCTCATAATTACTATAAAAAGGGCTAGAAATGCCTTGTTTTATATCCCTCTACTAGGTATATCAAAACTCTAATTTTGTAGAGACTTATATTGCTGGTATAGGGCCTTTGAATTAAATAAAGACTAATTTTTACCTTCTCTAATCTTGTATTTTGTGTGATTTTTTAATGTATTTTTTATCTACACTTTTGGTAGGGAGTGTTCTCCCTTATGTATGTCCATTTCCCTTCGCCATGTTATAAATAGGAAAATATTTTACAGGTCATATGATGTGTTACATCTAGTTATGCAAGTGATTAGTTATGGAAGCTTAATAACTATGTCTTGTGTAGGGCCTTTTAGCTATTCCCTCTAGTTCTAGCACCTTCATATGAAACACTTATGCAAGAATGCCTAATTTTGATATTATGTAGGATAAATTTCCATATTTCACACCTTATATTTTTCTATTCTAATAAAGTAGAGGAGATCTTCAATATTGGTGCATCACCTCATCTACAAGTTTGAGCTTCATTCTTTCTCTTTTCATGAACAAGATTCTTATTGTAGCTTAGGTAGGCTTTGTTAGTGTAGGTTTTAAGAATGCAACATAGTCCTAAATTAGGTGCACTATGGTTGAAAAGGCGATGGCCTTCTCTAGAGATTCATCATAGGTCACCCACATCTAAGAGTGTTTCTATCATGTCTATTAAAATAGGTCTCATGACCTGACAAGGTACATTTCAACATGACAATAATAACCATAGTTTAGGTAGACTAAATAAGTGGTTGTGATTAGTATTTAATCATCATATTATGAATTCTATGTTTATTGTAAGGTGATATACGTTTCCCCCTCAAAGTGGCTTGTCATTTATCATTTATTTAGATCTATTTCAGTCATATTATGATCTATTATTGTTATTATACTTAATTGGTGATGTAATTTTATTACAAGTGGTATCAGAGATTCAATTTAGGTGAAACCCTAATTTTAGGGAAATGATTATATCTTGCAATCTGTAGTGAATTTATATATACATTTTTATTAGAGTTGGAGGATCATTCATAGATGTCTCACTAAAGAAAATAGGGTTTGGAGATTAATTTTGAGTGACTTATTACTATTTTAGTTTTTTTCATAAATTTTCTCTACAGGCTAAATTTTGAGTATTTTAGCTAATTTATTTACATTTTTAGATAGCTTGAAAAAATAAGTTGGAGATTATTATTTATATTTCTGTATAGTAGGCCTAAATAATTACTAAAATTCTTTGTCAAATTTGGGTCAAAGGTAATAATCAATGTCAACATTTTCAATATTTATTATGATAGGACCACAAACTAATAGTCAAGGAAAGAAATATGAAAATCTAAATAAAATTCAATCCAAATAGGATATGGATTATTAAATATTAATTTAAGGATATTATACTCTAGGGTTTTCTTTGATTGATTAAAAGGTGAGTCAGATCAATTTTGAATTTTGAAACCTATGTTTAGAGGTGAAAGGTGATGTACACAAGATCAATCAAGATGTGAACCAAATCAACCAATGATTGGATTCTATCAAGTAGGAACTTAGTAGAAATGTTCCTCAACATCCACCAAATAAACCAAAAACCACTCAACCTATCCCATCCAGGGTGCATCTTCCAATGTATCCAATTGAAATCCAAGTACTTTGTAGCTATGGAACTTGATGCCAAAAGTGGAAATGTGTATGTTCGATGGGAAGGATATCCTTATTTGGATCAAACAAATGGATATTTTTATATACATCAGATTATATGTGGATAAAAGGTGGTAATGGAATATTTATATTTAAAACCTAATAAATTCATTTGGTATCGAAGGTTATGTGCTCAAAAGAAGAAGGATCTCAATCTCACCTTGTCTGGCTTTACTAAGGAAATACAAATACACTATAGTAATAGTGTGACTGATAATTACTTTATCCAATTGGAAAGTTTGTGAAAATAAGGGGTAGTCAAGGATTATATTCATAAATTCTAGAACCTATCATTATATGTGGATAACATTCATCAGGAGCACCTAAATGACTTGTTTTTTGGAGGTCTCAAGGACCATATTAAACATGAGGTACACATGTTTAATTAAATTAATATATTTGAATATATTCACACAGATTTTAGGGTGGATTATATTTTTTAATCTAGTAAGAGGTAGTCATTAACCAAAATCAAATATCAAATCAATTCATCACCATCATTCCCTTATCCTACTAGGTTAGCACATCAAAAAATTGAAGAAAAATGAGTGAAAGGTTTATGTTTCAATTGTGATTAAAAATAGATCAAAGGAAACAAATGTGTTGATAAATATATACATGTAAAACTAGCCAAAAATGGATTCATACCCAACTTTAGACCAATTCTTTCCAACCATTCAATAATTAGCCCAAGAAGTTATAAGTGTCTCAAATTTGGTTTCATAACCATGAAAATAAATCAACTTGTCCCATAAATAAATTAATTAGGGGTAAATGAATTTTAGTTGTGTTTTCATTTGGTTGATTCACTAAGATCCCCTCATCTAGGCCTAAGAGATGTTAGTTTTTTTATTGTGTTTATTTCATTTTTTTAGAACTTACACCATACTAACATCTTCTCTTGAGTCAAATTCATGGATCATAGATGGAACACCTGGTGGGACCCAACACATCCCACATAGAAAGGAGATCATTATGAATATTTTAAATCTTCATTTAGATGCTTAAATCTCTCTAAATTTTATTTTATAACCTTCATTTGGCCAGCTTTAGTTTTTGTTAAACGTTTAGCTTTATATAGTGATTGTTGATGATCAGGTGAAACCACTAATGGTTAGGCATTAACCATTGATGATTCTTCCTAACCACCGATGATCTTGTATAACCATTAATTATCATCTTGTAGGGGATATACCAACCTAAATCTTGTATTTTGATTCTTTTTGTTATCTCTTTTATGGATTTCTAAGTTTCAAGATCATCTAAATCTCATTTGTAGACTTAACCTTCAAGGTTTTATTAATATTTACACTAACCAAGTCTAATATAACATGTTTTCTCATTTTTGGTTTTACCTTCAAGTCCACAGGTCTTTTTATATAGTCTTTATCAACTGGTGGTGATTTTACTTAACTATTAATGGTTACCTCTTAACTCCAGTGATAATTTCCTTGAAATCATTAATAGTTGTCTTTGACCACCGATGGTCATTGTGTATAATTAAATCCCAACCCAAGGTCAAAAATTTAAACTTAATTTACTAACACTTGAAAGTGATTCTAAGTAGGGGGTTACTCTCTTATTTTTTTAGGGTCAAGGTAAACATTAAACATTTAATTAAATGCTTAAATGGGGTTTAACATTTAAATTTGGTGTTTAAAATGAATTAAGCTAAATCAAAAATTTGAACTTAAGGTGATTAAAATGAACATGGTTATTTCTTTTATTAGTTTGTGTTTGTACAATTTTATTATATTTGTCAATATACTAAGGGGCCATGAACTTAACCAAAATAGTTTAATTGGTGCACAACAAATGAACCTAATCAAACTTAAACATGTCAATAATTCTTGCATCATATTTTTGGTATCTAAAAATAACTTAGTTCATTTTTTATACCTTTGTAGACACCAAAATTATGTCACACACATGTGTGTAACTCCCTGTGTCAAAACCCCCCTTAAGCCCATTTCAATAATAAAAATTAATCTCCCTAACCCATAATTTACCCCTCACACATTTAATTAAAAACCCCTATTACCACCTTACCTGGCCACCTAGCCCTATGACTAATTCTTACCTGATGAGTCACCTCAAGACCTGGTCACCTCATCCTAACCACCTAATACTTATTCCCACTTCCAAACTAAATTCCTAATGAACTACCTCCTTCATAACCCCTTATTTTTACCATTTTATAATAGGTATCACACTTGATATGAACAATAATAGAAAATAGGCCAAAAATAGTAAGGTTTACCTATTCTAGGGCCACCGATGTTGGTCAACCTACAACTGACATCGATGGGATCATTGATGTCGATAATATAAGCCAAACTCTGACCTAAATTTTAGGTCAGCAAAAATTAATAAAACTGATATTTACTCTCATGCAAGCTCTCAAAATTTTATTTTCAACATCTTGGCTTACAATTATCTTGCATAAGTCAATAACGATCAACAACTGAGCTCTTGAGGACCAATATCACTCACTTGTTCTCTCTATTCAAGAATTTAGGTTTGGATTCCCTGATAGGGACCATCAACCTGACACTTATCATTCAGTGACCACTATAGCTAAATACATCACTTATTTTGTAGGTCTTTTAAACATTTATTTTGTTATCACTTTATATCTATTATGTATTACTTTATGCACATCTAACCAAACCCTCATGAGGGAGTTATAAAACTTCCTCACTTGTTTCCCCTTAACTTGATACACCAAACCTCTAACCAGATCTACCCAAGCCATAATCTCTCTCTCATAACTCCTCCAACTTTCTAGACCTGATCCAAACCATTTCCTATACCTACAAAATTATTCTATAAGTTCCTTGACAATTATTTCCCATATCAACCTCGATATCATAACTGATATTGGTCACCTCACTACCAACCTCAATATTATAACTGATATTGATCACTCCTCTATTGACTTTGGTGACTATGGATTCCCTAGTCTCTTTAAAACCTACGTAGATAAATTTTAAAATACAAATTGAGCACATCACCTGCACCCTGTCACTCTCTACTACATATAGGTTGTTAATAATGGTAATATTAACTCTATTTTACCTCTCTTTTAGTTATTTATTATTATTTTGTTTCTCAAAAGTGGACTATCATCTCTAAGGAAATTTCACACTTCCTAGAATAAATAGGTAGCTTAGTATCCAACTCATTTAACTTCTAACATCTCATGGTAGTGTTTTCTTACTTATAGGTAATCCTACATAGCTAAAGAGGAGTGCTCACAATGTCTAGATATGATGCACAAACTAAATCTGGGTTCATTCTAATCACTTATCCCCATCCTTCTTTTTATTTTTATTTAGACTTAAAATAGACAAAATTTAGTGAAACATTTATGGCAAGCCCAGTGAGACCCCAGAGTTTTCCTTGGGTTCATTTCTTATTTTAAAACATTCATATAAGTGTATTATATTGAAAACTTCTTTTCTTACACTTCCTCCTTTTTCCTCTTAAAATGAAAAATTCAATATCTTATTCTCTATTTAAAAAGCATTAAACTAAAATTTTATTTCTTTTCTCTTTGCCTCTAAAAGTAATTTATCATTTTATTTTACAAAAATAAAGAGAATCTCTTCTTTACTTCTTCTTGCATGAACATTAGGATAGTGAAATTCATACTCTATTCCTATTTCATCTCTATTTTCATTCAAATCTAAATATTTTAGATTTGGGTTTAAAACTTACTGCACTTCATAGTTTTCTTGTTGCATATTAACTCACCTAGTTAATTACAAACATTTTTAATAAATTGTAGTACACTTATGTTACACAAAAAAATAACATTCACATAAACAAATATCTAAACTCACCTGAGAAAAGGCCCATCAGGATTTCACCACCTAGTGGATCACCTTACCCTACCTAGCTATCCTACTTGGATTTCACCACCAAGGGGAGAACCCACTCCATTCTCTCATTGAGTATAATCTCTACATAGAAGGTATATTTTGGCTAAGTGGCCTACCTCAGCAAGCTCCTATAACAAGCCATGTACCTAGTCTAACACATATTTCCTCTTGAGCACTAAAACTAACTTGAAACCAACTCTAGATTGCTTTCTAGTACCTTCAATAACTAGATTCTCATCTCACTATCTGATTAAGGTATAAGCCAACATGATACTAAAAATTAATCTCTAGGACTTAATAGTTGTTGGTTGTATGTTCTTTTTATGCTTTTTAATTACCTTTTATATTTTTGAGTTGGTAAGGATGTTTTCTTATTGATTCATAAAATCAATACTATTTATAAGACTCATTTTGTATAACCTATTATCTCATGTTTTTTGAGTGTTCTTCCTTCTTACACAAACCTTTTACATCCACTATTTTACCTAGTTTCAACATCTAGTTCCTTAAAACATCAAATTTTCCTCTCCTAGGATTTCACAGTAATTAACATTGGTTAAGCCTACTAGCATCAATATATTTTACCTATCGACATTGGTTAAACTACCAACATCAACAATATTTTTCTATTGACATTGGCCAAGCGATCGAGGTTGACGATTGTGTAATTTCATCTATTCAAAAAAACAAGCTAAAATAGCCTAATTACCCACACTTAAAATTGCTTTTTATTATTCTATTTTTAATACAGGTAGTAAGACTATTTATACTCCCTCTTGTATGGTATGACATGAGCTCAAGCCAAAATTCTTACTGATTATGCAAACTGACAACCATTTTCACCTTCCCCTCTCACTTCTGATTCTATCATGGAGCATACTTTAGATACAAAGCATACTCCTAGCCCTAACCAAATTCCCATTGTACCTAAGGGCGATCAAGATTTTGATAAATTTCTTGATCACAATGTGGCATCCCTTCAATATTACCTTGCTATGAGCCAAACCCATAATTCTTCAGGTGACCCAATCTATGGTATGCCAACCTCTCTATTAGAAACAACCTCAATTTTAGTTACCTCCACTAGTTTCTCCATGGTTACCCAAACCACCACTTTGATGAGTAACCCAACTATAAACAATATCCAAATTTTAGTATCTCTAACTACCCAATCCTACCTAAACCCTAGTGTGACTTCCCTACTTTCAAAACCATAACCAGTTCAACCAAGTCACACCCCATTCCAAAATTTAGTGGTACTTATTCCATTTACCTGCATGACTATAATTACCTGATTTGTGACTCATACTTCATCTATTATAACCATCCCAATAATACAACCAACTAGGGCATATTTTCTAACCTAATAGGACAAGCCCCTTTTATTTTCACACCCCAGCCTATGACTCATTATCTTTATGTTGCCTTGACACAACCTCAACAAGCTATATCATACACTCCATCTTCTTCCTATCAACTTCCCTATAACTTAGGAGGTATCCCCCAAACTAATCCCCCTCTAGACCTCATTAAGATGCTAATGGACAAGATGTCTAATCTAGAGACATCTATTTTTGGTTTAAAGAATGTATTATCTTATGATCAGATATGCAATGAACCAGTCCATCTTTCTATGCCTATTCACCCTTATCCAAGCCAATGGGAACTCCCTAAATTTACTCATTTCTAGAGTAAAGAGGACCCACAACAACACTTGTGAGAATTTAGACATACTTGTTATTTAATAGGGCATCATGATGTATTACTACTTTGCACTTTCCTCATGTCTCTTTCGGGTGCTACCTTGGATTGGTATAGCTCTATACCTCAGCACTCCCTTTTCTCATTTACCCAACTCACACAAATATTCTTGGACCATTTATCTATTAACATTTTTAAGAAGGTTTCTATAATAGACCTTTATTCTATTAGACAATTTGATGATGAGTCTATTACAAATTTTATTACTCATTAGAGAAGTTTGATCAATCAACTCTCCTTCTCCTTACCCCAACCTGAGATTATTTATCTCTTCTCAAGGGAATGTGTTAAGCACATCTCATCCACATTCTAGGTATAAAATTTCCACACATTTGATGAGGCCTTTACAATGGCATGAAAACTTGAGGTTTACACTATAAATGAAGAAAAATTCAAGTTACACAGTAAGAATCCCAATACCAAATCAAATGACTCCTCCTCCTCTAAAAATTCTCCCTTTAACCAAAAGGCTAAAGGTTCTGCCAACATGGTGTTTATTAAGTTAGTGTTTTCCATAATCACAAACCAATCCAATTCCTCAACTTCTTAAAATTCAATCAAGAAATTCCAATAATGGTATGATCAAAGACAATACACTCCCATTGGGGAGTCATATACATCCATCTTGGAGAAATTATTTCAACAAGGTGTCATAACCCTTCCTCAAATTAAACCTCCTATATAGTTCAACCCTTCCCATCCTATCCCAACTTGGTACAAGGAATATGAGTTTTGTGGTTACCATTGAGTTAAAGGCCATAGTTCTAATAACTGTAAGACACTCAAAAACATTATTCAATATATGCTTGATAGAGGTGATCTCATCTTAGATAATCCTAACACACCTCCTAATCAAAGTATGGATGTTTTCAAACACCCTTTTCCTAACCATTCACTGAATCAAAACATTATCTAGTCCATAACTAACTCAAGTGATCATAATATCCATATAATTAATCTAGTCTTTCTTTTACCTTTAGTTTAACCTTCCCCTCAATAGGAGACATCCCTTTCATTGAATCCTTCCCCACATTCAGTGCCATCTATTTTTCCCATTCTTCCTCCTTAGGTAGAAGAGCCTATTTCACCCATTCCACTCCCTCAAGAGGAAGACCCTCCTTTAACACTCCTTTTTCCACCTAAGGAGCTTGTAATGCCAATTATATTTTCACTAATATTACCTATCCTCTTACCACATTAATAATACACCTTACCTATCCCTCAACCACATGTTTAAGAAAATATCATTCCTACATTATACCCTCTTGAGGAGGCTTCTTTTCCTACTTCTCCTCCACCTATAGATATTATTACCCTACCCACTCCACCTTTGCACTTAGAGGAGTCAGTATTATCTACTCCCATAATAGACAATAGACCTATTGTTCCTACTCCAATCTTACCACTCTTACCCCTTATTTTACCTATGGAGGATTCTACTTTACCCATGCCTCACCCACATGTTGATGGAGCCATAAACCTATGCTTTACCCTCTTAAATAACCTTCTTCACCTACCTCCCCTCCACCCATGCTAGACCATGTCTCTTTTCCCATCTCTGTCAAAGAGGACCCCATTCTAGTTCTTTCTCATCTTTTGCTTGAAGTAGTAAAAACCAATAATCTCCATCTCTCCTAAACACTATAGCCTTCTAAAGACACAACTATAAGGCCTTCATCAACTTCATATAAACCTTTCTCATGTTTGGTGAAACATTTGGAATTTATTGACTCCACAAAGATAGACCATGTAGCATTTTAGGACTAGCTTAAAACTCTGTATCTAACACAACCAATGTCAACCTTTACCATAAAACCTCTTACTACCCTTTACCCTAAGGTATTTGACAAAATTAGAGCTTCTTCACCAAAAGCACCTAAATTTTAGTCATCTTTATCAAAACCCTCACCCTCACAAGAATCTATGCCATTATAGTAGATTAGGCCTTAGGCGTATGCCCCATTTCTAATTTAATTCATGCATAAGTGAATTTAGATTTAAATCCTCAACTACAAGTTAGAGTTTTTTGGCCTGAATTATAGAAGAATGTTAAGCCCCCTAGATCTCACCAATCCCTTCTTCAACCCTTAACTTTAACATCCATTTTAGGGCCACACCCCTCTACTTTAGTTGAAATATCACCTAACCATGCCAAACAAAAGGTTAAGATAACTCCACTCATACCTTTTCCATCTATTAAGCCTCTCACATCTTACACTAAGAAAGTGACAACAAAACATGTAACTCTACCATCACCAAACAAGGCACCATGTAAAATTTCTTTTTTAGTACCAAAACAAAAGGTGTCCACTCCTATTAGCATAACAAGTGTGAGTTCACTTGCAGGATCTCAAAGCTTTTTCCTACATCAGTTATTATAATCTTTCATAATAACTCTTCCTCCCATTAATCCTTATATTCCTCTTATAATGAAGCCATCTTAGTTTGATGATACACAAATGTGTTTATATCATCATTCACTTGGACATGATAATGAGAGTTGTAAATCCCTCATAGTAGTTATTTAGCAACACTTTAATGTCAACACTCTCTTCGATGACACTATCATTAACCTTCTT
The DNA here is from genome assembly GCA_037957365.1 of Torreya grandis. Classification (NCBI taxonomy): domain Eukaryota; kingdom Viridiplantae; phylum Streptophyta; class Pinopsida; order Cupressales; family Taxaceae; genus Torreya; species Torreya grandis. The sequence goes on along the minus strand of JARHVA010001666.1, from coordinate 2,509,782 downwards.
GTTATTCTACCTTTTGCATCCAACGTTCCTCCTACTATACAACCTAAATTAAAACCTAAAGATGTTTTCATAACCCCTTTACCACCTCCTTCACCAACTTTTCAAATCAACAAAGTTAATATGGCCACATAGTCACAAAACCAAAAGGATAAAGCTAAAGAAAATGTCACTTATCCTTGGGATCATCCTTTTACCAAAGACACTCTTCCTCCTAATCCTAAGATTTCCATCTTGGGTGTTCCTAAAATAACATCTTCAGACATTATTCAAAGCTCAATGGTGAAACAACTTCACCAAACTATTATGAAAATGTCTTTGTATCAGTTAATCTAAAACTCATCCCAATACCATCAAGCTTTGATTAGTGATTTTTAAGAGATTGAGGTATAATCAAATGATCCCCAACCTCTTACAGCTTTGGTTGGCTCCCTTAGTTCTATCTCCCTGATTTCTTTCAATGATTTACAAATTCCACTTCAACACCTTGAAGATCAAGATTTTGCCCTTTTTACTACCAAATATATCAATAAAAATCATATCAAGAGAGTTATGTTCAATGGGGGATCTAGTATTAACATTATTTCCACCCATGCCTATAAATAACTAGCCCTTCTTGATAATTGCATGTCTCAAACTCATGTAGTACTTTGTTCCTTTAATGATACTATAGCTAATACAGTGGGCACTATTGTCTTATATATTCATTTATTTCCCCACATAATTATTTAGCTCCTCTATGTTGTGGAAGGAGATTTATAATTTAACATAATGCTTGGATGGCCTTGGATACATGCTATGGCATGTGTACCCTCAACTTTGCATCGTTGTGTCAAGTTTGAACATGATGGATAAGTGCATGTTATACCTACTGACCCACCTCCTTTTAAAACATACAACATGACCTATAGTACTAATGATGTTCTCATCCCATTAATAACATCATCTTATCTACATGATACTTCTAAAGCTTCTACAAGCTCCACTCCCCTGGTTAGACAGATACCGATAACATGAATTCTTGATAAAGATCCCATGGAGGAGACCTTTCAATGTTTGTCACTTGATGAATATCATTTTTTGACACTTTACATGTTCTATACTCCACAATAGTATGTAAGGATTCACATTCACCCAAATTATGATTCCCATATTGGGTTGGTCATCCTTTATGGCCCCCCTAACCTTCAAACCAATTTCACATATGGGGGAATTGATCAATATCTCATTGTCAACAATTCATCTTCTTTGCCACAACCATTTACCTGTGACTTCTCTTTCCTAAGTAACCTTAGATTTGATCACACCTATCTCTATAGGTGTGCCTAGAAAGGATTTGGTTTGGGTTGTTACAAGCAAGGTGTCCAAATGCATATTGAATATCCTACTAGAAACACCATTGAAAATGACAAAAAAGGCATAGAGTGGGATATGATGAACCAAATAAACTCACTAAAACCTTCCATGAACCAATTGTTAAAAAAACAATCTCTCCTTCTCCACCTTCTTCTCCACCACCACCTACTGAATCAAATGTAACTATACCTCCCAATTTTTTTTTAATAAATACCATCTATTTGGGGCCTCTCACCTATCATCAAGGTAAGGAAATAAGGTCCCTTCCTCTCATTCATTCTAAAATAATTGATGAAGAATCTCCCATTCTAAACACTATCCAATGTCAAGATGATGATGTAATTCTCACATAAATGTGTTTGGATGATTCCTATATCTAACAATCACTCCCATCTAAAACACAAGATATGTTAAATAAATCAACCATTGACATCAACCTACCCTCTCATGATAGCCCTCGCATCCTCAAGATTGGCCAATCTTTAGATTCCTTTGAGAAAGCTAATTATGTCACATTTCTTAATGACCATAACAAAGCCTTTTCTTGGTCTTATAATGACATGCCTATTATTGACCCCTCTATTATCACCCATAAGATTTTCACCAATCTAGATGTTAAACCTATCAAGTGGAAGCTTCATAAGATGCATCCTCATATTACTCTCCTTGATAAAGAACTGTAACACCTCCTTTTTGATAACTTTATCCAACCCATCAACTACCTATATTGTATTTCTAATATTATTCCTATCACAAAAGTGATCAAGGGAATCTGAATTTGCACTGAGTATCATGATTTAAACCTCACTTATCCAAAAGATGACTTCCCATTGCCTAGTACCGACCAACTTGTTGATCTAATGGTCAAACATGAGATGTTATTCCTTATGGATGGATTCTTTGGATATAATCAAATCCTAGTTGCTCCTAAGGATCATCACAAGAAAACCTTTATTACTTCATGGGGGACTTTCTATTATCAAGTCATGTCTTTTGGCTTAAAGAATGCTGGTGCAACCTACCAACATGCCATGACCTACATTTTACATGATATCCTAAAAAATTATGGAAGATTACATGGATGAATTACTTGGAAAGTCTAAACTTTATCAATAACACTTGATGATTCTCAAAACCATATTTACTCATCTCCTCCAATATAACATTTGACTAAACCCAAAGAAATGTATCTTTAGTTTTCTTTTTGGTAAGCTCTTAGGTTTTATCATTTCTCTCCATGGTATCAAGGTTGATATTTATAAGGTTAGAGAAATCCTAGAGATTCCCCCACCTAATAATATCAAACAACTTTGTAGCCTACAAGGCAAACTTTAGTCAATTCACTACTTCATTTCCTAGTTATTAGATTGCTACCAACCCTTTCACCATCTCCTCAAATGGGATGTCTCCTTCCATTGGAATATAGATTACCAAGAAGATTTTGATGCAATTAAAAAATAACTCATTTCCCCTCCAGTTCTTATTATATCTAAGGAAAATTAGCATTTATACCTATACATCTTGGCAATAGACCATTCTCTAAGTGTTATGATTGCATATCGAGAGCAAGAAGTTTATTACATGAGCCGCACACTTATTGATTATGAGACTTGATATACCCATACTAAAAAACTTTGCCTTCTATTAGTCTTTTCCACATCCAAGCTTCACCATTATCTCTTAAATCACAAAACTTATGTGGTCACCCTTATTAATCCCCTCAAATACATGCATTCCAAACCATATCACAACCAATGTGTAGCTCAGTGACTCATGATTTTTGCTAAATTTGACTTAGAGTTCATTCAATAAAAGTCTATTAAAGGGTAAATAATCATTCACCAGTTAACTACTGCCCCTTTACCTGATAATCATCCTTCAAACCTTGAATTCCCTAACAAATCTATTGTAACACTCTCCATCGATGACATACCATATCAAATGATGGTGTTGTTTGACGGATCTAAATGTCATCATGGTGGGGGTGTGGGGGTCATTATTATTCCTATAGATGGTAAGCCTATACCTTTGTCATTTAAACTAGATTTTGAATGCACTAATAATATGGCCAAATATGAGGCTTTGATTTTAGGACTTCAAACAACTCTCTACTTGGATATCAAATCCATAACCATTTTTGATGATTCTCAGCTAGTGGTTAAATAGGTTAATGGTTCTTACCTATGTAAAAACAAAATTGTGTAGTGATATAAACATTGTATAGATATACTATTGGGATCATTTGACTCTTATTTCTTGCCAACTATTCCTCAATCTAAAAACAAGTTTGCTGACACGATGGCTTCACTTTCTTCACACATACCCTCTTCATGCTCCTCTTCAAGAATATATGTCACCATGCATCATGTAACATTATCCTCCTATGTCTTAGCTAACATCCTCTTTATCAAAAATATAACTACCAGCCCATAAGACATATGGTACAAAAAACTCATAGATTATCTTTCCTTCTCTATTACCCCTTTTGATCTCTCTAATAATGGGAAACGAGCCTTCATAAAACATGCCACTCATTACACTATACTAGGGGGACTTCTCTATAAGAAGTCAACAAATTTGTCAGCTTTAGTAGAGATGAGAGGGATGGTCTCAACCCACTTGGTGAAGTATTCAGTGGTAATGATGATAGAATGATGACAGAGGGAAGAATGAGGGTTAATCTCTTGGATTAGATCTAAGCCCCATTGGGAGAAGGGACAAAAGTCTTTGGTGACTTATAATGCATGAATAGGAATGTGAAGGAGGTTATCATGTTGTTGACACTTGATGCAATGCCAAACATAATCAACATAGTCTTGATGAAGTGTGGGCCAATAATATCCAAGTTGAAGGATACATTTGGCAAGTGTGTGACCATTGAAATTCCCACCTTAAATCCCATCATGAACTTCCTTAATATCAAAGGGAGTCGACTAGTACTAAGACTCCCTTTGATATTAAGGAAGTTCATGATGGGATTTAAGGTGGGAATTTCAATGGTCACACACTTGCCAAATGTATCCTTCAACTTGGATATTATTGGCCCACACTTCATCAAGACTATGTTGATTATGTTTGGCATTGCATCAAGTGTCAACAACATGATAACCTCCTTCACATTCCTATTCATGCATTATAAGTCACCAAAGACTTTTGTCCCTTCTCCCAATGGGGCTTAGATCTAATCCAAGAGATTAACCCTCATTCTTCCCTCTGTCATCATTCTATCATCATTACCACTGAATACTTCACCAAGTGGGTTGAGACCATCCCTCTCATCTCTACTAAAGCTGACAAATTTGTTGACTTCATCAACCACCACATCATCTATCATTTTGGTATCCATCATAAGATCATAATATATAATGGTAAGTCCTTCAAAAATAAGACTGTTCAAAGTCTTTGTGATACATTTAGAATTAAATTAAGATTTTCATCACCATACTATCCACAAGCTAATGGATAGGTGGAAGCTTCTTAAAAAACATTGACCAAAATTATAATTAAGGTAATCAATGATATGGGTAAGCATTGGCACACACACATTCCTTTTTCTTTATCAGCTTACCACACTAGCATTCAAACCCCTACGAGTGCTACACCTTTTTCATTGGTATATGGGATGGAGGTTGTTTTGCCTTTTAAAGTCCAGATTCCTTCTCTTCAAAATTCTCTACATGATATACTTACTAATGATGAATTTTGCTAAGAAATTTTGGCTCAACTTCAATTTCTTGATGAGCACCATCTCATATCCCTCAACCACCTCCAAATCTATCAAGAGCATATAAAAAATGCTTATAAAAAAACCTCAAATAGCAAGATTTTAATATAGGAGATCTCATATTAAAATAAAATAAACACATAATGAACATGGAGAAAAGCAAATAGGGTAAGTTTGTTCCTAATTGGCTTGGATATTATATCATAACTCACAAGTATGGCTCTAAAACTTATCACTTGTCTTCTCTTGAAGGAAGACCAAAACTCGAGCCTTTAAATGCCTTACACCTATGACCATTATTTTGTTAACAAGCATTACTTTACCTCATTTTTAAATTGAGATCATCCCTTGAGCATCCCTATTACATTCATTTCCCTTCATCTTCACCCTTACTGCTATACACTTAGTTAACTTACACAGTGGTATGGTTTTTCCCTCAAAGTGGAAAAATATTAATCCTCTATAGTCTTGTCCATGACTAAAAGCAAAATAAAAAATAAAAAATGGGATATTTGAAAATTTTATAAATGTCTCAGGTCATAGTTCTCAACGTAGACTACTATTTTGAAGGATAGATACGTAACTTCACTTTAGTAATATCAATAGACTACTCCCTTAAAGGATAACTATTTAAAATTAAAAATAAACACTTAGACCACTCCCTTGAAGGATATCTAAGACAAGATTTGTTCTTAAAGGGAAAAACAAATGAAAAAGGCTCCTCACAGCTTCATATGACCTTAACCCATAGAAAAATCCCATTATAATCTTCCCGTATTGATCAGCTTACACTAAAAAAAATGATTTAAGTCATGAACTTGCCTTTAGTATCTCTTAGGTCACCCACAATAGGGGCATATCATCCCTACTTTGTAGTTTATGATACCTAAAACATTTTCCCTCATTTAACCCTTTTTTCCCTCATACTCTTTCAAGGGATTGTGCATCTCACTTAATATAAGGTAAACATGATGCTTTTCTAAGAAACACAATGGTTCAAAGATATAAAGCATGAAAGAGGCTCATTTTCTTGAGACTATTTATATTCTAATTATGGTCTTTGCTAATACATGAGCATTTTGCCTCTTTATTTTCCCATCCACATCACATGTCGATCTCTCTATTTGAGATGAAGAAACAATATCATAAAATAACATAACAAAGCCTACTCAATTTATTTTACACATTCACCATCACAAATATGGAAAAATGTTGAAATAAACTAATATACCCTATCTATTCATTTTAAACATACACCACCATGAAATATGGAAAAAAGATAAGATGGAACTAATTAGCCAACTATGCATATACCATCACATATATGGGAATGGCTAGTCTAACTCAACTAACATGATCAACATTAACATCAAAATTAACATATCATAACATAATCATCATCCATATCATCATCATAATCATAATAAACACATATCAAATGAACACAACAATAAATGAACATCTCATGTATGTGTGTGTGAGTGAGATCAAAACAATCATCATTTACATCATCATAATATCTCTCTCTCTCTCAAAATATGCATCTTTCATCTTTGGCTCATAGGTCAGTATACATATAACATATATACTCAAAACTAGCAAACTATGACACTCAGGGTCCTTGAGGCTCTCTACATGGTCATGAGGAGGCACTATCATCACCACTCTCTGCTCATCTATGTCTGCATGAACTATAAGCCATCACACATGACATCAACCTCTCCTACTTTTTTAAATCTGAATATCTCTAAATCTATGATAACTCTCTAATTGTCTTCTCATAGTAGGCAATCTCATATAAGCCAGTCAAATATCTTACCATAGATATAGTTTGTGGAGGTCCCATAGCACCTGATGATGGCCCAACCTGTACTACTCCCTATGGTGGTGGAGGAGGAGTAGCCTAGCCTACTACTCTTAGACTATCTCTCTCTATTGTCATTATAAACACCTAACCCTATAAAGCAATAACTTGGCCCTGTAGAGCTACAACCTAGCCTTATAGAGTCCAAATATGACCTTGTAATGTCACCACCCACCCCTTTAAGGCTAAAACCTATGCTTGGGTTATCTCTCAAGCCTATACTACTGTATCTTATGACTATACCATTTCATCCCTCTCTCACCAACCCTCATAAATTTGGTGGTGGCCTCCTGACCTCCACCACCAGATGTAACCCTACCCACTAAGTTTTATAGGCCATTATGCAACTTAGGCCTCTAATACTTGGCTCTACTAGTAGCTCCTCAAAATTTAGCCCACCTATTTCTTAGGGTAATGGTATGGGTGCCTTTATGTCATCCTTCCTATATCAAGGGAAGGCAGGTGGAATATCCTATAATAGACCAAATTACCTCCTAACCTGTGCCATGGGTACCATCTCTAACTCACCAACCTATCTCCCTTGATCCATAGTGAGCTCTGCAACCCAACAAGCTATTGTACCTATACTCTAAAAATTGGGTATGTTAGATACAACCTCCATAAAATATCTACAAGGATCAAGCACTTGATCATGTACCTATACTAGGCAATGTCTCAAACCATGCCATCCACTCAATTCTATGTCATGCCCTCTCTCCACCTTCTAAAACCAACCCTGAATCCAACCAAGATAGTGGTAGGTAACCCTAATGGTCATGTTACCATGATGTCCTCATACACCCAACAGTGTAGTAGATGGACAACACAAATTATATCACCATCACAACCTCAAACCCATAGCTCTCTATATAACTGTGCTAAAAATAATGGACCCCAGGTAAAAATGATTTGTTGCTCAACCATATATACAAGCACACCTATCAATACAATTATAAATCTCCCACTATCTTCATTTGTAATGTATACACCATGATCTTGATCATCATCAAGATACTTAGATGATGATGCTCCTCATCAACCATATAGAGTGGCTCGTATACAAAACTCTTAGAGTGGTAAGTCACCTCACTAGCATGCTCTCCATATAATGTGACCATGTGTATATATTGAATCTCTCTCAAGCATGCAAAAATATCCTCACCCTAGAGTGGTAGACATAAAATCCTATACACATCCTCCCAAGTCACTATCAACTCTCCAATTAGTAGATGGAAGGTGTTAGTGGTGTGATCCCACATCTCAAGCAATGCTATCATCAGGGACACATCTTGAGAAACTTGATAGTACTATCACACTCCTCTTAACCCCATGGCTACATTATGTTCCCACTTGTCTAGAGTGACAACCCTCCTCATGTGTGTTAACAACCTTGGTAGACGATCTCATAATGTTAGCTCTGTCCTTGTATGCATCCATACACACACAACTCAAGTCACATACCTTTTAATATACTCTATCATCACTTTTTTTCCTTATCTTTGGGAGAAATACATTGGTCTGAGGCCCTAAATTGGGCTATGTAGGTAGCACTTAGTTGACATAAGGTCTTTTGAGGTTAGCTCAACCATATACCCACCTCACTAACTACCCTAGGCTTCATTACCTATTTTTCTCTACCCCAGGCTTCACTGCCTCTCTCTCTCTACCCTAGGCTTCATTGCCTCTCTCTCTCTCTACCCTAGGCCTACCTACCTATTATAAATCTAGGCCTCATAACCTATATTCCTAACTCTTGACACTATGACCTATATTTTAAACCCTAGACATCTCAACCTATCTCAACTTACCTTTTTACCCATTTCCCCTATCACACCTTTTTAGAACTTTTTCTTAGGCTCTAAGAGAACTACATTGGCCTGAGGCCCTAAATTGGGCTATGTAGGTAGCACTCAGTCAACATGAGGTCTTCTAAGGCTAGCTCAGCCATTAGGCTAGTGGATTACTTCCACTAGGGATCTAAACTCACCCATTTCCCTATTTTTCTACTTTGTTATAGTCACCAATGTCGACATTAATACCAATTCTAGTGATTATTGGCCTACATATTGATTGACATTAGTAAGCACTGACCAACCTTGATGCCATGTCTACTAATGTTAGTGGACCTTATTGACATCAGTGATTGGTTTGGCCCTAGGGCCGAATGACCAAAACCCAAACTTACCCATTTCACCTAAAATTCTACCCACAAAACCCCTTAATTTATCCTATAACTACCCTACCCTATTTTCTACCCCTCCACTAACATTTTCTACACCCCCACCTCTCAATTAGCCTAAAAATTACAAATACCAAAATCAAACTTCAAACCAACTAATAGAGGCTCTTACCTCATCTCTTCATCTCCTCTTAGATGACACCATTGGCACTTGTGGTGATGTGCCTCCCATTGGGTCCCCTCATTGAGCTACCATCTCAAATCGCTCTATAACCTCTATTTCTCCTCTGTAATCACAAACTTACAAATGAGTTTGGTTAGCCACCAAACCCCCTTTTGTCAGGTTTGGTTAGCTGCCGATGTTGGCATTCTTTACCTAACCTACCAACATTAGTGCTTGCAGCTATCGACATCGGCAACATTGCCCTAATTTTATTGACATTAGTATTTTCTATTATTGATATTAGCAAATGTAATCAACCTTGACACCATTCCTATAATGTTTTTCCTAGCTAAACAAACCTAACTTTTCAAACTTTACCCATACACTAAGGTAACTAGATATCTCATATATCTCCCCCAACCATGACAAATGCCATTGGAGATCACTTAAATCTTTGCCCATGATGACTTTGCTTGGAGATCATGAATATCTCCTTACTCATTGACCCTTTTACACCAACCTTGCATTGCTTGTCTTAAATACTTATGCTATTCCACTAAGTTGGTTATTATGCACACACATGTATATTAGGTGTTGTGGATGGAAACCAAATTCATCCTATCACCTTCAACCCTTTTATATTTCCTAGGGGCACTTCTTACCTCATATACCTAGGACACATTAACCATTAGAGCTACAACTTTGATTATTTTGACCTATCAACTATCATTTACAATCTATGATTTGGTTACTTCTATCTAAGTCCTCTTTAGCCTTATTTATTCTTGACTTTGGTGACTATAAATCATTATAGTATATGCCTATGGAGTGATACTCAATTATCCACCATTCACCGAATTACCTTTTTATCAAATCAGTATCTGATTCTAGTTTCTCCTCTGTCGATTCCCATTTTGAGGGGGGATACCTCATCCAACACTTGGAGCATCTAACTCTTATTTTTGTCTTGCAATATGCCAATATAAATTACAATACAAAAAGGGATGTAGACAAAAAAATTATGTCACACACACATGTGTAACTCCCTATGTTGAAACCCCCCTTAAGCCCATTTTAATAATAATAATTAATCTCCTTAACCCATACTTTACCCCACACACATTTAATTAATTTAAAATACTTAATTAAGTTAATTAAAAAACCCTATTGCCACCTTACCTAGACACCTCACCTTACGACTAATCCTTACCTGATGAGTCACCTCAAGACTTGGTCACCTCATCCTAACTACCCAAGACTTATTCCCACTTTCAAACTAAATTCCTAATAAACCACCTCCTTCCTAACCCTTTATTTTTACCATTTTATAATGGGTGTCACACTTGGCATGAACAACAATATAAAATAGGCCAAAAATAGTAAGGTTTACCTATTCTAGGGCTAATGACATCGGTTAACCCATGGTCGATGTTAGTGGGATCACCTATGTTGGCAATATAAGACAAAATCTACCCTAAAGTTCAAGTTATTAAAATTAATAAAATTGATTCTTACTCTCATTCAAGCTCTCAAAATTCTATTTTTGACATACTGGCTTATAATCATCTTGTGTAAGTCAATAATGATCAATAACTAAGCTCTTGAGGACCAACAACACTCACTTGTTCTCTCTATTCAGGCATTCAAGTTTGGACTCCTTAATAGGGACCATCAACCTAACACTTATCATTTAGTGACCACTACAAATAATTACATCACTTATTTTCTAGGTCTTTTAAACATTTATTTTATTATCAATTTATATCTACTATGTATTTCTTTATGCACTTCTGACTGAACCCCCGTGAGGGAGTTACAAAGATTCCTCACTTGTTTCCACTTAACCTGACATACCAAACCTCTAACCATATCTACCCAAGCCATAATCTCTCTCTCATAGCTCTTCCAACTTTCTAGACCTGATCCAAACCATTTGATAGACCTAACTAATATCGATCACCTCACTACCAACCTTTGTAATATAACTAATATTAGTCACTCCCCTTATGACGTCAGTTATTGTGGATTCCTAGCCTCTTCAAAACCTACCTAGATAACTTCTAAATTGTTTCATATAAGTTTTAAATAATGGTAATCTTATCTCTCTTTACCTCTCTTTTAATTTTTTATTATTTTTTTATCTCTAAAAAGTAGACTGTCATCTCTAAGGAAGTTTCACACTTCCTAGAACAAGAGTGTAGCTTGGAAACCCACTCATTTAAATACTAATAAACATCTTATGGTAATGTTGTCTTACTTACAGTTAGTCATCCCCAACCAAAGAGGAGTGCTTACAATGTCTGGATGCGGTGTGGAAACCAAATCTAGGTTCATTCTAATCACTTATCCCCATCCTTCTTTCTATTTTCCTTTAGACTTAAAATAGATAAAATTTAGTGAAATAACCTTAAATGTTTTTCAATGCTTTAACAAGTTTTAATCAATGCCAAGGGGCCAGATTTCATAACATATTTCATTTTGGTGCCTTAAAATGAACTTAACATCATGTTAGTTTACATGTTTTTGAGCAAGTTCATTTTCATGCAAATTTTTTATTGATTGTTTGTTTATAAAAAAGGGATAGTGTGTGTATACTCTCCCCCATCCACTAGAGGGAAATCATGAGATCAAAAGCTTCTTTCCATTGCATTTTAGTGCCTAGTCCAAGGCATAGAAATAGTGTTTCCTAAACTCACCCTAAGCTCTCATAGTATTGGGTGATCTAAAAATAACCATAAAGTATCTCTACTTGTTTTTCATCTCCATGAATCTTGGATTATGCAAGAGATGTCATTACCTCTCATAAGTTTTCTAGGGAAGCATCGACCTAGGGCTTCATCTCTAAGAAGTGTTTCAACCCCTCTTCATGGGGGGTTATACAAATTGGGATTGTCTCACTAGGATGGTGGTTTGATAGGTTAAACCATCTCTATTAGTGGTTGGTTAAGCTTGGGATGTATGATCAATATGGACATTACACTATACTAAGAAAGTGATGGATGTAGTGGTTATGAAAAAGACAAGACCTTTTCATAATAAGTTGATCGATGTGGACTCAATTGACATTTTTCTTCTCTTATGTGCATATGTGAAAGTGTGTACACATGGGATCAATATATATGATAAAAAACCAAATGGTTCTAGTCAAACCCACATTGCCACACCCTGATCAGATTTAGGACTATTATACTTAGTTATATTTTGGTGTTTTTAATGCTTGGTTTGTTAGAACTAAAACTTGTTGTTTAAACCATGTCATGAATGAGTCTTGTGTCCAACATCACTCCATTATTTGAGGAGGTGTTATGTTATCCATTTGAAACCTTGATTTAACTTAGTAAACATTTGTGTCAAAACATTATGAGTATCACTTGATTGAGGTGGGTAACATTATACTACCCAAATCATTCCAAAACTTTTGCCTTTGAAGTCTTTGAAACATCAACCATTGTCACATCTTTGGGGAGTGATAATACTATTACACTGGCCTAATTGTTTCAAAAGACTTGTCTTATCTTGTCTCAAAATTATCATCATTTGGAACTAATCATTTGAGCCTGGTTAGATCTTTGTTTAACATGGTCACATTATTCAAAATTATCTAGATTGTTATCATCAAATCCTAGTTTATATTTAGTTGGGTTTTTGATTAACTTTTACAAGTTCATATTCAAACATTGATTGATTTTTGTTTAGGCTTCAATTTGTGAGGCTGATATATATACATATATATATATATATATATATATATATATATATATATATATATATATATATATATATATATCATTTAGGTTATGTAACTTGGGTTAATTCATCACTCAAATCTAGAAAATTTATTATGTATTCCTTTATTTGATAGAGTTAGTTTTTCTTCAAAGTGCCTTCTATTTAGTGTTTCCCATCAATCAAATCATGTTTATGTATAAAACCATGTGCCTTAGCTTTGTCAAACTAATCCATGTTTGTTAGATTAATCATTATCATCATCTTTTTTAAAGCCTAGATTTTGATGCCATTTGGCCAAAAGTCCTAGCACAGCCTATTTGAGCCTAGTTTTTGACTTTGTTCTTGGACAAAAGACCTAAAAAAATTTCCATTTCCTAGTTTAGACCTATTTAGAACACGTTTGGACCTTAGACTATGACACCTTATTTTTAGGTCATTTTACTTGACCTTATTTGTGTAAAATATTTAACATTAGACATTATTGATGTTATACTATTTTTACCAAATCTTTAAATTAGAATTTTTTGGAGATTCAGCTCCACCCTTGACCAAGCTAGATCACATTTAAAACCTTTTTATTTTTAGACACAGTTTGTTAGAGTTTGTATAACTCTAATCCATCTTGTTATGAAACATTTGTCATAGATTTGACCATGGGTCACTATACACATAGTGGAACTATGTACAATCTAAGATATGGAATTTTTAGCACATGAGAGGACTTTGTTCAAGAACCTTATAGAGATTAAGTTATTTGGGAGACAAATTCCTATCCACCATAAACACTCAAATAGGGTAACAGAGTCAAGATCCTTTGGCTAATTATTTGGTTAGTACACATCCTTACATGGAGAAAGGCCAAAAACAGATAGAGTGATATTTGTCTAATATACCCTTGATTTTAGAAAACATCTAAAAACAACCTTATTATAGTATAATTCCATCAAACTATGAATAAGGGCATGATAATTTACAAACTCTATCAAGAGGGCCTTATAACATGTATTATCAAAATAACAATCAAGCCTCTTATAGCAACCCTAATGCCAAAGTTTCAATAACCTATCAAGATCTCCATATACTTACCATGCAAAGAGGCCTTATAGAGGATCACTTCATTAAAATATAGATAGCATACTAGACATATTGAGCTTTAGCACATAGCTTTAATCAGATGACCATGTCAAATAGGCCTCTTATTAACTTAGTTATTTTAACAAGGTTTTTAATAAAATTGGATGGTTAAAGAAATTAGGGTTTAGACCCATTTACATAAAAAACTTTAGTTGAAAACACATTCAATACCCAAACCATCAAGGAAGTGTCTTTTGATTCTATATAAAACACTGATCAAAACATAGTGGACATTGTGCAAGCAACATCTAATCCAAACTAAAGTTGTGTTAATGCATAAACCAATAGTTGATAACAAAATGTTCCTTTAACTAGAACCATTAGTGGTTTGAAAACTTAAGGAATAGGATTTTATACATCCTAAACTCAACCAACTACCTCTAATCCTCAACTAGCTACTTCTTTTAGTACCCAACAATAAGGATTAAGTAGTTAGCCAATGACTAGTGTTGTGCCATAATAGAATGTGATGAATCTTAATTCTCCCCAAAAGGTGATGAGTAATATTCCACAATAGTAGTAACCATCTAATCAACCCATGTAGTAGAGGCCAAACATCTTATCACCTCAATAGGGGGAAACCAATGTTCTACCTCACCAAGTAGCAGTGAACATACCTCTTTCATCATAGACTAACATGCCAATTCAAAACCAAATGATGTCTAACCAATAACATATAAATATTATTCAATGACAAATACTAAATATCCAACATATGTCCACTTCCCAATAGGTATTTGTGTAACAAAGAGGTTTTAATGTTCTTCAAATACCTATTAGGGAACCATTACCTTTCATGAAAAATGTGCCACAAGTTCAGAGATAGGGCATTGGTCTACAAGTCCCTCTCAATCAACTAGGTATGACTAGTTGGTAGCATGTCCCTATTCAACCTCAATAAGCACAATATAGCCATATACCTCCATCCTAACCTCAATATTCCCAACATCAGTCATATATACCCAATACTAACTAAAATATCACACAATAACAAGTGTAGTTTCAATAATTACACCTTAAACCATGCATGCATATTCTTGGTCCATTCCCTAGCCAATCCAACATACCCCATCAAATAACTCCATCATACCCTAGTCAAAGTGATCCACTTATAATTGCTCAACCATCAACCCAGGCCAATATTCCCATAAGTTTCCTTAAACAAGAGTTATAATAGATGAAGTATGTAATTTCTACCATCCAAGAAAGGAAATAGATCAAAAAATTCAAGTTGGATGATTTATGTTCTTACCTTTTTAACATCGAGTACTTTAAGATACCATTTCCTCCAAGGTATGAGCCACTAGAGTTCTATAAATATAAGGGGAAAGGTGATCCCAAAGCTCATTTGATATAATTATTTGTTGCATTCTAACCAGTGGCCTATAGTGACATTTACCTATTGTTGTTTCTAAGAAGTCTAGCTAGAAAAACCTTTGAATGGTTCCCAAAGTTACCAAAGAATTCATTTTTTGACTTTAATGATATTTCATATAAGTTTATGCAACACTACTCTTACAATCTTGAACATGAGATTTCATTGGTAGACTTGACATAATCAAAATAGAAACCAGGTGAGAGCTTCACATGCTATTTGTAGTGATGGAGAGCTCTTACAATCCACTTTAGCCATAATTTTCTACACAAATAACTATCTTTTATTTTTACCAAAAATATACATAGTGATATATCTTACTATCTCGAGTTTCAATGTGCACACACATTCAAATAAATCATTGACAAAGGTTTAGTGATCAAACAATCCCTTCTCAACAAAGGGATCATTAAAATAACCTCATCAAATCAAAATAATGGCCAAAATCAAAGCCAAAATAGTTGCCAAAATCAAAGTCTAGTCTAAGAGTAAGCATCATAATGAACACCAGCTAATAACAATGATAGACCCAAACAATTCAATCATAATAAAAATGTTGTAGGTAATAGAGTTACAAAGTCATGACATGTCCAAAAGATTCAATAATTGTTTGCTTAGCATATGCCACCTTTCCATCTTACTCCAAACCAATAACCTTTTCAATAGCTGCAACATGTGTAGTAAGCACAACAACCTAGACCATGACAACAAATATAACAAATGTAGCAAATGCCTATAACTTTGCCTTTTCAAAACCCTCCTCCTTCAAGGAGAACCATGCCTACTCATCATGCTTATACTAACCTTATAGATCCCATTTAATCAATCTTTCACAAGCTCATAACAACTAACTTGATGATATATCATGTTCTTAAAGAATAATTACATGAGGGTACAAACATGCCAGACTAGTACAAGCCAAAAAAGTCCTATAATTTTCATAGGGTCAATGGCCATTATTTGTAGAGTTGCATGAAAATTAGACATGTAATTCAAAACATGTTATAAAATGGAGAGATCACATTAGATCATGGAACTTACACCTCCAATTAGAGCCTTGGCATTTATCTGAATCCTTTTCCCTAACATAAAAACCAAAAACAATAACCATAATAATAACAACAATGGTGAGTGTAACATTAATAATAATAGTATCAATAACCAAGGTCAAACTAATAACAAAACCAACAACATCAAAATAATACACAAAACCAAGGTTACAATGGTAGCAACCAATAGACATACCATGTAGTTACACATGACTACAATGTAGTTATAGGCCACATTAAAGGAGGTTGCATTAAAACCATATCCATTAATCATCAACCAAGTACCAATCAGAAAAGACCATTGATAATCATACCAAATCAACCCAACAATTTTGGTAATCTTTCCTTGACCTGGGATAACATATAGATGAGCCAACAAGCAATGATTCCCATGTTAGGACCTTATACTAATAACCCATAATTAGTTTGTGACCACATGTAAGTGCATCAACAATTGAGGCTTATATTATTTGGTACCCCTCCACCATCATTTAATAGTAACAATGGTCTTGTACTTAATCTTGATTATGTAATTATAACTTGGTAGTCAAGGATTACCATACCAAGCTCACAACCATATAACACTTCACCCATCATCCAACAACCATTCTATGTTAGAACAAACCATTCACCACTGTCTAAGACAAATTTTGAGATTGTGTAATGGTTATATAATATTCCATCACTAATCTCCATTTTATATTTTTTGTGTACATCTAAAATCCACAATAATTTACTGATAGAGTTCCTTGGCCAATCCATAGTTCCAAATGACATAACTCTTGACAAATTTCAAGCTTTAGTTAGACATCTAGTTTCAACCCAATAAGTAACCTTCAACCAAATTTATATGTCATCCCTTGTTCCACTTCACAATAATCCATTATACATGAAATTTTACATAAAGAGGCACATAGTGAAACATGTCCTCCTAGATAATGGACTGGTTTTGAACATAGTGTCTCTAAAGCTCATCAAGATTATTGGGTATACCTCATCAAATCTCCAAGAAAAAACAATCACCATTAAAGCCTATGATAATGAAGAATGATAATCATAAGGAATTATTAGCTTTCTAGTTATCATTAGACCCTTGAGCCATGATACACTTTGCCATATGCTAAATCTTGATTTGTCATACAACATGCTTTTGGGTAGACATTGGTTACACTAAATTCATGTAGTCCCATCGACATTGCACCAGTGTATCAAGTTCTCCCATTTAGGGATAGAGGTTAATATTCCAAGATATTTTCATCTATATGAGCATTGCAAACATCTATAGGCCAAATTCAAGAGATATAATTACCATTTTGGCATGAATCTAGTCACCAAGTAAGATACAGGAAAAAAAATACTTCTTGATTTACCAAAGGACAACTACATTGACCCTGATACCCTTGATTCACTTTCCTACATGCTACCTCCTAAAATATCTAATCACCATACCATTTAAGCTAATGGTTGAGGAGAGGACTTGATGCATGACACCTTCCACATTGCAAATCTTCCATAGAACCCAAAATCCTTTGAAAAAATAAAAGCTAAGCCACTTTGTCTAAAATGGAAAGTAAAAGGAAAAGGTAAAATGTATAGTCTAGGACCTATCACATTTATACCATCCTTTGGCCAAAAAAATGACCCTCTTGAATGAGATGAATCATGGGTACACAATGAAAAAACTATTTAATTATGATCAAAATTCAAAGTATCATATTCCTAATATGATCATGACAAACCAAGACTATGAAGGAGTAGGCCTCAAGCCAAATTAGGGAAAACTTGAGCCAATTTCTATGAATAAGTACAAAGGAAACTATGTACTTGGATATAAACCACCTGGGGGTGACCCCATGTATCTTATTTGAGTTCTATTGCAATCGACTAGTGATGATGATGCTGACAACAAAGTAGAGTCTGATCATAGCCAATTTGATGACTTAGCCCAAACCACCTTGTTTGAAAATAACACCATTTGTACCCTTCAACTAGTCATTCATCATAATCCACTACCATTATATTATCCTCAATTGATAGACTATGACTAACAATAATCCTATGTGTCAATTGATGAGTTCTAGAATGATGAAGATTTATGTGATTTTCTAGGCCTTTGAGATAATGTTCCATTGGGAGATCATAAATCAATAATCTCAATCAAAATGGATCCTGAAACCTATTTTTGAGAGTGGAAAAACACCTTTATCTAAAATCAAATAAATAAAACATAGAGGTCTCAAAGTGAAAACCTCTTTGAAGCACATCCTAAACAGGGAAAAAGTAAACATAAAGGCCAATCTAGTGGTGAAAACCTATTTCAAGCACCACTAAATGGGGGTGTTCAACCTTCTTCAAATTTAGACTAAGAGACCACCAATGATGAACTTGTCTATGAGTTTGAGTTTAGTCTTGAATAGCAACAATATTTTGATCAAATCATCTAGGGAATCAACAATGATGAGATTGTATATGGATATGAACTCAATCTTGAAGAATAGTAAGATTTTTGTCAAATCATATAGGAGTTTCCAACTATTTTTGTTACATGGCCATATCTCCCCTTGGGGATTCTAATTCATCATGCCTAGGGGAACTCAAAATACCATTCCTAATAGTGGTATCTAACATTACCAATTAGTTAAAATCATTGCCCACTATATTTGAAGATAGTTCAACCCTTATAGCAGAGTTTATAATAGAGGTAAACATTTAGTCCCTAGATGATCCAAAGTGGATTAAATAAGGTAAATCCCTCACTAAAGAGGAGTGTGAAGTCCTAAAAACCCTATTGATGGATTTTATAGATATATTTGCATGGGCATATTCTGATATGCCTGGTTTAGACCCCACCTTGGTTCCTCACCACCTTGTGGTACATCCTAATTCCAAACTAATGAGGTAAAAATTATTCAAAATGAATCCTTTCATTATTTTTTTGGTAAATAAAGAGTTTGAGAAGATCTTAGAAGTAAGATGAATTAGGCCAATAAACTATTCTAAATGGATTTCTAATGTACTAGCAATTAGTAAAAATCTAGAAGGAATCATAATTTATACTAATTTTATGGGCATTAACAAAGCTTTCCCTAAAGATGACTTTTCATTTCCAAATATTGACATGATTATCTACTTCACAATGGGTTGTGAGATGCTTTCATCAATGGATGGTTTCTCAAGCTATAATCAGATCAAAATAACACTTAAAGACCAACATAAAATAGTATTCACCACTCCATGGGGAACATTCTATTATCAAGTTATGTTGTTTGGTCTTAATAATGTATGGGCCACCTATCAAAGATCCATGATAGTCAAATTTCATAATATGATGCAAGACATTGTCAAAGACTATGCCAATGACATATTAGGAAAATCAAAGACTAAGGTTGATCATATAACAACATTGAGGAGGACATTTGAGTGACTTCGTGAATACAAAGTTAGACTCAATGCCAAGAAATTTGTTTTTGGCATTACTTTTATAAAATTACTTGGCTTCATTATGTCTTGCAAAGGCGTTAAAGTTGATCCATCCAAAGTACAAGCCATAACAAAGATGCCACCTTCAACCAATTTGAAGTAGATCCATAGTTTGTAGGGCAAGATCCAATCCATCAGATGCTTCATATCTTTATTGGCCAACAAGTGCCATCCATTTACATGACTATTGAAGAAGGGTCTAACATTTCCTTAGGATGATGACTGTAAAAAATCCTTTTAATAGCTAAAGGACTATCTTGTAAATCCACCAATTCTATTGCCTCTTACACCAAGAAAACCATACTTGTTATATCTATCATCTATAGATAATTCCATAGGGGCACCTCTAGCCCAACACAATGATAATGGAAAAGAGCATGTAGTGTACTATCTAAGTTGTACACTAGTTGTGTATGAACATAACTATATTTCCATTAAAAAATCCTATTTAGCCATGGTCTTCACAACTCAAAAACTATGACATTACATGTTAAATAATAAGACCATGGTTATTTCAAAATTAGATCCACTCAAGTATCTACTATTAAAAATAGTGGTATAAGGCTATATGGCCAAATGGATCATGTTTCTTACTGAGTTTGAGATAGAATGTGTGAGCTAGAAAGCCATCAAGGGGCAAGTTATTATCGATCAACTTGTTGAAATACCCCTTAAAGACATAGAACCATTAACATTCCAATTTCCTAATGAATCCATAATTACCATCATTAACACACCCCTTGAGGAGTAACACTAGAATTTTTATTTTTATGGATCATTCATAGCACATAAATTAGGGGTAGGCATTTTATTTATCACTTCATAGGGGTATCTAATCCCTAAGTCATTTAAAGTCATCTTTCCTTGTACTAATAACATGGTTTAATATGAAGCACTCATAAGAGGGATTTTATAGGTAGTAAAATGGAACATACATCATCTAAAGGCTTATGGTGATTTTTAGCTATCATCAATCAGGTCATAGACCAGTTTCGGACTAAAGATGAAAAGCTAGTTCCCTATAAGGCCATTGTTGACACTCTCAAGCTGTAGATTATTAGCATCCAATTTTAACATATGATAAGAGTAAGAAAAAAATAACATATACAATGGTTACAATCAATTCACTCATTTGATATACAAATATGACAAATGACTACTAATTTCTCATTAAAAATCTAATAGTGTCAATTCATGAACCATCACTTATCATAATGATTATGATATTATTGGTCTTAGCTCTACTTGGTAATATAAACTTTATACCTATTTACATGACCAAATCCTACCACCAAACTTATCTTGAAAACAAACAAAATATTTAATTCATAATGCCTAATGTTATACTTTATTTAGACCAACCATATACCATCATAGTTTTTATGAAACTCTACTTCATTATTTACCTTTAGTAGAATCTATACTAGCATTATGGGAAGTTCATGAAGGGGTATGTGGAACCCATAACAACAAGGTAGTATTGTCCAAAAATCTCTTCTATACTAGTTATTATTAGTTGATTATGAATGTAGATGCAATTGCACATGTGAAAATATGTGACAAGTGTCAATGACATGCTAATCTAATTCATGTCATAGACAAAACTCTAAAACCAATGTTGACACCATGGCCATTTGCTACATGAGGACTTGACCTCATTAGGAATATAATTCCACCTTATTAGATGGCCATAAACACATCCTCACCACCATATAATATTTCATGAAGTGGGTCAAAGTTATACCCCTCATGTGACTAGAAAGCAAAATTCCAAATTCATATTCAACCATCTCATCTACAACTATGGTATCCCTTATGATATTATATCTTATAATAGAGGATCATTAAAGAATAAGGATGCTAAAAATCTATATACTAAATACAACATCATGCAATACTTCTCTATGAAATATTATCCTCAGGGTAATGGCTAGGCTAAAGCATCAAACAAAACCATTATTAACATCCTGAAATAGATTGTCAATGATGCCAGTCATGATTAACACCTTTAGATATTCCATGTCTTTTGGGAATACCATACCAATCACTATACCCCAACAAAATCAGCTACATACTCACTTGTTTATGGCACTAAACCCATTCTTCCCATTGAGGTTGAGTTGCATTGTTATGCATCTCTTTCAAACATGTCCTAGATGACAATGACTATCAGGTAGCTTGCTTGAAATAGCTATAATCACTCGATGAAAATCACATGGATGTAGTGAACAATATACAAACATATCAAAATAAACTATATGGCTAATACAATCAGTGTATAAAATATAGATAATTTTAACTTGGTGATCTTGTCCTTAAAGAAAACCAAAATAATACCACATTCAAAATAAAGCATAAAGGCAAGTTCAAGCCCAACTAAGTTTTTCCTTTCATCATTTTTGCATACTATGGCATAGGAGAATAGAGGCTCACCACACTAGATAGGGATGAAATTGATGAGCCTATGAACATTACACACCTCAAGTGGTATTATGCTTGAGTGATATTATGTATTATCTATAAGGACCATCTCAAGTTGTACCATATTATGAATATTATTATTTATAATATACCATTTTGCCATCTTATCATTCTACCATCCTTCTTATCACATTACCAATATACCATCCTATCACTATCCTATCACTTATCCATTTTACCATTCCATTCTATCAACCAAAACATGTTTGACCCATCGTATCCTAACTCATTTGACCTTAGTTCATCTATTAGTTTCACATTTTTAGCATGAAGAATCAAATTAGTTTTAGTAGCTATTTCAAGCATTCTAGACAAAGGCAATATTTTGGGGTAGTATGGCAAACATTTGGCAATTGAATCCTTCATTTATTGTTTCCCTTCTAATCATGTTTGATGATGTGAACCTGATTATATCTACCTATAGAGGCAAATCAGTGTTCATCGATCTTGTTACTAATTATAACCACCTATGGGCAAATTAATATCATTAATCTAATTAGTTGTACCCTAGTTATAACTACCTATGGGCAAACTAGGGACAACATTTGTTTATCATGCCTTAACATATCAACTATCCATTCCTATGACATATTGTGCCACTATGATAACTATGCCTATTTTTTTTGAATTGGCTACTACACTAGTCATATTCCTCTACTATAAGGTGGAACTCTGTGACTTAGGGCCATTTCATAACTATGTTGGTCATGTTTGATTCTCGTTGAGTTCATTTGAGTCCCCCTTTTGCAACACTCTCACCATTTTATGAGCATGATTTGAATTTTTCCATGCTCTCACCATTTTATGATCTTGGACCATTTTATGTCTTGTCATTCTCTTTCGAATTGAGATACTTCAAAAATTATAAAAACATTTGCAAAATTGTTTAGAAAAACCAAAACCATTGACCACTTCTTTGCCTTAAGGATTTTAGGAATCCTTACTAAGTCATAATAAATCACTTGTCACTTAGTTTTTCCATACTTTTTTAAATTATCCCACTCACTAACTATTTTGCAAGACCATTCCTATTCTTCTATCACATCCATCATGTTTATTTTTCATCAGTTATCATTTTCTTCCCATTTCCTAGAAGAACTACATTCGGCCTAAAGTTTTGTTGGATATATCATCCATGAAATTATGTAGGTAGTGTCTACTTGACTAGCACATATGGAGATAGCTCCACCCCCTTCCTTTTCTTTTATTCTCCCATCATGTTTATTTGTTAAGTTATCACCTATTTTCTAGGGGAAATTTTTATGTTGCATTATTTGTACCAATGTTATGACTAACTCTTATTTGTTTCCTTTTTTTTCTTTGTTTATGTGTGTTTGTGTGCCTATTTATTTAATTTTAATATTGATTCCTTGATTTAGTATAAGTGTGTTCATTGGGTGATTGCTTATGCATTTATTCTTTAATCCATCCATATTCATATATCAACATTGTCATCGAGGTTTTTATCACTAGTGCATTATTTTACTTTGAGTATTGGATCATGAGAGTTAGTCTTTATGAATATTTCATCCAAGTCCTCATGGCATTATATCATGATTCATACCATCATGTTCTACAACAAAAACTTAGGTTCAAGAGGTTTACACCATCAATGGTACCATCAACATCTCCTCAACACTGGCATCAACAATAATCCCACTCATATCCCAAATAGAGTAATTAAATAATGAAAGAATTTCAACCTTTGTTAGTTCAAACAAACATCTCCCTGTCAAGATCCTACTACCCACTAAGGGCACACTTGATTACCTTTGTATTAGCAACTAAACATGAAATTTAACCAGAATGATAAGTAACTAGAAATATGAAACAAAATAGGATATGAGAGATAATACCCAATTGCATTAATAATCATTCAGAAGAAAATACAATAAAGAAGATGCCACACTTCTTCTTCCCACACCTCTAGAGCTCCCACACTTCTAGGGTTCACCTATAATTCTCCTTCAACACTTCACTCTCTCATCATGATCACAACAATCAACTCAAACACAGAGTTGTTGTTCACCTCCACCAGTCAGTAACAACATTGCCAGTACACTAAGTACACAACCGTACTCCAAGTAGATATCCCTTTCCTTACTGCCACCTACAAATCAATAGACCTTACTTACCATGTAGATATCTCTACACCCTGAAGAACCCTTGTCCTTGCATCACCAAGTCCTCATGATTCTTCAACCAGTACCCTGGGGGATCTCCTAGTAGAACTTGCACAACCTACAACTCTCCCTGATCATACACACTCAGTACCCCTTTGGAACTAGGAGGAGCTACTCTTGCTCTCTCTTCAAGCACAATGGCTTTCTAGCACACTTTTACAATATAACCCATGAATCTATTATATAGATCTCATGCATATAATAATTAGACTCGTAACTCCAAGACTAAAATAAGTCTTTACATGCAAACTGCCTATCCAAAAATAGACCAGTTTGGAACCCGCATGCAAACTACATGCACACATAGGTTGCTGATGTCAGCTCTTCCTGACCGATGTCGACTGACTTATAACTAATGTCAGTTGCTTCTGTACTATAATATGACTGATGTCAGTTGATTTGATTGACATTGGTTGCCTTGTAACTGGTTCTGCAACTCTACAACCTCTGCAATCTCCTCTTGTTTGCATCTTGGTGAAGATTTTAGCTCCACAACCTAATAATCTCCCACTTGGAGATAAATAGCTGCACCTATATTTGTACACCATCTAATTTTTTTCCTGCCTTGCATCCCTCTTCAAGCTCAATCTTGAAGACCAACCACCACACAACCTATGATGCTACACCTGTCATCCAAGTAACCTACCACTTTCAAACTTACAACTCCATGTAGTGAAGACCTTAACCCTGGATAACATGAATCCCTACTGCCGGTCCCTCTCAGATACCTAAGAATCTATTGAACTGCCTTTTAGTGCTCCTTCCATGAATTGGCTATGAACTCTCTAACAACTCCCACTGCTTGGGAAAACTCTAGTCTACACCAGACCTTATGTGATTTCAAACACTATTCTAAGCTCAGATTAAACTGTCTAGCCATAGGTGTGCTTACTAATTTTGCATCCTGCATATCAAACCCCACCAACACCTTCTTCACATCAACTCCCATTGGAGATCAACCTGTGATCTTCCATGTCTCTTATGCCAAAGAATTTTGCTACTCCTAAATTCTTCATGACATACATCTGAACTAACCTTACCCTTAGCTCAGCAACTCCCTATATGTACGAACCTACAACAAGCATACCATCCACATACAGTAATAGGATAATGTCACGACCATTATCCACCCTGGTAAGACAAACACAATAGTTACACTGACATTGACTAAATCCTTGCTTTGTCATCCACCTGTCAAACCTGTACCATTGTCTTGTAGCTTCTTCAAGACCATGTACCTTGGCCTTTCATCTCATGTATCCATCCACTCTCTTCTTTAACTTGGGAATCCATCCATCTTTCAGTGATGGAAACTCTACCAAATCTCCTACTTAGTTCCCTTCCAAAGAATTCATGCCATGTTCCCACTATTTCTTAGATTCTACCTGCATTGCCTCTTCATGTCTCCCTAGTTCTTGACCATCAGTAAGCAACAAGTAAGAAGGTGAAAAATGAATATGAGGTCCACTTACCCTTTTAGTCCTCCATATGGGCATTTGAGACTCTTTGACAACTTGTTGTCTGCCCAACATTCGTTATAGTGACCGATCTCAGCCATCTCGCAATCTGCACCCAACCAACGTTGGTTCCCTACGACTGACCCTTACTACCAATGTCAGTTCTCACTAACCGACACTGGTGTCCCTATTGCTGATGTTAGTTACTGTCTGACCAACATTGATCTTAACTTGCCTGACACCATCGACTCTATTGATCTACACATGATCGACGTCGGTGCCTGTCTATTTGACGTTAGTTCCTCCTAATCGAAACTGGTACCTGTGTTTGCCTATGATTGATGACTTTTTACCCATGAGCTCCTTTTGGATCAAACCCTTATCCATATTAACATAGCCCTGCTCAGAATAATTTAGTCCCCTCAGCTGATCTCTATCCATCATCTCCTCCATGAACACCAAGGCTTTCTAGTTCTTATGTTTTTCAAAGATATCTGTCTTCTACTTAAGAACATGCATT
Organism: Torreya grandis; assembly: GCA_037957365.1. Classification (NCBI taxonomy): domain Eukaryota; kingdom Viridiplantae; phylum Streptophyta; class Pinopsida; order Cupressales; family Taxaceae; genus Torreya; species Torreya grandis. The sequence goes on along the minus strand of JARHVA010001666.1, from coordinate 2,483,091 downwards.
CCCTTCTTACATATGTAACCAAGCCTACAAAGCCACATATCTACAATAGAAGGTGAATTAGTAATATAAGTAGATAGATAAAGGATACCTACTTTCTTACCACTGTCTAATTCAAGTGCATCCGCTGTGAGAGTTACTGTGCATCTCTCATCACCTAAATTTCTTAAAGAAATTAGACTCATCTCCAAGACTGGTACCTGCATGACCTCATTCAACACCCGTGTGTTATCTATCTACAATTTCAACTTCACTTCCCCTTTGTCAAACATTTGACAAGGCTTACCAGCTCCTAAATAAATCTCTCCAAATTCTCCAAAGACATACCCATGAAAAGATGCTCTATTTTGGGCTGCATGGAAAGAGGCAATAGAATCTATAGACCAAGATTCTACTTTATCTAGAGCAACCTATGTAACAACACCTGTAACATCTTCTTCTACATGCTGATCTTTTACCAACCAACAATCTTCCTTTACATGTTCTTTCTTTCTATCAATCTAACCATTCGTGCTATTCAATTTCTCCATTCATAGCTTACTTTCTTCTGTTATTTCTATACTCCCACTCAATCAAAAACCCCTATGAGTACCTTGTAATCAACACACACTAACTAGATTTGAAACAACTTGTTAGTAACTCAACCAAAAGCTCTGATACCACTTGTCAGGAATCTAGAACATCAAACATGCTCTGATACCAAATGTTAGGATCCTAATACCCACTAAGGGCACACTTGATTACCTTTGTATTAGCAACTAAACATAGAATTTAACCATAATGATAAGTAACTAGAAATATGAAAAAAAATAGGATATGAGAGACAATACCCAATTGTATTAATAATCATTCAGAAGAAAATACAATAAAGAAGATGCCACACTTCTTCTTCCCACACCTCTAGAGCTCCCACACTTCTAGGGTTCACCTATAATTCTCCTTCAACACTTCACTCTCTCATCATGATCACAACAATCAACTCAAACACAGAGTTGTTGTTCACCTCCACCAGTCAGTAACAACATTGCCAGTACACTAAGTACACAACCATACTCCAAGTAGATATCCCTTTCCTTACTTCCACCTACAAATCAATAGACCTTACTTACCATGTAGATATCTCTACACCCTGAAGAACCCTTGTCCTTGCATCACCAATTCCTCATGATTCTTCAACTAGTACCCTGGGGGATCTCCTAGTAGAACTTGCACAACCTGTAACTCTCCCTGATCATACACACTCAGTACCCCTTTTGAACTAGGAGGAGCTACTCTTGCTCTCTCTTCAAGCACAATGGCTTTCTAGCACACTTTTACAATATAACCCATGAATCTATTATATAGATCTCATGCATATAATAATTAGACTCGTAACTCCAAGACTAAAATAAGTCTTTACATGCAAACTGCCTATCCAAAAATAGACCAGTTTGGAACCCGCATGCAAACTACATGCACACATAGGTTGCTGATGTCAACTCTTCCTGACCGATGTGGACTGACTTATAACTAATGTCAATTGCTTCTGTACTATAATATGACTGATGTCAGTTGATTTGATTGACATTGGTTGCCTTGTAACTGGTTCTGCAACTCTACAACCTCTGCAATCTCCTTTTGTTTGCATCTTGGTGAAGATTTTAGCTCCACAACCTAATAATCTCCCACTTGGAGATAAATAGCTGCACCTATACTTGTACACCGTCTAATTTTTTTCCTGGCTTGCATCCCTCTTCAAGCTCAATCTTGAAGACCAACCACCACACAACCTATGATGCTACACCTATCATCCAAGTAACCTACCACTTTCAAACTTACAACTCCATGTAGTGAAGACCTTAACCCTGGATAACATGAATCCCTACTGCCGGTCCCTCTCAGATACCTAAGAATCTATTGAACTACCTTTTAGTGCTCCTTCCATGAATTGGCTATGAACTCTCTAACAACTCCCACTGCTTGGGAAAACTCTAGTCTACACCAGACCTTATGTGATTTCAAACACTATTCTAAGCTCAGATTAAACTGTCTAGCCATAGGTGTGCTTACTAATTTTGCATCCTGCATATCAAACCCCACCAACACCTTCTTCACATCAACTCCCATTGAAGATCAACCTGTGATCTTCCATGTCTCTTATGCCAAAGAATTTTGCTGCTCCCAAATTCTTCATGACATACATCTGAACTAACCTTACCCTTAGCTCAGCAACTCCCTATATGTACGAACCTACAACAAGCATACCATCCACATACAGTAATAGGATAATGTCACGACCATTATCCACCCTGGTAAGACAAACACAATAGTTACACTGACATTGACTAAATCCTTGCTTTGTCATCCACCTGTCAAACCTGTACCATTGTCTTGTAGCTTCTTCAAGACCATGTACCTTGGCCTTTCATTTCATGTATCCATCCACTCTCTTCTTTAACTTGGGAATCCATCCATCTTTCAGTGATGGAAACTCTACCAAATCTCCTACTTAGTTCCCTTCCAAAGAATTCATGCCATGTTCCCACTATTTCTTAGATTCTACCTGCATTGCCTCTTCATGTCTCCCTAGTTCTTGACCATCAGTAAGCAACAAGTAAGAAGGTGAAAAATGAATATGAGGTCCACTTACCCTTTTAGTCCTCCATATGGGCATTTGAGACTCTTTGACAACTTGTTGTCTGCCCAACATCCGTTCTAGTGACCGATCTCAACCATCTCGCAATCTGCACCCAACCAACATTGGTTCCCTACGACTGACCCTTACTACTAATGTCAGTTCTCACTGACCGACACTGGTGTCCCTATTGCCGATGTTAGTTACTGTCTGACCAACATTGATCTTAACTTGCCTGACACCATCGACTCTATTGATCTACACATGATCGACATCGGTGCCTGTCTATTTGACGTTAGTTCCTCCTAATCGACAGTGGTACCTATGTTTGCCTATGATTGATGACTTTTTACCCATGAGCTCCTTTTGGATCAAACCCTTATCCATATTAATATAGCCCTGCTCAGAATAATTTAGTCCCCTCAGCTGATCTCTATCCATCATCTCCTCCATGAACACCAAGGCTTTCTAGTTCTTATGTTTTTCAAAGATATTTGTCTTCTACTTAAGAACATGCATTCCCTTCTTACATATGTAACCAAGCCTACAAAGCCACATATCTACAATAGAAGGTGAATTAGTAATATAATTAGATAGATAAAGGATACCTACTTTCTTACCACTGTCTAATTCAAGTGCATCCGCTGTGAGAGTTACTGTGCATCTCTCATCACCTAAATTTCTTAAAGAAATTAGACTCATCTCCAAGACTGGTACCTGCATGACCTCATTCAACACCCGTGTGTTATCTATCTACAATTTCAACTTCACTTCCCCTTTGCCAAACATTTGACAAGGCTTACCAGCTCCTAAATAAATCTCTCCAAATTCTCCAAAGACATACCCATGAAAAGATGCTCTATTTTGGGCTGCATGGAAAGAGGCAATAGAATCTATAGACCAAGATTCTACTTTATCTAGAGCAACCTATGTAACAACACCTGTAACATCTTCTTCTACATGCTGATCTTTTACCAACCAACAATCTTCCTTTACATGTTCTTTCTTTCTATCAATCTAACCATTTGTGCTATTCAATTTCTCCATTCGTAGCTTACTTTCTTCTGTTATTGCTATACTCCCACTCAATCAAAAACCCCTATGAGTACCTTGTAATCAACACACACTAACTAGATTTGAAACAACTTGTTAGTAACCCAACCAAAAGCTCTGATACCACTTGTTAGGAATCTAGAACATCAAACATGCTCTGATACCAAATGTTAGGATCCTAATACCCACTAAGGGCACACTTGATTACCTTTGTATTAGCAACTAAACATAGAATTTAACCAGAATGATAAGTAACTAGAAATATGAAACAAAATAGGATATGAGAGACAATACCCAATTGTATTAATAATCATTCAGAAGAAAATACAATAAAGAAGATGCCACACTTCTTCTTCCCACACCTCTAGAGCTCCCACACTTCTAGGGTTCACCTATAATTCTCCTTCAACACTTCACTCTCTCATCATGATCACAACAATCAACTCAAACACAGAGTTGTTGTTCACCTCCACCAGTCAGTAACAACATTGCCAGTACACTAAGTACACAACCGTACTCCAAGTAGATATCCCTTTCCTTACTTCCACCTACAAATCAATAGACCTTACTTACCATGTAGATATCTCTACACCCTGAAGAACCCTTGTCCTTGCATCACCAAGTCCTCATGATTCTTCAACCAGTACCCTAGGGGATCTCCTAGTAGAACTTGCACAACCTACAACTCTCCCTGATCATACACACTCAGCACCCCTTTGGAACTAGGAGGAGCTACTCTTGCTCTCTCTTCAAGCACAATGGCTTTCTAGCACACTTTTACAATACAGCCCATGAGTCTATTATATAGATCTCATGCATACAATAATTAGACTCACAAATCCAAGACTAAAATAAGTCTTTACATGCAAACTACCTGTCCAAAAATAGACCAGTCTAGAACTTGCATGCAAACTGCATGCACACAGGTTTCCGACGTTGGCTCTTCCTGACTGATATCAGCAGAATTATAACCGATGTTGGTTACTTTTAAACTATAATATGACTAATGTCAGTTGATCAGACCGATGTTGGTTGCCTTGCAACTAGTTTTGCAACTCTGCAACCTCCGCAATCTCTTCCTATTTGCATCCTAGTGAAGCTTTTAGCTCCACAACCTAACACTCCCTACTAGCATGTAGTCCCAATTAATATTTATCTTTATATAAATTTATCATCATCATGTTTTCAATCATTAGTTATCATACCATGTTTCTATAATCAGGTTACAATGTTTAACCACCTATGGGCAAATCATTTTACATCATCCCATCTGTATTCTTAGTGATTATAAATTTCCTTTGGGAAAATCATTATGTTATCACCAATTCTAATCATTTTATTTATTCTAATTTCCTGGGGCATGTTGTTATCCTATTTTTCTATCTTAAACGAGGCAACTCCGTCTTCTCAATGATTATAACTACCTTTGGTAAAATCATTGTGTTATCATACCACATTGACATAATCAAGGTAAAACTATTATAACCATCTTTAAGAAAACCATTTTACACCATCCCACTTTCATTCTTAATGATTTTGACTAACATTGGCTAAATCATTATGTCTCACCCCATCATCTTCATATATTTGGTCCCCTCATCTCACTTCTTTCTTTCAAGGGATATTTTTCCACCCTTTCTTGCCAAACCAATCCCTCAAGGGGATAACTATAGTTAATTCATCACTGTTTAATTTTTAAGAACAATAGAACACTTTTAGTCTTTGATAATATGTTACTATGCTTATAGCTTGTAATGCCTTCCCAAATAGGGACAAACTGTAGACATGTAAAATTGGCCACTAATGGCTTCATACCCACATTTATACCAATTATTTCTAACCATTAAATACATAGCCAAAAAATTTCTAAGTGTCTCAAATATGACTTCATAACAATGCAAATAAGTCAACTTGGCCCATAAATAATTTTTTTTGGCATAAATGCACATTGAATTCAATCAAAATCAAATAAATGTTCAAAAATCCTAACAAATATTAATTAAGATCAAAGCCTAATTGAATTCATCCTTGAGAAAATAAATCAAATAAATCAAATATCAAAAAGGAAAATTCAAATATCAAGAGCATCTTATATATCCTAGGAATGAATCATTACCTTTGTGAGTTGTCTCAAATGGAAAATATCTCAAAGCACACCTATTAAAGATAATAATTACCATTTGGACACATTTAAACTTAGCCAAGGTTAGATTTAACCCATTCCAAGTTGATTTTAAATCCTATAAAAGCAAGCCTAATGCTCTTTATTTAGAGAGCTTGAACCATAGTAGAGTTATAATGTTGGATTTGATCGATGAAATAAATTCATAATGTTATAATGCTAGAATCAAGCCAATTCATATCAAGCCATGTATGAACATGGTGCTAAGAGGAGGTAGAGATAGCCAAGATCCATTGATGAAAACCTTTGAAGTATAATCCAAGCAAGCTAATGAATACATCACTTGGAACAATCAAGGAAGGTAAATAAAGTTATCTTTTCTTTGCATTTTAGTAATGTTTTCATTTGGTTTATTCACTAAACTACCCCAATGATCTAGGACTAAGAGATGTTATCTTATTTAGTGTGTTTATTTCATTATTTTTACAACTAACACCATACTAACGTCCTCTTTTGAGTCAAATTCATGGATCACAATAATAAATTATTATACATTAAAGGGATCAATGAGGAAGAATATGATGATGGAGCATCAAGTGTAGAAGAAGAGGTATCAGAGTTAGAATCTAAATAGTCCCAACCAACTATCTCCTATCATGTAATTTTAGGTATTATCACTCCTCAAACCCTTAAGGTTATGTATTTACTCAAGAACAAAAGGTAATAGTGTGGATTGACTCAGGGAGTGCACATATATTCATCAATAGTAAGTTAGATACTCATTTTAACTATTTCATTTACCCAAATCCAAAATTTTAGAATTATTCTAGGAAATGACATAGTATTAAGCTCTCCATGGGATATTATGGGCTATTTATTATATGTTTGTTGCTCCCATGGGTGAGGAAGACATTTTTTTTGGAGTTTGATGGCACAAAACCTCAGGCACATTAGAGATGAATTTATAGAAACTATTCATGTTATTTCATTTTGATGATAAGAAATTTTAACTACGTGGATCAAAGGCAAAATATACATAATTGGTTAGTTCTCATTAGATGATGAAGATTCTCAAAAAAGGGGTTGAAGGATTTTTAGCATGAATATTTTCCATTAAGTTCAACTAATAATTATGTCTACACATCATGATCTATAGATGATTATTAATGACCACCCAACTATTTTTGGTACCATTCCAAAAGGACTTTCACAAAGAAGATAACATGATCATTTTATATGACTAATTATATGGAGTTAGACCCCAAATACATGACCATACATCTATCCATATGCCTATAAGAGTCAAATTGAAAATATGGTATAGGAGATATTAGAGACAGGTATTATTGGACATAAACAAAGTGAAATTCATCCCCAATAGTCATGGTGCATAATAAGGATGACACTTTGAGGATGTGCATAAATTAAAAATAACTCAACAAGAACACCACCAAAGATAAGTTACCTATTCTAGTAATTGATAATTTTTTAGTTAAGTTACATGGTACTATTTATTTTACAAAACTAAATATTCATTCCAAGTACCATAAAATTTGGATGAGAGACTAGGATATACCTAAAAAAACTTTCAAAACTCATGAAAGCCATTATGATTTTTGGTAATGTATTTTGGTCTCATAAATGCACCACATACATTTCAAAGTTTGATGAATACTATTTTTAGACCCCTTTTTAGGAAATTTGTGTTGGTATTTTTTTTATGATATCAAAATACAAAATAAAACTTGGAAATAACATTTACATCATGTGAAATAGGTTCAAAATATTTCACATGAAGGAGTCGAATTACACCCTAATAATATTAAAACTATGATGCAATAAAAAGTACCAAAACCCCTAAAGAAACTTTGATGTGTTGTAGGGATAACATGTTACTATAATAGTTTCATGAAAAATTATGGGAGCTTATAAACACCACTCACAAATTTGTTAAAGAATGAATCATTCCATTAGAATAAAAAAATTACCACAACCTTTAAAAATCTAAGGGAGGCTATGTACACCACTCTAATTTTGGATACCCATGATTTAATTTTTTTAAATGTGATGCATTAGGATATGATATGGGGGAAATAATGATGTAGGAATGAATATCCATTTCATTTTAGATTTGTCAATTCAAGACTAAAAATAGACTAAAACCAATATGTGAGAAAGTGATGTTGTCTATTCTTCATAAAGTCAAGCAATGGATACCTTATCTAATGGGTAGAAACTTTAAGGTAAACACTGATCATGATAGTTTAAAAAAATTTAATAACAATGATTGTCATAATAAGAACCAAAAAATTGGTGATTAAGATGTTAGGATATTACTTTGAAAATGTAAATAAGAAAGGAAAAGAGAATGTTATAGCAGATGCCTTATCCAGGAAGGATGAATCCACTGAGGCATTGTTATGTACAATGAACAGTTGGTAAGAAGATTGCTTGAAAGAGGTAAGATCAAAATGGGAGAATGAAAATGATATATGAGTTTTTGTTTATAATATCTAGCATGGTTTTGGTTATTTTGATAAAATTTTGAGAAAAAGGAATGCATTATAGCATAAAGATCGATTATACCTATGTAATAATTCTATCTTAAAGCACAAGATCCTTCAAAATATTCATGTGTATCTAATAGGGGATAATCATTATTTTTTAAAACCTATCATAAAATAAAGTAGGATTTATTTTGGTAAGGACTCAAGGGGGATATATAAAAAATTATGGTTGCATGTATGGTATGTCAATAGAACAAAGGTGAAACTATTAAGACACTAGGTCTTCTGTAACCTTCAATCAACCATATCAAGATGTGGGAGGAGGATTTCATGTATTTAATTATAGGGTTTCTAATTCATAAAGCTAAAAAATATCATCATGGTAATTATGGATAGGTTTACAAAATATGCTTATATTTTCTCCTTGTCATAACCATTTTTATCTAGTACCATAGTTGTTTCTTTTTTATATACAGTTTAAATGCTACATGGTAATCCCAAGATAATTATCTTTACCAAAAAAAGTACGACTAATTTATTCTCATGTTTGGGTACTCATCTGGCTCATAGATCATCATATCATCCTCAATTTGATAGGACAATAGAGGTGGTAAAAAATGCCTAGAAAGGTATATCTTTTATTTTACATCTGATAAACAAGAAGATGGGTTCATCTGCTAGAACTAATAGAATGGTGGTATAAAACCTCCTTCCATATCTCTTCCAAAATGCCCCGATTATTTTTAACTTTATGATTATCAACCATTGTCCATCACTTCATCCATTATGGTGTAGCTTGAGGTTTGAGAAGTTGAAGGACACATTCAACATCAATAGGAGGTACTAGATATTTTGAGAGATAATTTGGTAATGGCACATAATATAATGAAAAAAGTAGATTAACACTGAAATGAATTAAATTTTGAAATAGGTTATTTGGTATTTATTCACTTGAGAACATATAAGGATATCTATCTGAAGCAATATAAAAAGGATTAAAATTTTTCTCCAAAGTATTATGGCCCTCATAAGATCCTATAAAAAATTCATAGAGTTACATACAAGCTCACAATCCACTAACATACATCTTGTATTTCATTTATATTTCCTAAAAAGGTAATAATACAAAGAGTATATAACCAGATCGAGTTACTAGAATTGGATGAATAAGTCTAAGTCATTCTAAAACTTGAGAAGATCCTTTATACACACAATCAAAGGTCAAGAACAAAATAAATTAAGGAGTATTTGATCAATTGGAATAATTTAAACCATGAAGCTGTAATGGGGGAGGATGAATATTTTATGCAAAAACATCTAGATTTGTTCAATGTTTAGGGTAATATTGTTTTAAAGGGGAGGGGCATGCTACACCCTTAGCCTATAATATGTGTTTGGATATGTGTAGCTGAATTATTTTTTACATAACCCATTATTATCAAATTACTTTCTCTATGATCTCATTTGGTTAGTTAGGTCAACCTATGGAGTAACAATAACTTAATTATAATATAAATAAGAGGTATTGGTTATTACATGATCATCATATTATTTTATGTTCTTATTGTAAGGGTGTGGAGGTTTCCTCCTCAAAGTGGCTTGTCATTTATTCATATATTTTTCTCTATTTTAGTCATATTATGATTTATTGCTATTATGTTAATTTATTGGTGAAGTAATTTCATTAAAATACCATATATTTTGGGCCTCGCCCTTCATTTAATGTATCATCTACCCTAATAGAGTTTTGAGCATGTTTATAACATATGTACCATATTGGTCTAACCAATACTCTTTTATGTTAGCCAAATTCTTTCAACTATATTAACTGGGCCAATACCATTGGAGATTTTGGGGTTGGTTTTGGGTATTTTATTTCTTATTAATTTATGAATATATGTATGTGTATCATATTTTAGGCCTTATCCACATAAAATAAGATGGAGTAGCTATAGGATTTCTTAGACTTGCCATAAATCACTTTAACTTACCTAGACCCCTATTTGGTTGACCATGGAACCTTACCCCTTTAAAATAATTTTAACCCATCCTTTAGTTTATTTTTTATTATACAACCATTTACTTTAAAACCATATTTTATCTTTATTTAGGTATAGTGATAACTACATCCTTATGTTATAGGCTTGAAATTTATAACTCTTTCCTAGTTACATTCAAATTATAGGTAGTCTTTTGTTACATTTATAGAATTAATTTGGTCCTTATTTGATCATCCAAGTATTACAGGCTCTATTTGATTTACCTTATTTGAGTCCTACTATATTGAGAGAAAGAGGATAGTTGTAGGTTAATACTAGTCTATGCATACATAAAACATTTTAATCACCCTATAAGTTACTATCAATGTTATGAATAAGGATGCCATAAAAAATCTTAAGCTAAAATATCTCCACCAAAAATTAACTATTCTTCAAATGGAAAAAATTATACTATTCAGATAGAAGGGGTAATTGGAGATCATTTCATAGCTATTGATTCTTGGTAATACCTAGCATAATTTGTGGTATTGTATCCAAAATATAGTGTATAAGGATACTATCTAGGCCCCCCACCCCAGTCTAGATAGATAGAGAGGGCAATCCGGTCTACATATAGAGTTGAGTTTAAATAGAGAGGGGTTCTCCATATATAGAGAGAGGCCACTGTCTATCGTTAATCAATCTATATAGAGGGCCAAAGAAACTCTATCTTGGAGGGGCATTGTCTATTGTTAATCAATCAATCTATCTATATAGAGGGGGAAGGGGGGGAGGCCAAAAAAACCCTATCTAATCATCCTAAGAAGACTTTGGCTAGCCAAAAAAAACACTTATATAATATATAGATATAAGAAAATGGTCATCTCCAATGGTAATAGTACCAAGGCAATAAAATTGTACCCTCCTACCTAACCATCGCTAGAAACATAACAACCACTCTAGTTAGAAACAAAAAGACTAACCATGCATTTATATAACAAATGTTTACCATTGAAAATAGATTGTACGTAAAGGAACCAATCAAGGAAATAATAATTTCAAACTTTATGAAAAATGTGTATGATTAAGACAAAATTATAGATAACGTGGTTCCATATAATGATTGTCTTATAAAACATATATTTCCTTATGAATCAAAAGATCCCACTACAAATGTTTTTTATGTTTCACAAACTCTTACCAAAAAATGTAGCCTTCCTAATTATCTATGTGTTATTCAATCCATATCCTCACTTTCTAAGTTAATTGAGATCTCACCAGGCCAATTACTTAATATAAGTAATCAGTTAACACCTCAAAAATAAGATGAACTATTTTCCATCCTTAAAAATAAAAAAATGATTTTACATGGGAATATCATGATACAAAAAGTATACACCTAATTTATTTACTCACCAAATCTATATTAAAGATGAATGTAAGCCCATTTATCAAGCTTAAAGAAAGATGAATCCTATTGTCTAAGTAATTATTAAAATGGAGCTATAAAATATCCTCAACATAGGATTCATCTACCCAATATTTGATATAAAATGGATTTATCTACTCATCATCGTACGTAATAAGGGTGTAAAATGCCATATCTATGTAGATTATCAATAATTTAACACTAACTCTTGATAATACCACTTTCATGTACCCTTTATTAACAAAGCCCTAGATACCCTCTCTAGAAAGAATTAATGGGAATAATCATATCAAAATTGTAGCATAATAAAAAGACAAAATCACCTTCACATGTCCTTTGGGAACTTATGAATACGATGTCCTCCCCTTCTGACTAGCTAATACTCTAGTTACATTTTAGAGTGTTATTCTGAGCACCTTTTTTGATCTTGCTCATGACTATGTAGAAATACACATGGATGATTTTACTTTGAAGAAACTATCAACAATTTGGAAAATGTTATTCAACATTTCCAATATAATAGTCTCTCATTGAGTCATGATAAATGCTATATGCTAATGAAATATGGTATTATACTAGGACATCATATTTCACTTAGAGGAATAAAATTGGGTCTGTTTAAGTTAGGAGTTACTAAAAACTTACCCAAACCAAGAAAACTAATATGTTAGGAACATTCTTCGGCATGTTATATATTATAGATATTTTATTAAATATTTTTGTAAATTACAACTCCTTAATTTTTTTATTAACTAAATATTTTAATGTTAACTAGACTAATGAATGTCAAGAAGTGTTTTAGGCTCCTAAATATATTATAATATCAAGACTTGTGCTAAGATAAAAATATTGGAAACTACCCTTCCATAGTCATATATATGCATCTAAAATAACACTTGGGGTTATTCTTGGATAAAAAGATAGTAAAAATATTTTAGGCCCAAAGCTAAACTAAATAGTAAGGGAAAATTGATTTCTTGTTGTAATATATGATATCAATAAATTTAGTCATTGTATCATTAACTATCCTATTTTCATTCATATAGGTTTTTCAATAGTTAAATATTTGATGAATAGACTTGTAATAAATTATTAAATAGTCATTACTAATCTAATAATTTAACATTACCATAAATGATAATGTAGTCATGTGTTTCCTCTCCCACCTAACATCTAATGAGTAAAATTTGCAAGTTGATGATACTTTTCAAAATGAAACACTTGTTTTTTTTTCAATAAAAAAAATTATTTTTGCAATATTGATAATTATTTGAATTTAGGAAAACTTCCACTAAATTTTTTGCCAAAGGAAATATGTAACATGGTAAATTGTAGCAATCGATTTTCCTAGATATTATGTTATCTCTTTTACATAGGGCCTGACTTAGTCATGCATCAATGTGAGATAGAATATGAAGTATTTGACATACTTAAATCCTACCATGATGATCTCTTCAAAGGGAATTTTATATCACAAAGGAATACCAATAAATTATTTACAACATGATACTACTAGCTTAATTTGCATATAGTTACTAAGGAATACATCAAATGATGTGATATATATCAACATATGGGAAAACCCACACAAATAGATGAAATGAATCTATAACCCCAAATTGATTTATAATCCTTTAGAAAATGGGAGCTAGACTTTGTTAAGCCTATTTATCCTCTTTATAGTTAGAAATAATAATTAGTTTGCACATACTATATTACTAAATGGGTCAAGGAGAGGACAGACACACATGAAAGGGATGAAAAGGTTGATAAATTTATGTATTAGAAAATTTTCATCATGATATGGATTTTCAAGACAAATTATCGTTGATCAAGGACAAAAATTCACATAAGTTATAATAGTATAACTTTTTTATGATTATGAAATATGTCATAAAATTTTAATTCCATATCATCTACAATCTAATAGCCAAGTGGAGGTTACAAGTAAGGAATTGGAGAATATATTGACCAAGACAATGGCCTTGCATCACCAATATTGAGAAAATAACATTTTGGAGGATGTTTAGGCATATAAAATCAAAAGGAAGACCACTACAATGTTCACACCCTATAAATTGGTCTATGGAAAATAATTTATCCTCACTATATAATTTGAGATCAAAACTCAAAGGGTGACATTGTAACTTAACATGCATATCTCTAAAGAACATAAATAAAAAATAAATAAATTTAATACATTGGATGAGACTCATCAATAATATCTTCATCATATAAAGGTTGTCCAAAAAATAAGAGTGTTATGGCATGACAAGTTCATTAAGACACATGTTTCGAGTAAGAGATTGGGCATTAATTTTGGATTCAAAATAAAAAAGATCATAAGGGTAATTTGTATACAAGGTGGCTCAGTTCATATGAGTTGAATAAGTATTTTATAATGGATCAATAAAGTTGTTCACTATTGATCTAGTAATATTTAAGTTTTTGGTCAATGGTCATTGCCTAAAACTATACAAGAAACTTGAAACTAAAGAAGAATTAATTTGTACCCTTCAATCAAGAGTTTAATTGGAGATCATTGAGGATACAGTAAAAAATCTATTAGAACTCATATGATGTCATCATCATCTATTTGAATTAACCCCTCCCCCCCCCAAAAAAAAAAAAAAACCCTTAGGCATTATAAAACTAAGACACTAGATGACTGAACACTGAATAATGACTACTTAAGAATTAAACTTATAAAAATAAAAGAATAATAATAAAAAAAAAATTTATCTTTCTTTGGCCACTCAACCATAGTAGTCTATATTTACTAAAATTTGTATAAGTATAGTTATTACAAGCTCATTTTAGTTACTACAAGATACACATAATTACTACATGTTGTGTGCAATTGATCTAGGCTACAATTAGTTGATACATGTTATATAAAACTATTATAGGCTATGTGCAATTTCTATAATCTACAAGTAGTTTCTATAGGCTATTTTAGAGTAGGTTACATGTAGTTACTCCTAATAACTATTACGTATTGAAAAACATACCAATACCTAGTTTATTAACTCCTTTGGGTACCTAACTATTACCACCAAAATAAGATCAACATATGAACTTGGACCTACCATATTACATGAAGTTATCTACATGTATTCTATTTAATGACAAAGCAAAAACAAAAATACCCAGATAAACAATCAAGAAGCTTAGTATTGCTTCCAAAGAAATAATTTACAATACAAACAAATTAGTTTTTATTACCTCTTTCTCAGAAGATGGATTTTTTATAGATACCTAATATAAGAAGCTATAATCCCTTCTTAATGTAGTAAAAACTAGTTGATACAAGCTGTTGGAATCCATTTCTATAGAACATTCTAACCAAAATTCCAACACATTCACCACCAAAATCACCACCCTTAGTTCTTGAACTTACAAAAGATTTTTTAGCATATGTATGTCTTATTCAATTATTATAACCATTATTTAATATAATTCAAAATATACATACACTAATTAGGTCCTCAACTATAGAACCAATAGAGCAACTTGTAGAAGTTAAATTTCATTAGTGAAAAATTAGTAAAAAAATAATGATGTTATTATTTTTAATAAGTAATCATGTTTTAAATGCTAAAATTTAAAGAGCATATCATATTGTTATTTGTGATATTTCCTAAATTATAAACCCCATATATGGAAAAAAAATTTTGGAAAAAATTCACATCATCCATTTAATCTACCATATACTTCCAATCATAATTTATCATAATTAACCCCATTCATGCTACAACCATCTTCGCATGTACTTATCGATTTCAAAAGGACATTGAGGGAAATTAATATTATAATTGGGGAGAGAAATATCTCATTAGTAATGATATAGGCATATGATAATAAAGCATGGGGAGAATTTAATGATGAAATATAAGCACCAACAAACATCACATTGATTAACACAAGCATTGGTCATCTCTTGAGTTATGACCTTATCATTTTGAATTAGGCCTTCAAATTGTAATATAGATAGAGACATGCTACAAAAGGAACCAAAATAACACTTGGTGCTAATGGGAATACAATTTTTAGAAACAATATTTATAAATTCAGGATGGCTTATCTCCTTTGAGAAGTTGGCAAGGATTGATGAGAAACTAGAAAAATATTTTTCAAAAACTCTTGATAATGATGTAGCCACTATTAAGGGTATACATGTTTTCATTAATAAATAAATAATAGAAATAGTAACCACCCTTTACATAATGGGAGAGATATGGAAACAAAGGGCATGTGTTGCAACAATAAGGAATATTTTTTTGCATGGCTAGTGAACAACTAGATTTTTTGGCCGAAGGAAAACTTCGATCATCACTACCTCTACTATGAGTTGAGGTCACCATATTGATCATGAAGTACCTAAATTATTAATTTATACATTTTATGTTGAACATATTGCATTTCAAACTTATTAACCATTTAAAACATAACACACATGTCAATGTGCCTAATTTATTTATTAAAATGTTGAGAAGAATGGTAGTAAAATATCAAAAAGGAAGAACATAGGCATTATCTCATCATTGATTAATATAAATTATTTTTAAAATTTTTTCAAGGGATAAAAAACCTATCCTCACATAGGAATACTTCTTAGCATTAATACAACTATCACTAGAGGAACAAGAAGAGAATGTGGAGACTAAAAAATCTACAAGAAAAAGTCAAGAAGAAGGTTAATATTAGCCCCTTCATCCTCAAATTAATAATGCAAGGAGATGAATATAGGTGTTGAGAAGAAGGTAGAAAACATTTCTTCATCCTCAAGGTCTAAAAAATGTAGATAACTCCTACATCTAGTGTGTCCAAGAGATAATCCAAAATAATAAAAAGTAGGATAAGGAAGGAAAACACCCCCGTGAACTCTATATTCTTGCAGTTTGAAAATGTAAATTTATTTAAGGGAATAGATAAAATGGGAGACAAGGACATTAAAACCAAAATTAGTGTTTATGAGAATAATTCCACCTCATTCAACTCAGGGGTTGATGTTTTTAGTGAAATGAATCATTAGGGTCCTACACCTAAAAAAGTAAATAAGCAAGAAGAAGGGACAAGGATGGAAGCAAAACATTAAAGAGAAGGATAATGAGTTGTTGAAGAGAATATCAATGGTGAGAAATATTTATAATCTCCTATCCCATTTAAAAATGAATATAATCAAGAACTATTAGATGTCCTAAAATAAATTGAGTCTCTTAATGCAAATATCAAGGCTTTGGAGAATAAGGAAATTAATTTGGATGAACTAGCTAGGGTAGAAAAAGAGGAAGCCAAAAATATTTAGGCACCCATAATAACAACACCACACATAGTAAAAACACCTATTATATCAAAAAAACAAGATCTATAATAGATGTAGATGTTAAGGAACTTGCTCTAGCTACTTCTAACATTGGAATGCCATCCATCAAACTTTAGTTGAGAAACCATTTTCAAAAATTGCCATTCAAATGATTAAATAAAATGGATTCAAGATAAATTTAGCCATGTATACCATTGAATTTTGTATTGGGAGATAATTTGGGACTATTCTCACTCAAAATGATGGACTCAATCAAGAAGAATTATTAATTAAGAGAGATCTTAAGAGTCAATTATTATAGGCTGAATGGTACAATCAGCATAATAAAATGAAGGAAGAAAGAGAGGAGATGATCAATAAATCAAAAGAGGTAAAATAAAAGTTGTATAACAAGGATTGAGATACTATTAGGTCAAAATAAAAGGTAAAAGAATTTAGCCAACAAAATGTATAGATAATACCAACAAAATGTATAGATAATAGATTGTAGGCCACCTGTAAGGGTGTATTCTCTCTATCTAAAGGAAAAATGGTTAACATTATAGTTTATGAAACTCTATTGTGATTTTCCTAGAGTAGTAAGTGACCCTCACTCTTTTGACATTTATGATAAAATCACCAATGAAATACAAAACCAACTATGCTAATTTTATCTACATGACTATGCTATCATTTTTGACCTGGAGTGGAAATTAAATATTTATTGAGGAGATGTATTAATTAAATATTTTTCTTCATATCTTGTTAATGAAGAAAATAAGGTAAAGAGATAACAAGGTATTATAAAAAAGAGAAGAATGCTAGGTTAATGATAAGAGGATAAGACACCAAACCTATTAAGATAGTAGAGGATTGAATTACATTGATGTCAAATAGTGATGTGACCATAAATTTTATAAGGAGACAAAAAAGACATAAAATCATTATTTGACACCCTTGGAGGAGGTTGGTAGGGTATATCTTGCCTTTTGTATACAAATACAGGTAAAACTCACTCATAATTTGTAAAGAAAATATCCTTTCTCAAGGCATAATCTCATAATGACACTTCACAAGGTTTGAATGTACATTGATGTAACAAGAAGGTAAGAGACTAAACTAATTGGATATAACCTTTCACCTTCCTCCTTTATAGTTTTCTATTCTAGAATAGACATGAAAATAATAGTAAGATGAATATGTAGATGATAATATATGGATTAAATTTTAAAGGAATAAATTATTTTACTTAAGGTATTGAGAAGGCTCATATAAAATCTTTAATTTTTGAAAACTATGTACCCAACATATGATTAAATTTATGTTGTTTGAGGACTAGTAACTAGTTAAGTCAGGGGATATGATGAGCTAAATAACTGACCTTGATTTTCATTTCAAATTTCCCTTGTTGACTTCTTACAAATAGTATATTCAAATATCTAGATTTCCTTCATGATACATTTCATATATATTTTATGTTTATGTTAGGACTATTTATTTATGAATAAAATAGTGATATTTATCATATTACTATTTTTTGTGTTATCACTAATCTATAAAATATATAACTTAAGGAAATCTAGGCACCCATAACAACTAGGTGAGCTACTCATAGAAATTAGGCAAGTTACCCATAAAACCTAGGTAATTTATCCATAAAAATTTGGTAAGCCACCATTAGCAATTGGGTGACCTACCCATATAATTTGGGTAAAGTTACCTATAACAATGATTGAAGAATTATAATCCACATGTAGAAATAATGTGTCACTCTTATCAATAGATATGCATACACTTTTTAGGTATTGTTGGTTAGATTATGGGTTTTAGAAAATAAACTTCTATGGTTTGAGGATTGTGGAAGTTCCTCATAGTGAAGAAAAGGGTAAGTCAAATCTATATTGTCTAGTCATTATTCCTCCTTCATCCAACCATCCATAGTAAGAAATTGCATTAAATAAATGTATTTTTTTCAATACTTTTTTTTTTATATTTTCTAGTTGTTAGTTTAAACTTTGTTATAATCTGAATAAAATCTTATCTTCTCTATTTAAGAGAGAAACAACATGATGAAACTAGTTAGAAGTAAGATATAGAAAACACATAAGAAAATAGAACATTGAAGTTTTTGTCATCATTGTGATAATTCTATGATCATATTTTATCAAAAATTTCATTACTATAACTTCTTTGATGAAATAAAAAGGATTTTAAGTAATTCAGTTGTAGAATAGAAGGGGATTGTAATGCAACTCCAACTAAAGTAGGGCCCACTTGAGAGGAATTATGGTGAAAATCCCATTCATTACTCTAGTTTTATTCTAAAATATGTAGATGTATCTCTTACATTATATAAATTAATTACAACATATTTTATGAATATCATTCTTGATTTATTTCATAATCATTTTTTATTCTACAATTTCAATTCAATAAGTGTAGGAAGCTTCCAATAAAGTTCTAGATTTATTTCATTCAATTTAATTTCCTCTCATTTATTTATTGTAAGTGTGCTTATTTTATATAATATTGTGTTAGCATTCTAATATTTTTTTTAGTTTAGTGTTGAATATATAGTGAAAACTCATTACAAGATTAAACATCCCTGAGTTGACAATTAAAGTGAAGGATCATATAATCAATGTATTAGGCGGCTTCCTACTGGGGTATAACTATATAGGTTATAGGATTAAGCATTAATATAACATATAACAATATATTATATGTTATCCACCAAACTTTAGTATCTTCAACCCATAGAAGGCATGAATACTTGAGAATAGAGATCGAGAGTCACATTTCTACATACAAGTCATTTAAGATAAAAGTAAGTCAATACTAACATTGCCAAGTATAAATTACCAAATTTAAGTGTATATAATGTAATCAAAACATCTTTATTTTCAAATTATTCCTTCGGGATATTATGATGTGATTTTAGAGATGGATTGGCTTGAGACACACAAATTCTAGATGGATAGTAATGAAAAACTTATGTAGTGTAAGAATGATTTGGGAGTGGAGATTGTATGCATAGGATAAGACTAACCACTAAAACAATATATCTCAATAAAAATTGAATAAAATAAGGTAAATAAAATAGATCTTGAGATACTTAGTTTTTTTAGATAATGACCAATGAATTCTAAAAATCTAGTAGAAAGTTATCTTTGTCAAAAATGCCAAGAGGAAAGGGTTGCAAATACTAAGCTTATGACACAAGGATATAGCTCTAACTAGAATTATATGAAATAAAATGTGCAATTAAAGTAAATTATTGTAAGATTATGCAAGTAAATTAAACTAAAGGAAGGGTTAGAATGATTATAAAAATTAAGGTGCCATGATCAATCAAATGGGGTTCTAGGTAACCTAAAATGGAATATGAAAATTTTAAACAATATTATAGCCTAACCAACTTATTCAATTTGGATAAATCCTATAAAATGATATACACACATTAATTCACTAATTAAAAATTAAGATATATCTTCTAAGTAAATAAAATATAGTGTATAGAGTTAGAAATAATTACCTTAGAGTGGACTCATTGAACATCAATCTCCCCCTTGGCTCAAGTGGATATTTTCAATATATTTTGTGGGTTAAAGACCTCAGATGGTTGTATAAAGATGTAAGATATAGTCATCTATAAAATTCCAATGACTCCTATTGATCTTCAAAGACACCACAAGACAATATTCTTTAAGATAATGTTCTAAACCACAAACTCCTCCAAATATGACTTAGAGTAGAAGTGTGAGTGAAAGTAGAGTGAACAAAGTGTATATGATATGACTGGAATGAAATATGACCCCTATATATAATGATCCAATACCTAAAATAAAACTTAAACACTAAGCTAAAAATAATGGACAAGTTGATATAGTTGAAAGAAGTCACTTATTATAGGATAATATTATCTAGGTAAATATAGTATATATGTTAGAAGATAGGCTTAGAAATGCATGGATCTAGCTGATATAATACATAAAGGATAAAAGGTTCTTAAAATGGAATCAACAAGGCTAATACCATATAATATAAATAATCTAGTATAGCTAAATAAGGATAAGATGGAATTAGGCAAATATAAAGCCACTCTAAGGAATCCAAACTGATATTAAGAATGATCTAATTATGATATAATAAAAACATCTTTCAAAAATCACCATGAGCCTTAACCACCCCTTTCCTAGTGCACCTTTTAAGGTATATAATTAGGGAGATCAATACTCAAAAATTAACTACAAAAAAAAGCATGAGTAAATGACAAAGTGGAAAATAATATGTGTCATAATAGTTTAATACATGATGGTGCTTTAAGAGAGAAACATAGAAACACAAAGCATACTTGAAACCAAATGCTAAAAAAATAAAATGAAAACATGTACATTCAATTACCTTGATGATCATAGATGATGATACATGTGTTGTAGGTGATGAAAGATGCCCAAAAATTTAAATGAGAGGCAAACCTAAAAAATAAGGTAAAATTCCAATTTTTAGAAAATATATTCTATTAGCACCTAAAATTCTCTATTTTTCCATTATTTTTAAGGATTATTTTGGTTTGTGAAAGGGACATATTTAAACAAAGACATGGTCAAAAGATAAAATCTAACAGTACATAACTAAGGCTATAAAATTTGAAATACTAAGGATGATGAATTTTTTTTAATTATTTTCTAACAAATTTGAGTAAATTCATGGTCAAAAATAACAAAATCTAAGTTGTATAAAATGACATATTAAGTAAGTAAATAAAAAATCAATGAACAATAGGTGTGAAAAATGATGAATTAAATGATAAAAAATGAATGTAAAACACACCACAAAAGATGACATATGTAAAACATTATAAGTGAAAAATAATTGTAAGAAAGATTAAAAAAATATGTAAGTAAATATATGATCTCATGTAAGATAATCATGTCAAATCAAACATGAAGAAGACATAATGATTGTAAATAAAATATAATTTTAAATTTAAGACAAACACATAAATAAAAACATATATAAATATAAAGAAATTGTGATTCAAAATGTAATATAAGCATGCCAAGTAAAACATAGAGAAAAAAAATAATATAGTATGAAAAATATCCTATGTAAGATAAGTGAATTCCAATAAAATTCAAAAAAGAACATGATGGATAAATGAAAACAAAAATATTGAGAGAATGAAAACTCAAACTTATTTCTTACAATAAAATGTGATGTAGGAATGGACAACCACTTAACTTCATGAAAATTAGATGGTTTGGTAAGCAAAGGTGATGGGTTTTTATGAGGAAGGTTTGGTTGGTTCCCTAGGTGTTACACTAAAACTCACAAACTAAAATCCAAGTGGCCTAAGTAGGATAATAATGTGATATATTTGAGATTAACTAAAAGTGATACCCATAAGGAGGATAATTGGAGGAATATTATGTAAATAAGGAATGAAAGGAACCACATAGGTGATTTTAATATATTTTGTAGGAATGAGAGACTCTAGACAAGTGGACAAGGCTAAGAATTGCCAATATCAAGGACCTAGGCCACTCTAGATAATAAATACAAAGCTTAGACAAGAAAGTGAATTACATACACCATCCCATAAAAGTTATATACATGAAATTAAAATGATTCTACCTTCCCACAACATGTCACCCACTCCTTATTAGCTTTTATAGATCCATTGGCATACTAAAAATATTGGGTAATTATGTGAGAAATTAGGTGGCACTAAATATGTAGGAAGATATAATGATGTAAATATATAAGAACTCCTACCCTAGTCTACTAGCTTACCACACTCTAATGGACCATAGCTCTATCATAAGGGTAACTTTGGAGTTTGAGATTTGAATAGAATATTATATGTGCTAAATAAATATTACATATTTTGGAATGATCTAAATTTTGTGATATAATGTGCCTTTTGATCTTATTTTGATAGTAATTCTTTTGGATTATTTGTTCTTCATCCATACAAATTTTGGAAAACAAAAAATGCATAAAATAAATAGTTAACACAAGAAATATTACACTTGGATGCTATAAGGGATAACCTAATGACCATGGTACCCAAAATCTCCTAGAATTTTCCCATGTGTAAGTGTGTGATCTCAAAACTAACCTACATGTGCCTCAAGTGAAAGAAAATAAGGGATACATGGGGATCATGGAAGATCTGTTCATGTTTTTAAAATTATATAATGATGAATATGCATATAATTGATAACAAGGATGGAAATTAATGCTTTTAAATGGATGATACTATGTTATGATAGTCATGTCACTAGAAAAATGGTACTAACCTTCAAGGGATCTAGCACAAACACTAGTTAAGTTAGTAGTCATCAAAAAAGAGGGGAAAAGTATACAAGGGCCAAAAGGGAATACCTATATAAAAAATGATGATAAATGAAATTTGAATGTGATACCTAAGAACCAAAAGGGAATAAAATGGAAAAATAAAAAATACCAAAGAACCAAAAAGGAAACATTAGTGTAAGTATAAATGATATAAAACCTAAACCTAATAGCTAACATTCCTAGGTGAATCTAAGGCTGAAAGTAAAATACCAAAGAACCAAAAATGAAACTATGGTGAAATAAATCATCCAAAAATAGGGGGAGAGTAAATATTCATCCCAAAATGTAAAAAAAATAAACATGAAAAAAATAACAATAAAAACATATGTTAACATCTATAATGAAAAAGAGCATGTGAAATATGAGGATATATCTCAAAAAGTTTTTAGAAGTTGAATTTATTTGTTTCTAATATGTATAATTTTATTGATTTCTACATCATGTTGACCATGGTAATTGATGTTAGGTTGCCATTGATGTCAAAGAAAGCATGATTCATAGTGCATTAATGATAAAGTGATCAAATTGATGGTTTGGAGAGTGTTTGACTAATTTAGTAATTAATGGATGATATTGATGGTATGGTCATGTTTCATAGACCTTACAAGATGTTATGAGTTCTCAGAGTGCTTATAAAAGTGAATGGAATTCATCAGAATAATCATATGAATGTTTAATCTCAAGTAGTCATCTTGACAGATAAAGTTGAATGAGCACATTGATGATGTAATATTTCAAACATGTGAAGGTTTCTAGAGTAGTTTGATACATGTATGGATTCCCATATGAAATTTTATCATGTTTTTAAATTTTTAGGTTTGGACATTGATCTTAGAAAAATTTATAACATTGTAAAGTTGGCCTCTTAGACAAAATTCACTAAGTTTCTATACTTGGCCAAATTTACAAGAAGAGATCTAATAGTGAATGATTAATTAGGTGATGAATATATATGATGAGCATTCAATTTGACTGGATAAGGATCTAATGGAGCACATGATCTTATCAAATAGTGATCCAATGGTGTGTATCAAATCAATAAGTCAAAGGATGCTTACAAGGCATGTGAGGGTGCCAAGTGTCTTAATCATGTAAGCGAAGAGAAAGATAAATAGTGTGTGTTAATTAAATAATTAAAAAATATGTTAAAAAGGCACATAATACTTCCAAGTGGTATAAGTTCACTAGAGACTAATTGTAGGGTACATAGAGGGCATGCAAGGCTATTAAGTGGCTTGATCTTAGAAGTGAGGATCTAAGATCAGCAGTGAGTGATGTAACATAAATACTAGGATATTCCAAAGGAGATATATGTAGCATGTTTTATCTAGATTTTAGGTAGAATGAGATAAATACACATGTCTACAATATTTACATTTACATAGTGACCATTGGCATTTGAATTAATAAAGGAAAAACTATTATGTAGTGTTTGAGCCATAAATTTTGATATATGAAAAATTTATTAATGGTGTAAAAGTAAAAATTATAAAATAATCCAATATGAATCCATATACATTGTTTATAAGGTTTTAATATTTGTATAGTCATATATATTGAGTATCAAAGCTGACTATGTGTTTGACCATGTTTTGCAAGTGACCAGAGAAGGATAATTGAGTTGTTCTTAATAGTATTTTGATGAACTAAATATTGGAGAGTGTTGTAAACTCCATGAAGATTATATATGTGGATTTTTTATTTTTAACCAATCCATATTTAATGTTAATAAAAGGTTAGAAGTTGACTATGTTTATTGAATGCAATGATAGTTTGAGTGACCATTTTATAGAGGTAAGTTGAAGGTGTTTTTAGTAGAGTTAAGGAATAAAATGAGTATGGAGATATTGTATAAGTCTATAAGTATTATGATAAGGAATTTTTTGTCATAGTTTTCCATTGATCAATTACGAAGATTCAAAATAGCTTGACTATATTTTGAATGTATATGACCAGTCTCAGTGGTTATTCTAAGAGAGTTGATTTGAGTGCTTAAAGATTGTGTTGTAGTGTATACGGAATATGTATGTATTTAAGAAGTCTTGAAGGGTTCACCAATGTTACCTAATCATATGGCTATGTGAAATATTTGATTTATCACTTCAAAAGTTTGAGAATATATTTTTTGTGTACGAAATCCTAAAGAACAAGGAGACCTAATTGGTTAGTTCAATGTGTGAGTTGGTGTTATAGGTGGCATAGACCCATATGGGTATAATAAATAGGATATTATAATTATTATTGATGTTTTTTAATAATTTTTAAAGGATGAAGGTGGTCACATTAGTGTCACATGTAACATGTGACTATGGAGGCCTAATTATTTTAGGTCTCACCAAGACCTAATGGTAGTTTGGGGATAATGAGGTAATGACTAATGTATGAAGATTGTGGTTATCACATGTAACATGTGTATGTAATTATGTTAAGTTTGGTTCAAATATGTAAATCATATTGGCTGACTAATATGGGTTAAAGGAAGAGAGTGGTATAAATACAAGGTCTAATTGGACTAATTGTGTTTATTATGGAAGTGTGGATTCAAGAAAAGGAGAGAACATTTGAAAGAAAAGGTACAAGTGACTGAGGACCAAAAAAGAGTGAAGGGTATTATTCATGATTATTTGATCAATTTTATGTAGGACACATAGATCATTGGACCTAATAAGCCTAAAAGAGGTAGTTTGAGTGAGTTAGTCTTAGAGGCAGCTTGAGATATATTAGAGGTAAATAACACAAAAAAGGTGGTCATCATCAGTTAAAGAGAAAAAATAGGTGTTTAATATGATCCATTCAAGGTAGTTGAGTGGGTTCTTAGTTTATTAGGGGGTTGGTTCCTCATTTCAATATAAATCTTCTTAAAGGTCTAGTTGTTGTGGGTGTTTAACTAGATAGGGGTAGTAGCTTTTTATGGGATTGGTGTTTCACTAAACTAAGGGATGGGTGTTCCTTGATCAATTAGTGATGGTCTAAATTTTGGATCTTTTTTTATAGTACTATAGTCTATCTTTTAGGTTTTAATGGGTTTTATCCCCCAAGAGGGTTTCCCACATGTATGATGTGTTCATGTGATGTATGCTCTTATGTATGATTTGAATGTATTTACTTTCATGTTTATGTTGCTTGATCAAGTTGATGTATGTTTAATGTTTAAGAGTTTTAAATTGAATTTGATTATATTACATCATTGATTCACTCACCCAAGTGATTTTAACTCTAACAATTGGTATAAGAGAAGGACCTTCTATGCAATTTTAACCACTTCAAGGTGATCTAAGGTACAAAGATGGATAAAAATTTGAGGAAAGAAAACCTCAAGTTGAGATCAATGGTCAAAAGTATTGAAGATCATATTAGTCATATTGAGATTTATAAGATTAATTATAATTCCAAGTATGATGAACATGACAAGAGGCTTGAGGAGATTAAATAATATATTATGAAACATAGTGAAGTGATAAGTCATATTTAAACCAAGTGTGAAAGATTAAGTGAAATAGTCAAAGAAGATAAGATGACCATGTAGGATATTGAGGATCAATTAAGAGTTATAGTGACTAATCTAAGTTCAAAAGAGTAAAAATGTAAACATATCAAAACTTAGTTAGAAGAGACAAATGCCATGGTGAGTTTAAAATAAGGTGAGCTTGATGAGTTGAAGTTAAATCTTGATTATATAAAGACTATTGAAGAGAAAGCATGTATAATGAAGGATGACATGGCTAAAGAAGCTAATAGGGATAAGGAGACTATCCAAGTTCTCAAAATTAAATTAGAGGCTATAAGTTCAAGTATGAGAGTTAAAAAAGATGAGAGCATTCAATTAAAAACCAAGTTAGATTCATTGAAGGATGAGCATGAGCAATTTATTGTCAAGGTAAACAAGGATAAGAAAGAGCAAAAAGAACAAGATATGTCAACTCAAGACAAGAAGGATGCAAGCATCAAGTACAACATGAGATTACCTATCAAGAAATCAAATGCTATAAGGTATGAAAGTTCATTTCATCGTCATTGATTTACATGTAAGTTTTTTTGTCATAGGGAAAAAATCTATATAAGGAAGAGAAACTAGTCAGCTAGAGGTATGGATAATGTAGTCTTCTATAATTATCATGACATGGGACATATTGTTATATTCTACCCCATAATTCATGACAAAATATTAACCTAGGTATAAAGATCTAAGATAGTCAAGATTGAGAATAATAAACCTAGGAAACAAGATCTTATTTATTTTGGTTGTCATCAAGTTAGTCATATTACAATATATTGTATAATCAAGCTCTCAAGTCATAAGGTGTATGGACATCCTAGTGAGCTCAAGAAAGGTCAATCCTTGGTATGGAATCCTAAAGAAGTGGAGACCAAGAAAACAAATTCAGTTGAGCTGAAAGATCAAGGTAGATTGCCTACTAAAGCAAAAGAGGAATTAGATATGAAGAACATTTAGGAATGCCAAGATAATGTGTCATCTATCTAGATAGAAAAGGAAAATGAAAAGTCAACTCAAGTCAATCTCAAAGAAAATACCAAAGTACTAATTGAGGCTAGTTTTGAGGTATGTATGGATCCAAAAGAATATCTTACTATTATTGAACAATTTTTATGCAAAGAACATCAATTGTTAATACCTAGCGATGAGTTTTTTTCTTCAGATGAAAAGGTATATCATGAATCTTTATTGTCTCCATATGTTGTCAGTCCAATATTAGAAGAAAAGGATAATATTTTAGTGGATGAGCATGTTTCTCTTCTTAAACCTAAGAAGAAGAAGAACTATTAGTACCAAATGACCAAGGAGGAGAATGAATATGAGGATTTGTGGGCAAATCCTAGTTTCACATTATTCTAGGACATTGTGGGTTAGGGTGTCTCTATCTAAGATTCAAGGAGAGAATTGATAAATAAGAGGAAGCATAGTGTATATTAGTTGAACTTTGGTTGATATTGTAGGATAATAATATCATTTGAAGATATGTGTGGCTAAAGGGAAGATAACTCAGTTATCTTGAGTGGCTTGAAGAAGATGTGCATGATGTGAGGGGGAGCATATGTGAAGATGCTCCAGTCATGATAAAAGAATGAAAATGTCTATTATAGTTGTTAATTCAAGAATATTGATATGATGACTTGATTAAACCAAGTCATGTGTTTTGACAAGGTATTGAATCTTCATTCATGAGCAAAGAAAGCTTGTGAGTTCTATCGGTAGACAAGTCCAAGGATCAGAACAACCCAAGTTCAGATTGGTATATGTCAATGAACATATGACATGAAATAGATCTTGATTCTATGAGGAGATTTATAAACTCTATGATTAGTTTATCAGGTCTATGATCAATCTGGCATATTGAGTAAGTGACCCTTTATCATTAATGTCAAATGGGGAGAAAGATCATAATGAAGGAGTTGAAATGAGTAAGGAGTCATTCTGAGGGTGTTTTACCATCAATGAAAAAGAGGGAGATTATTAAGCATGGTTATTAATGGTAGGTTGTCATTGATGTTAAAGAGAGAATGATTCATAGTGAATTAATGATAAAGTGACTAGATTGATGGTTTAGAGAGTG
Organism: Torreya grandis; assembly: GCA_037957365.1. NCBI lineage: Eukaryota > Viridiplantae > Streptophyta > Pinopsida > Cupressales > Taxaceae > Torreya > Torreya grandis. The sequence continues at coordinate 2,454,149 of JARHVA010001666.1, read as the reverse complement.
TTTGCCTAGTTTAGTAATCAATGGATGATATTGATGGTATGGTCATGTTGTAGAGACCCTATGTGATTTTATGAGTGTTTAGAGTTCTTATGAAAGTGAATGAAATTCATTAGAATAGTCATATGAATGTATAATCTCAAGTAGTCATCTTGTTAAATAAATTTAAGTGATCAAATTTCATAGGTGAATCAATCCATGTATCAAAATTATCTTTAACATTTTAGGTCTAGACATTGAGCGTAGAAAAAGTTATAATAGTGCAAAGTTGGCATCTTAGACAAAATTTACTAAGTTTATATACTTAGCCAAATTTGCAAGAGGAAATATAATGGTGAGAATTTAATCAATAAATTAATATATATGGTGAGAATTCAATATGACCGGTTAAGGATCTAATAAAGTGAGTGATCTTATTAGATAGTGATCCAACAATGCATATCAAGTCAACAAGTCAAAGGATGCTTAAAAGGAATATGAGGGTGTCAAGTGTCTTAATTGTGGAAGTACAGAGAAAGATCAATGATGAATATTAATTTAATAATTCAATAGGATTCTTATAAGGCATGTGGGGATGTCAAGTGGTATATTTTCATTGGAGACTAATTGCAGGGTACATAGAGGGCACATGGGGCTGCCAAATGGATTGATCTTGAAAGAAAGGATGTAAGATAAATAATGAGTGACAAAACATAAATAATAAGATACTCATAAGTATATTTATAGAGTGTTTTTAATCTATATTTCATGTATCATGAGATGAATACACATGTCTACAATATTTGCAATGACCATTGGTATTTGAATTAACAAAGGAAAAACTAGTCTACAGTGTTTGAGCCATAAATTTTGATATATGTATTTTCTTTATGGTTTAAAAGTAAAAATTGTAAAATAATCCAAGATGCATCTATATACATTGGTTATAAGTTTTAACTATTTGTACAGTCAAATATATTGAGCACCAAAGTTGATTGTGTATTTGACCATGTTTTGCATTTGACCCGAGAAGGATAATTGAGTTGTTCTTAATAGTATTTTGATGCAATAACTATTAGATATTTTTATATACTCCATAAATAATATTTTAGTGGATCTTATAATTTTAACCAATCCATCTTTAGTATGAACAAATTCTTAGAAGTTGACTATGTTTATTGAATGTATTGATAGTTTGAGTGACCATGTTATAGAGGTAAGTTGAAGGTGTTCTAAGTAGAGTTAAGGAATAAAATGAGTATGGAGATGTTATATAAGTCTCTAAGACTTATGAAAAGGCATTATTTTTCATATTTTTACCCTAATCAGTTATGAAGAGTGAAAATAGCTTGACTATATTTTGAATGTATATGACTAGTCTTAGTGGTCATTCTGAGAGAGTTAATTTGAGTGCTTAGAGCTTGAATTGTAGTTTATAAGGAACATAGAGGAATTTTATAGGTCTTTAATGATTAAACCATGTGATCTAATCATATGGCTATGTGAAATATTTGATTTGTTGCTTCTGAAGTGTGAGAATGTGCTTTTTATATATGAAAGCCTAAAGAGTGAGGAGACCTAATTAGTAGGTTCAAGGTGTGAGTTAGTTTTCCAACTGGAATGGACCCATATGGGAGTAAGAAATGGGATATTGTAAATATGTTTGATGTGTTCAATTAATTTATAAAGTATAGAGGTGATCCAAGTAGTCTCACATGTAACATGTGAGTATGAAGGCCTAATTGTTTTAGATTTCACTAAGACCTAATAGTGGTTTGGGACTAATGAGGAAATTACCAATCTATGAAGAGTGTGGTTCTCACATATAAAATTTGTGTTGAATTATGTTAATTTTGGTTTAAATGTGTAAATAATATTGGCCAACCAATATGGGTTAAAGGAAGAGAGTGGTATAAGTACAAGGTCTAATTGGACTAATTATGTTTATTATGTAATTGTGGATTCAAGAGAAGGAGAGAACCTTTGAAAGAGAAGGTATAAGTCATTGAGGACCAATAGAGAGTGAATAGGTTTAGTCATGATTATCTGATCAAGTTGATGTATGAGGACACACAAGTCATTGGACCTAATGAGCCTAAAAGAGGTAGTTTGAGAGAGTTAGTCCTAGAGGTAACTTGAGAGAGATTAGAGGTGAAGAATAAAAACAAAGGTTGTCATCATCAGTTGAAGATAAAAAAAAGTGTTTAAGATGATTTGTTTAAAATAGCTAAGTGGGTGCTTAGTTTCCTATGGGGATAGTTCCTCCTTGAAAGATAAATCTTTATAGAGGTCTAGTTATTGTGGGTGCTCAGCTAGACAAGGCCAGTAGATCTTTATGGGATTGGTGTATCACTAAACTAATGGATGGGTGTTCCTTGATTATTTAGTGATGGTATAAATTTTGAATCTTATTTTATAGGATTATATTCCATCTTATAGGGTTTAGTGGATTTTATCCCCCAATAGGGTTTCCCAAATATATGATGTGTTCATGTGATGTATACTCTTATGTATGCTTTGGATGTATGTGCTTTCATGTCTATGTTGCTTGATCAATTTGATGTATGTTGAATTTTTAAGAGGTGGGAATTGAATTGGATTATCTTGCATCACTGATTCACCCCCACTCTTAGTGATTATGCCTCTAACATATCATGGCAAGGATGAGAGATAAATAATCCAACAAAATGATGATGGGTATCATAAGATGCCCCCAAATCATGTATAATATCATTTATGGGCATTGTAATATACCCCAAAGGCTAAAATATGGGTAGTGTAAGGTTCCCTAATGTGTGTAGTAAGAAAAGGATGGGTATCATAAGATGCCCCAACATGTGTGATAATGGGAGGATGGGCATCAAAAGATTCCCCAATTAATGATATGTAGGTGGATTGGAGTTAATTTGAAGATTGAAGGGCCTAAGAATGATGTTCAAATTTTTGTAAATTGATGTTACAGTAGGAAATATTTAATTTAAGGCAATGTCAAGATATTTTGAAGGTTCTATGAAATTGTAATGTATGATATTGGTCTAATTGATACATTCTAGAGAAAAAGTACATACATGGACTATATTATCTAGTTTGATAAAATAGGAATGTATTAGCTAGGTAAATATAGTTTGATGAAACATGACTAAAATGAATTATATTAGATAGGTTTATAAAATATATAAATAAAATAGGATTGAAATATACTTTATTTACTAGGTTAATATAGTTTGATAAAATAAGATTGGAATTGATTGTATCAACCATGTCGATACAGTCTGGTCAAATAAATTGAAATATATCATCACATTATAGGCCATGATCAGTGTAATTGGTGAAATAGAGATAACTATATCAGAACATTTTGTGTCATGGTCAATGCAATTAGCTGGAGGAAAAATAATTATATTGGCACATTCAAGGTTATGGCTACTATAATTAACTAGAGGGAAAATAGTTATACAAACACATGGTGGGTCATGGGGGATTAAATTGATTGTAGGTGCATGAAATTGAATGGTATTTATATAGCTGTTACTATTGGAAAGAAGTGGTTTTAGATGAAATTTGGGAGAGGTTGAATTATGATAGTTATGAGTTTTCATATAAGATTGAGGAAGAATCACATATAATTCATAATGTGGTAGGCATTTAAATTAAGTGTTCTTCATAAGCTATTAAAATTATAAAAAATAATTGAATGTGTGTTGAGGTTTTATGACCCGCCCTTCAAGGGCCTTCCAAGGGTATTGTATAGGGTAAATGTACATCAAGAAAGATATCCTCATAATTGATTTTGGGAGTGATAAAGGTGGGAAAATCATAGGAATTATCATCAATGGGATGATTCACTATCATGCTAGGGTCTTCACTTTCATCAAATTCATCATCATAGATGGGAAAGTCGTGATATTAATTTTCAACCATGTGAGAAGTGATGAAGGTGGGACTACTATTATCATCATGATTAGGAAAATAAATATAAGTTTAATGATTTTTATGATCATAGGGTGAAGATGATAATATGATATAAGTGTCAAAAATGATGTCATTAAGATCCTCATAGGTATTGCCAAAAATGGGAGGACCATATTGAGAATCTTCAATCTCACTATAAGTATAATTATAGTGGGAAGATAATAATTGGGATCTTTGAATATGAGAAAAGGAATAGGAATATTTCACCATGAGGATTTTCTTATAATGGTGGTCATGAAAATTTTATGTGAAAAATATTATCTGTTAGAAATTGACAGTATTATCTTGGCCGATACACCAAGTTCTGAGTTTGGAAAAATAAAATGTATCAACTAGGCCAATATAGTTTGGAAAAAAGGTATATATAGTGGTGTATATATAGAAATTAAATTTATTATCTAGATTGATGTAGATAAAAATACACATAAGTATATTGGGTTGGTTGATACAATCTAGAAACACATAGAATGATGATAACTATAATCATAGTGGGAAGACCATAATTGGGATCTTTGGCCATGATAAAAATAATAATAATATTTCACCATGATTATTTTCCTCTAATGGTGGTAATGAAAATTTTATGTGAAAAATATAATCTATTATAAATTTATGGTATTATATTGGCCAATACACTAAGTTACTGAGTTTGGAAAAATAAAATGTATTAGCTAGGCCAATATAGTTTGTAAAAAAGGTAGGATATAATGGTGGATGGATATAAATTAACTTTATTAGTTAGGATTATTTAGATAAAAACACCCATAACTATTCAGGTTGGTTGATGCAATCTAGAAACACACAGAATGGTGTTAACTAGCCAATAGTGTTCATAGGCAAACAAAGGAAGTTATCAGGCTAGTTGATATAGTTAAACAACAAAGATGTATTTTTTTGGATTTTATATAAGTTAAAATAAATTAAAATGAATTTTATCTAGTTTAATATGGAATAATATTCATGTCAGGTTCACTTTAATATATGCACAAGCTAGGATTAACTTACAACTATCCTATCTCAATAGACTCAGACTAAAATAAGGTTAATGAACAAGAGTATGTAATACTTATTTTGTTTGAGTAATGACCAATGAAATCAAAAAATATATAAAAAGGGTTACATACATCACAAATTTATAAAGGAAAGTGTTCTAAATCATAAGCCTATGACACATGGATATATATCTCTCTAGACCTCTATGAAAGTAAATGATTCTAAGTATGAAAGTAAATTAAACTAAGGGGAAAGGTTAGAATGATCATAAAAGGTAAGGTTCCATGGTCAAACAACTAAACATATTGTTATAGTAATATTTAGATCATTTTTTTATATTTTTTATGATATCTTGATTGTATCCTTATCTATTGAGGAACATGAGATCCACCTTTAAAAGGTACTATAGTGTTTGAGGGAGCATCAAATTTATGGTATAATTTAAAAAGTGTCTTTTTATAGACCATGACATAGTGTTTGGTCGATGTTATTCTAAGAGATGTAATATTATTATATCCCTCAAAGGTATTAGCTATTATGAAGTGGTTTACACCTATAAATTTCATCAAGATTAGGATTTTCATGATACTGTTAGGTTATTATAGGAATTTAATTTAGGGATTCTCTTGTATATATCATCCCATTACTTATTTTCACATGAAAGTGAAGAATCTAGTGTGGATAGAGAAGTGTGAAAGGGCCTTTCATATTATGAAGGAACACCTTATAAGTGGACCCTTTTTATAGTTCTATATCCATAAAACGAACTATTGATTTGTATCCATGCATCTAAGGAGGGTATTGATGTCTTTCTCATGCATGAAGATAGGGTGGTGGCTTAAGAGTCATGAAATTTATGTAAGAATGTAGGGTGGTGGATTAAGAGTCATGAAATTTAAAGGAACAAGATATAAAATACCCCACTCATAAATTAAATTTCATTATAGTTGTATCTTAGGAGTATAAAGAGTACACAAATGTTGATTAGTTCCTTATTAGTGAATCAAGTAAAAATATACATATAACAATGCGATGAAACTAAACTCTCTTGCCTAAGAATTAGGGGGATCATAAAATAATAGATAAAACCACAAAATAGAGATAAAAACACACAATAATTTTACCTCCCTTGTCAAAATTGATGTCCACTTGTTGGTATAGTAGATGTTCTAGCTAGGTCTATGGCATTAGAGACTTTTATCAATGCTTCTCCATGTTAGTATCACTTCTCCAAAGGACATATGTGGATTTACTTGACTTAGATTGACATGAAGCTTAGTATCAATTTGGAACTATAACAATACTTTGACGGATTATTTAAGGCATTCCTATAGAATAAACTTACAAACAAAATCTTATTTGGGTAGAGTGAGGGCACATGTATTTATAGGTCTTAAAACTAACTATAACCCTATAGAGGTTAGTTTTAGTTTTAACTTTGGTTGAGTCTAAAAATAACCTAGGTTTAGTTAGGTTAACCATGGGTTGAGTCAAAGCAATCATGAAGGATTGACCATTCATATTTAGATATTTATGAGCCATAATAACTCAATTTAGATATTTATTAGGTTACGACTCACCATTTTTGGAATTTTAGGAATTAATAAATCACTTTATTAGCTCCCTTGACTTTGACTCCATATTTGGCTAAAAATTCATTTTTAGATAAATGAAATTCACTAATTCAACTTGGAATTTTTCCTTACACAAGTTAATTAAGATTTGATTTTTAATTAATCTTTTTTAGTGCTTTTTGAATTTTATGAATTACTTTAAAATGTTTTGCATTTTTAGCTTGATAGGCTAAGAACATCAATTTTCTAGGTTGTAATTTGACTAGGGTTGAAACCAAACCTAGTTATTAGTGCATACAGGGTAATACCCCAAATAATTAAACCTCAACATGTTTCTAAACAATTAAATCCATCACATAAATGAATTTGGGAAATTTAGGTGATTTTTGGGCTTAAATTACATCAATTTCTATAAATTGATCTGAATCTTAGCTCAAGAATGAAAGTGGCTAAAAATGAGCATCTACAGTTTACCCCTATTTGAGAAGGCATTGAGAAACACATGCATAGTAATGTATTTCAAAGAATAAAAAATCCATTAATCTAGAAGGTTCATTCCCCAAAGGGTTCTTGATTAGCCCTTGATGCCTCTTTAAGGGAGTAGGTAACAAAATATAGTCATTGAACATTCCATTAAAATGAAGCAAACAACATGATCTAGTGGCAATAGGGGTGGAATTAATGATTTGCCCAAAGGTGATTATAATCAATAACAATGATTGAGTCACTAATTTTCCAAAATGTAGTTATAATCAAGGATGGAGGTGGAGTCATTGATTTTACTAAAGGTAATTATAATCAGTAATGGTGGGTAGGACATCAGTTTTCCCAAAGGTGGTTGTAATTAGTGGCACAGGTATTTACTCTAGTAGGGTAAATGGGTCAAATAAAAATGATTTACCAAAAGGTAGTTATAATAATTAAATTTGAATAAAATTAATGATTCTACCAAAGGTATTTATAATCATTCACATGTTTAAATCATATGAATCAAAATGAGTTTTCCCCAAAAAGGCAAGATACATCGCTAATCAATTAGAAAGGAATTTGCTGCACCCAAGCAAATCAGCAAGGGGAGCTAATGTAAAAAACCCATAACACATATTTACAATGACCTCATAAAGAATAACAACAAATTTTTAGCCAAAGTGTGAGTATGAATATGCATGTTTAAAAAAATGTGTGGTATAGGTAGAAAAATAATGTTGTTAAATAGGTCTTGAAAGAGGCCCAAAAAGATGGCTTGATTATAATATGACCAAGAAATAAGGCATGTAAGATCAAACAACACATAAATTAGACCATGAAGGTGAAAAATACACCTCTTAGAGTGAGTAGAATTAAATTTAAGCCTTAGGGGGGTAATATTCAAATTTTAGGCTATCTATTCACCTTTAGGATGAAAAACAATTCATTTTCACCCTAGCCTATTTTAATTTTGAGCTTTGGTTTTCTGCGCTATCTAGCTGAGAAAAATAGCACATGGAGGAACATGATGACACTTTTTTAACTAGATGAGAGAGCACATGTGATTATAATACAATAAGACACCATTAATTATCTTAACTTTTATCATTTATGTCATTAATTTCTCATTTAATGCTAGATTTAGGGAAAATTTTAGCAAAGTTTCCATTTACATTTTAGGCAAAATAGTGGCTTCACTAAGGAAATTGTTGAATTTTTACTAAGTAATCATTACTAAAAATGGTGAAACATGGTTTCACTAAAAAAAGGTTAGAAATCATGTAATTGGTTATTTTTCCCTTTTGGGATAATTTGACATTGTCATGAAAATGATGATTTTCCCTAAAAGGGTACAAAATCACCAAAATGACAAGTTCATTGTTTGGGAAGATGGTGACTTCACCTTGGAAGGAAAAACACTTGGATTAGGGGACTTCATAGGGGTCCAAACTATATAAGAGAGGAGTAAATAGGCTTGTTAGGCTAGGCATAGGATCAAATACTAGCATAGAGTTAGGTTGACATTAATCTATTTTTTATTATAAGAGTGGTTGATGGTTTTGATAGAGCATTAGTGATGCTTACACTACTTGTACACCCCATACTCCTAAATGGTTGAGATGATTATATTTATACAATAATTATACTTATATGATGTGTCATAGATGTTAATCATTCATGTAGATTGATTTTATTTAAACACATTAGTAGAGCACTAGTACAATGAGACATTGACGTTTCATTTGTCTACTAAAGAGGTGACAGTCACTCTTGAGGATACCTAACGTATTCTAAAATTATTTGTGAAAGGATGAAGGACATTTTCAATAGATATAATATAGTAGTAGGCTAGTCTAGATGATTTGATCAACTATCAATGCATTCCCATGGATCATGGAAAGGTTGATATATATCTTCTAAATAAATACATAGATATACATCCTGACAACTTGGCTCTGAGGAATCCTTCACCAACAACACTTATTGATAGGTAGGTCATGGTTTTGATGGCTATTGTTAGTGATATATTACTACCTAAACATAGTGGCATATATTTATGCATGGGCCTCATAGGTATGGTAAGTATCATGATGGATGAGGCCATATGATTTGCATGGGGGCCAACTATCTTAGCTTAGCTATATAGGGACTTACGCATGGTGACATATAGAGGAGGACACAACATTGGAGCATAAAAAATAATAATGGTATGGGTTTTGGAGTACATATCTATTGAGTGACCAATGGGTCATATATGGGTTTGGGACCCTAAAAATATATTAACATATGGCTAGGCATAGACTAGGGTAGGATGGTGAGGGCACAAGGGAGAGATTTAATTCTACCACCATATGTTTGATAATCTCACTCCATAGTTATTTATATGGAGGTTGTATCTACTATATCAATTATAGTGGTTAAAGGATGGGTGGTATACAACATATATGATATCCAAGTGCTTCCTCATAGGTAGGTAGTCTCACATAATTGAGAAGTACCACCCTGATTGGGTACTCTAATAGTTTGGTATGATATATGATGTGCCAGAGGTCCCTAGGTGGTTCACTCACATTATAATTAAGATCAACTAAGATAACCCAACTATTTAAATGAGTGTAGTGAATACCAATTATTTGATCATTCTATGGATAGTTTGGTCATATGCAGGAGGTGATAGATGTACGGGTGACACTTGAATGCATTCACTAGTGGGAATAGGTGTGCCCTTTGAGTCTTACCATTCTAGGTCAAGCAAGTGGGAAGATGCCTATGGATATAGACGAGATGGAACCTGAGACATCTAGTGGTGTTGGGATTACCTAGCAGAGAAATAAAGGTGAGGATGATGATGATGATGATGATGACGGATTTAATGGAAGGAATGGTAGGTATGGAAAAGGGGATGATGGATGGGATTATATTAGGGATGATGACCTATAAATGATGATGATAGACCCTCATATAATAAGTATATAAGTTATAATGAGAGTTTTAACCACACCAATATCAAAACAAGGTATCCTCTAACATTTTAGGATCTCTATGGAGATAAAATCCATTATAGGGCACAAGTTATAGGTATGTGGTCTTTAATAACCTATTTATGGAATAAATGGTAGGGTATGTAGGTTGTTGACTAGGTTTTTTGGATGAGGTTGTGGTCTCTTAAAAGGAACTGTGAATCTATGTGATTTGGATGGATGGTTGGTTATCATTTTAAAATGGGTAGGTATTTTTAAAAAAAACTTCAAAAGGAGGGAAAGGTAAGGCATAAAATAATTCTCTATGGTTTTCAAGAATCACTTCTCTGGATGGTTCCTAGGTGGACAAGTAATTTCTAGACCAATGCCTGTTATAAGCATATATTTCACACACATAGTCAAACATGGCCAAGAAGTCTAAAGAGAAGCTGATATAGGAAACTCATATGCCTTAGTAAAAAGGTTGTTCCTTTTAGGTCAGCATTTGTACACTCTTTATTAGGAGATTATGGCTTGGTCTTAGTGAGGTATCTGAGGTAGCTATTACACACACATAAAAAACTAAATCAAATAAATCACTTATATATACTCATAATTATGTATCAATTTTTACTTAACTATTTCAACTAATGTAATTTACCAATCATTCAATAACTTTTATAGATCTAAGACTAATATATTAATCAAGATGTTTAATAATACATTCACAAATTTTGTACACTAAAGATTACTGAAACATACAATAAAAAATAAGTAACAATCTAATTTAAAAAGTAAGGGAAATAAAGTATGAAAACACATGAAGTAAACAATCAAAATTGATTCACTCCTTTATATTCAAAAATTTCTGACCCATCCAAACTATGGATTAAAATTGTTTAAATAGGCTTAGGGAAGGGGTCACCTCATCCTTCAAGCTCATACAAATTCATTTTCATGTGATAGTTAGAAAATGAGTTCTAACTATGGTCAAAACTATATAATATTTCACTTATAGTTATCAATTAGTCATAAATTGGCCTTTACAAAACCATACATGTGTATGTGTATAAAAGACACAAAAAAATTTACAATTATGGCCTGAATTATAAGAAAATTATGAATATAACACACACACACACACACACACACACACACACACACACACACACACACACACACACACACACACACACACACACACACACACACACACACACACACACACACACACACACACACACACACACACAAATAGTGTTACAAAACTATCCATGCATAAAGTCTTAGCCTTTTAAGGCTGAATTGTCTTAATAGATACATGTACTTTGGTCAGTATAGTGGCTGACATAGTAGAAGTATAAATTATAGACATCGACTTAACACTAGAAATAACATCTTATGACTAATTCTTCTTATATTTCATCACATGATAACACTTGTATGTGGTGTTATGTTTTTGTCATACAATGTCCATTTTAGCATAGGTGGTCAATGGATCCTATTAACTTGGATGAGGAATTTTGTATATTTAGCCTTAATTGTCTAAAAGTTATTCTTTAATATCTCTAATTCTATGACCTTCCACCTAAAAACACTTAACTCTACCTCTATCTCCTCTAGTGTTAGTCCCTATTTAAATTTATCCATTGCCTCATGTATGAGCTGATCAAAATTGATCTTGCTAATCAATTTGCCTTTAGTGTCTATCACCCTTGATAACTTCAAATTAGTCAAAGCTTGGAGAATCTAGGCCTCATTTTCTTGATATTTATGGAGTAGAGCTCAAACTAAATACAACCATTCCAAATCTTCTTTTTGCCTTATGAACACCAAGTTTTAGGCATTAAACGCCTCAAGTAGTGTCATGAGATATAGATATCCATAGACCTTATTGTTTGTGTATGTTACCAAAAATTTCAACTTATTGCCATCATTACTCAAATAATTAAACAACTCATTAGTTTTATTAATGTAAGGGGCCAATTCATCCCTTATGAAATCCAATACTTCTATGTAATTATAGCATTTGGAGGCTACTTCCTAAACCTCTACCTTGGTACCCAATGAAATGTGTACAGTCTTTACTTATTCCCTCAACTTATGCACCTCAGCTTCAAGTTATTGCCTTCCTAACTTTATTCCTTCATGAATGGCTAATATGGCCTCTTTGTGTGCTTCAACCAGGTCTACAAAATTCTTAACATATAGATATTTTCTTGAATACCTATTCTACCTCTTGGTGAGGGAGAAGACCTCTTATCTCTCCTCAAAGATCAACTCTCTTCCCTTGTCATCCTCCAACTTCCTCTTCTTCACCATATGGATGATCCCTAATGGCTTATCAAATAGAGTGGTGATGGAATGGATTTCAGTGATCTTGAAGCTAGGCAATTGGGAGACGTTGCTTCTCAAATCCATCACCCATGGAGGAATGTCCAATTATGATGCATATAAGATTGTAACTATAACCTCTTCCTCAACCTCAAACTCTATGGGTTATTTCTTGTATATTTTTACAAAGACAACAAGTATAGAGGGCCAAATAATCTTAGACCAATCCACTCCGCCAAACTAAGGGAGTGGATGGAATATGACCATTTAGGGTTTGGACTACCTTCCTTTGTTGTAAATTAACACAATGGTCTCTTATATAGAGGTGGTGGATGGAATGGGAAGGATGATATGAGTGTATTTAATGTGAAACTATGGAGTGGCCATGGTAATCTATACCTTTCTATATGCCTTCTTCTTCATGGCTCTAATGGTGGTGATTCTATAAGGGACATAGGAGTTATCCTTGGTGAATGGGATTGAAGTGGATTATGGGTCAATGGTAGTGGTGGAATCATCCTTCTCAATCTTTGGGGTGATAAGGGGGAACTAAATGAATATATGTGGTCTAAAAGGGTCAATGGAGGTGGAAGTAGGTACTTCCACCTTTAGGGTCTCAACATTAAAGAAATAGAAACACTACCAAATATTGGAATAGTAGACAAAGGAGTAGTCATAAGAGACTGGGTACCTAGGATGCCTTATACTAAGGGCTCATTATACTTATCTGATTCAAGGCTCAAGGCCTTAGCCATTTATAGCTTTGTATCTTCATTAGAGTCCTCTTCATCTTCAATATCATCAATTTTAACATCCTCTCCCTTTACCATTTCTAAGTGTTGAGGTGCAATAGGCAAGCCTTGAGATAACTCAACTATAAAATTCCATGTAGGGGCCCTAAGCTTCCTTATTAAACAAAAATGGTATTCAACTATGTTAGGGAACCTTGATAGATTGGCACAACTACCTTTTTAGTTATTATTCCAATAGATGTGGTAATCTGAGCCTAAGGAATAAAAGTAGTTGTATGAATTGTTCTTGTAGTTAGCCTTTCTCATGATTATTCCTCCTCACCAAATTATAAATTGATGGGATATTCCACAAATGCTCCTCTAAGGTTGGGTTCAACTACCCTAGGCTATTTATTTATTAATTTTAAAGGGAGTCCTTGAGATGATGAACCTGCCTAGTCCTTAGATTGTTCCATGGACTGTCCTCTACAAAAATTTTGAATGCTCCCATCCTTTATAAAGTTACTTCTTGCTATCTATTTCCCTTTAATAAATTTAAGGGTCATATTGGATCATTCTTAAATGATATTCTTTCAATCCCGTAATCTTGGTGTTTTCCAAAACTTCCTCATCATCTTTTGTGTTCAAAAACAAAACATCATATGTATTGGGCTCATGGCTATACATGATATTTAATCCATATATATGCTTTTGAATAAAACCATGTGGATCCTATTCCATATGTGGAAGCATGGGGAAGTGAATCTCTTCCACTTGATGCACACTTCTCTGAAATGTTTCCTCATGATGTATACCATTCTATCGATGACTACATGGTGGCCAAAATATGAACTTTTCTTTGCCTTAGAAAAATATTCTTCTATGTTCCACCATAGTTGAAAGTCAATTTCTCACTTTGATAAATGATCTCAAAATACCTTGGGAGACACAGGGGGTGAACCTTGTTTCCCCAGATCATTATAATAGTAAAGTTCATATACAAGAGATAATCTCCTCTAGAGGAAAGTATCTCCACAATATTTCCCCTAACTCTGGGCATATGTGAGCCATGGATGGATTACCAAACCTAGGGATATACATATTCCATAATCCTTGCCATGTTCTTTACATAGGCATACACATGCATAAACTAAAAATAATCACAAATTCTTATCTTGATGCAGTCAGTGGCTAGATTCCATAGTTTACTAAGAACTTTGTAGCAGGTACCCATGATAACATCTAGTAAATAAGACATCATATAAGAATGTCTAGTTAGTGTGGTGTGCTTGTACTTTAGGATTAATTTTTCCCTCAAGTGGAAACTAATTATTTCCCCTAGTGTGAATGCAACATCATGGGTAAGCATCATGTGTAACAATGGCACCCAATCTAGATTGAAAAAATGAATGCTTGACATACCATAGAGTCTATTTAAAAGATCCATGTTGATGTGTATCCCCATCCTAAATTTGTCTATATAAATATCCCACTTTTGCTTATTCCCTTTGAAAGGGATAATTTTATTAGGGAGAAACCATAAAGGTAAAACCTTCTTGATTATGTTTTTTTGCATTCCATTGCAGTAATGTGTGCTTGTCAAAGTATGTATTAGGTATGCATAGAGATAGGTACCTTTGAAAGTTAGCTCCAAAAATACAATCAACTATTATTTTATTACTCATGTGATAGAGGAATACATCTTATGTTACCTCTCTTATTAAAAAAATCATGCAGGAGGTCGATGCATGGCATTACCTCTAGCTTGGTAGTGGCAAAATGTAGTCTTTGTCATTTGAAGGCCAAAAATTCTTTGATGAACAACTGATTAGAGATTGAAATCTCAAAATATAATAAAAATCCATCCACATAATCCACTATATCTCATAACTCTGAATAATTTATGTACCTATTCTCAAATATAGTGACATCAATAAATGTATCAGTGAACTCTGTAAAATCCTTGATTGAGTAAGGGGATAGTAGATTTACTCCCCTAAAGGTCCTAAATGAAGATGCCATTGATATATACACATTATATGTTACTTTAAATCACCTTCTACATACTATGTATGATATATGATCAACTTTTCCATGGCTTAATTTCTATTTTACTCAAAATCTATTCATGGGTAGTAGCTAGGACTCTTCGTGGAGTAGGATAGTAGTAGACTTTAGGTGCAAGTTTTTTTTATAGAAATGAAGGCTTCAATGGATACACATCATGTATATGTCTTGTCACATTGAATACAAAATTGTGTGATATTAAATTCCTCACATTCACTTCCTTTATAGTTCACTATATAGTTCAAATTTCATTAGATTATATTGGCAGGGGACTTTAACATATAATTAGGAAACATTTTAAATTTATTTGGATAATTATATAAAGTCCTTATATTATCCTTGGTATTTAGGTATTTGGTTTTTATTCTGGGGATTGGTATTTATAAAGGACCCTTAAACAAAATCCCTAATATCTATCTTCATCAGACAAAATGTCCATGGAAAAAAGTTTCAATAAAAATAAGTTGATTTACGGAAATTGTTTTGGACAAAATGTTTGAAATAGAAACCCCAATATGAATGAATTATTTTTGGGATATTATTTCAAACAAAATATTCAATGTAATTTCCCCAAAGACCAAATTATTTTAGAACAAAATTTTTGAAGACTAAAATTTTGAAAAGAAAAAATGTTGAAAAGACTAACACCAAAAAGTTACCAGACAAAATACCCAAAACACAAAACTCAAAACCCAAACTTGTCCAAATAAAAATCTTGATGATTAAAATCTTCAAATAAAATACTCTGAATAGACTAAGTCCCCAAAAATATGGATAGTTCAAAACTCCAAGAGGCATTAATAAAAGTTAGTCCATAAAATAATACATGAATACCATGCCAATTTCTCAAAGTATGAAGGCTAAAAATCAACCTTCTTAATAAGTTGCACAAACATATAAAAGAGAGCTGTCATAACATAGCTAGATTTTGAAAAAAGGTGGGTCCCTATTTCCTCATAGAAAAGGGGGATGTTGGGTACAAAAAATGGTGACTTATGGGGGGAATACTACTGACTATTCAAGAACCCATAATTTTTTTTGGTAATTGTTAAATTAATATTGAAGTGTGTCATAGAAGAATACTAAAATAAAAAACATGAAAAATACTCCTAAGTTGATTTAGACAACATACTTGAATTTTACACTTAGATCTATGTGTCAAACATATGATTCATTTAACCCTTGCTATGATGAGATTTTTAAAGGCTTGATGAGGCTGTAGGTTTTGTTCTAGTGTATATTAAATATTGAAAATGAGGAAAGATCAAGGATTGCTCTTCTACTAGCCAAAAATCTATATCCCTGACAAGATAGCTCAAGCTCCTTGTCTCCTCTTTCCATTATTTTATTTTAACCATGATGTGTGTTATATTGACCTTATTTGACCATGTGACCTTTTGTATTTTATTTAGACATTCTTTTGATATTTTGAACTCATTGGTTATTTTTTATCAATCTAAATAGAAAAGAGAAGAACTAGAACCCTAATGAGCTGGTATAGTTATAAAAAAAATCATTACCATAATATCCCTACCAATTTCCATCTATACCAAGAATTATCATTCCCAAAATTATTTAAGATAATATGTGATTGATCCAAAGATAAGATTTTTTTTTGAATTCATATGAAGTATTTTAAGATCAACTTCCACATACCTAGTAAAAGTATTCTATTATGACACAATCTAGAATGGTTCATGATTACCTACCTTCATCCTGAAGACTCAAAAACCCAAAAATATACCTCATTTATGAATAGGTCATAAATTTATATTCATTTTTAATTTTCCCCCTTTTTACAAGTATATTTAAGCATAAGCTCAATTAGTTTTGGATTTTAGATTAATTAAATTATATCAACCATAATTTAGATTGTCAGAGGAAACAACAAAACAACTAACCTAGAAAACATTAAAATCTAATCTAAGAAAGTAATAAAATTAATCTAAGAAAATAATAAATATAATCTATTAAAGTAGGAAATATAATATATGAAAGTAGGAAATTTAATCTATGTCTTACCTCTACCCTTTGTCTTCATAAGTCATTAGCATCTTTGGGTGGCACATCCATGAAGTAATGCTTTAAAAACTACCTATTGATTGGATATGTGAGTTCATTGAATTGTAGGTCCTTCATACAAAATGTGTTATTGCCCATGATCTCTAAAATATGGTATGGTTCAATCCATAATGGGGAAAACTTATCATGTTGTCCTTTATTTTCATGGGATTTATCCTAGAGTAGCACCAGATCTAAATCCTAAATTCTTTAACCTTTTCTCTCTTATCAAACCACCTTTTGACTATGTTTTAATGCTTGATAAAGGTTTGTAAGGCTCCAGTCCTTGAATATTCCATTCATATTATGCCCAATAATTGAGACTCAGCTTTATCACTTGGTTCCATATAGTCTTTCATGAATTGATAAGTAGGCAACTTCGGCATGATAGGGAATATTATATTGCATCCATACACCAGTAGATAAGGTGAATATTTAAGTGCTTACTTGTATATTTTTTTATATGTATAAAGATCATATTTTAATAGATTATGCTAGTCCCTAGGATTTTCCCTTACTGATTTCTTAATTACATCAATCATGTTCTTATTTGTTGACTTTGCTAGTCTATTTCCTTGGTGGTAATAGTTAGAGGATGACCTGATAGTGATTTGGTTGTCATATGCCCATTTAATAAATTTTTATGATATTAAATATATCCCATTATCACAAACCAAATAAACAGGGGTGCCAAATATATTAGTAATTTGTTCTTATAAGAAGTGAATTACATCTTATACTCTGTAATTTCTTATTACTATGACTTCAGTCCATCTGGTGTAATAGTCTATAGCAGTAAGTAAAAACTTATGGACTATTAAAGAATTTGGGTTACTGATTCCAATGGATTCTAAACGCCATTCAAAAAATGACCTTCCTTCAATAACTAGATGTAAAGGCATGGTAACATGCACTTTCCTTTTGGTTAAAGATTTACATTCATGGCATGCTCTTATGTGAGTGTGATAATATTTGAAAACCATTGGAAAATAATAGCCCATTCTTAAGATCTTATGGGATATGGTATTTCTAGATGGATGACCACTACCTATTTTCTAATGTAAGTTTTTTAAAATTTCTTTAGCTTCTTCTGTAGACACATACCTAAGATAAATGCCTTCATATTTTCTCTTATAAATGACTCCCTTTTTGATCATGTAGTGAATAGATTTGAGTCTCAAATCTCTCCTTAACTCTCTATTATGTTTTGGGGAACAAGTACTTATAAGCAAGTATTTTATGATGCCAGTATACCATTCTCCTTTAAATACTTGAGCTTCACATATCTCTTCAATAGTTATATGTGGATCAAGTTTGGTCATGAGTTAAATGATGGCTTGACCTCAAATAATCTTTATAGTCTTGATTTCTATGTCAAACTCTTGAATCTTTTCCATCCACTTGCCTCGGTGTTCTCCTAGCTCATTCTATGATAAGGTAAGCTTGACAATCCGATCAAGTACAATGGAAATGATTTTATTCCTTAAGATGTAATATCAAAATTTCTTCACTACTTTGACAAGGGTGAATATTTGTTTATCAATCATGGAGTACCAAAGCTATGCATCTTTCATATTTGTACTCATAAACACAATTAGATGCTCAGTCTCATCTTTCTTCTATGTTATGACACCAATAAGCATATGTTCTAAAGTGAATGATTATAAATAGATGTCTTTTGTAAAATCTAGACCGATTAGTACTAGGGCTTATGATATTGAATTTTTAATGTCTTGGAAATACTTTCTGGCTTCAATTTTCCATTCTATTTTAGCATCCTACTTGAGAATATTGTTTAGATGCTAAAAATCTCTAGAAATCTTGAGATAAACTTCTTTATTAAGTTAATATTTTCAAAGAATTATTGGAATTTATTTTTGTTTTTTGGTGGTGAAATCTTGTAAATTCCTTGAATTCTATCTAGATCAATGATGATTTCATCCTTGGTGATGATGTGTCCCAAAAGCTTGCCTTTAGTCACTCTAAATATGCTCTTCTTTAGGTATAGTGAGATACCAAACCTTTTGAATCTCTTGAATATGGACTGGATGTGGCTTATGTGGTCCTTCCTACTATTTGAAAACAAAGTACGATCATCCATGTAGATGATTATGTATTTTCCTACCAACCCCTTGAATGCATGATACATGGTGAATTGAAAGGTATCTCATGAATTTATTAGGATAAATGGCATCCTTTTATATGAATAATTTCCCCACTTCATAGTGAACATCATCTTCATTCTATCCTTATATTATACCAGTACCTGATTATAGCTTGAAAATCCATCCAAGAAGGACATCATTTTAGAACCACTTACTATCTATATTACCTCATCTAAAGAAGGTAGGGTATAGTTGTCCTTTTTATAATATTTATTTAGGTACCTCAAATCCACGCATAATCTAATCTCACCATTCTTATATTTCATGGGGACCAAATTGGCCACCTAGGTAGAATGTCTAATTGAGAAGATGATTTTCATGCTTAATAGCTTTTCCACTTCTCTCTAAATGAGAGGCTCCAAAATAATATTGACTAGTTTTTACCTTTGTCTAAATGGTTTATAATCTATCTTGAGAGGAATTATATGAGTTATAACCTAAGGTTCATTAACTTTCAAATCTTCATATGTACATGTAATGAAGTCTTTGAATTGAGTGATTAGATCCTTCACTCATTGTCTCTCTTTTAAGGTACAACTTAGATTGATATTAACATAGCATGGGCTACGTTCATATCCTAAATTTTACCCTATAAAATTATATTCATTAACCTTGGGATAATTAAGGTACTAATTTTGAGGATATATGTCAAATGGTCTTTCCTTAAAGACCAACCTAGTTATAATATGATTCTCTTTGAGCTAGAGAATACCTTCCTTGTCTAATTCCTCTTATCAAAAGTGATTAACATCCTTGTCATTGATGATTTGGGACTCAAACTTCCCTGAATTAGTTAAAAATTAAATAATCTACTATTCATCATCAAAGACATGGAAATTTTAAACATTGTCGAGAATAGAGGGACAAGGCACCAATTCAATGGAAAAACTTTTTACCTTAGATTCTTGGAGAGGCCCCAAATTAGTAGCCATAACAACCAGTAAATTTGTAGCTTGAGTTTATTATTTTGGAATGGTTACTATGTTGAAAGCTTCAAATATTTTGATTAGGTCCCATGCTCTGTGCTTTTACCTTTTCAAATAAGAGAGCTCGTATTGGTACTTATTTCAAACTTGGTTAACTATCAACTCTGAGTCACCAAATACTAGTATTCGCTTCACCTTATTCTTAAGTGCAAAATGTAATCCTATAAATAAATCCTCACACTTAGCTATATTATTAGTGTATGGGAACTATAATCTATATGCTACCAATAATTTCTTACCCTATGGATCAATTAGCTTGATTCCTATACCTAATCATTTCTTAGATCTAGCACCATCAAATTGTAAAGTCCATAGCTGATTAGATCCTTTAGGTCCTAACTTTTATACTTGATTATATGTAGTAAAAGTGTAAATACTAAGTCTAAGAGACTCATACTTTACCTCTTCACTCTTGACATTATAATCCATAATAGGATACTTCATCCTTAGCTCTTTATCAATTTTGATTTGATTTGTAATGCCTTTTCATGGAAACTAGATTTGAAAGAAGTATATAAAGAGATATCCATTGAGAGTTTTAGACCAATCCCTACTCAACAACAATCTATTTTATTTAGGTATGTCCACCATGAGGATATCAATGGTCATCTGGACTCATGGTTTATATGCCACTTGAATGTGTACATAGGTCAATTCTCTAACTAATGGTACCACCATTTTATCTAGTTGTGAAACTGTTCTCTTCGAAGGGCTTGTAATAAGACTAATATTTTGACACATGGAAATAGGCATAATAGTTATAAATTCTCATAAATCAACTAAAACATTATGAATATTCTTATCAAATGACTTAATAGTTCACAAAAATTGTGGAACTTTTGGCTTACTCTCGTAGATGATGTTGGTGTTATTAATTTTTACTTTTTTTTATAGGTGCATTAGTTATTTCCATACGATCCTTACTAGTAATATATCTACATAACAACTCCTTTCATTAAGTGATTTGAGATATCTCATGAAGAGTTATATTATTAGATCTAATAAAGAGATTGAGAAATGTAATTAGCCAACATCCAAAACAAAACATGAGAGGCTTATTAAATAGGTAAAAGAGCAACATGATGAAATAGGGGGTGGGAGCAACCACAAGCATCAAGTGGCGTAAAATAGCTTATCCCATACAAATAAACTAACCTATTAACCCAAGTAGTTAAAACAACTAACCAAGGTGCATAGATAATATAACTTAGTTAATAACCTAAGGTACTTACAATAATATGATAACACCCTCCCTTAATGACTAAACTAGAAATAAGACCAATTTTGTCTCTAAACTTTGTGAACTCATCATTATATCAACTAGTTGTTCTATAGTGGGGTAGTAGAAGAGACTGATGGCTTTATTTTTAACCAAATGTTGGATGTAATGATGGTGAAACTCAATGTATTTGGTCCTCACATGGAATAATGGATTCTTTACCATATTTAGAACACTCTATTTGTCATAGAAAATTGGAGTAAGATTTGATGACTCAAACTCAAGATCCTTCAAGATTTTTTTTATCCACATAGTTTCACAACCTACACTAATCATATATTTATACTCTACTTATATTGAAGATAATGTCACTATAGTTTATAGTTTTATTTACCATGAGAAAAATCTTGAACCAAGAGTGAATACATACCCTATTATAGATTTTATTGAATCTATTGATCCTACCCAATTAGAGTCAGAACATACTAAAAGCTCAAAATCTATAGATTTATTGTATAGTATGCTAAAGTCAAGAGTACCTTTGACATATATTAATACCCATTTTTTAGCTAACCAATGTACTTCTTATGGTTTAGACATGAAGTGAGATAGAAAACTCACTACAAAAAAAATATGTAATCTAGTGGTAGTGAGGTAAATGAGACTACCCACTAGCTACCAATACACTATTTTATTGACCAGAGGTGAAGTAGTTTTAGTTGAAATTTTAGCTCCAACTTACATAGGTGTGTGAGTTGGATTACAATCCATAATTCTAAACCTTTATAGCAATGATTTGGCATACTTTTTCTATGACATGAATACAATAAAATCGCCTTGCCAAAACTCCACACCTAAACAATATTTCAATAGTCCTAAGTCTATCATGTCAAAGCACAACAAATTTCAACCTTCATCTACTAAATGAGACTATCTCTACTCCTAGTGATGGCTCTATCATCAAAATATACAATGAGAATCAAGATATCATCACAATACACCTTTACATATAGATTTGGTTCAAATTTACACCTTTTGCAACTAGACCCCCTAAGGTATATATCTATCTTCATATACTAAGATCGAGGAGCCTACTTAAGCCCATACAAAGACTTGATACATACCCTATTTTAATTTTTTTTAAATCTACTAATCCCACCCAATCAAAGTTAGAATATATTGAAAGCTCAAAATATACAAATTTCTTATATAGTATGCCAAAGTCAAGAGTACCTTTGACATATATTAATACCCATTTTGTAGCTAAACAATGTACTTCCTATGTTATATACATGACGTGAGATTAAAAAAACTCACTGCAAAACAAATATATTGTCTAGTGGTAGTGAGGTAAATGAGACTACCCACTAGCTACCGATACACTATTTCATTAACTAGAGGTGAAGTAGTGTTAGTTGAAATTTTAGATCCAAATTCCATAGGTGTGTGAGTTGGATTAAAATCCAACATTATAAACCTTTCTAGAAATGATTTGACATACTTATTCTATGACATGAATATAATACAATCACTTTGCCAAAACTCAACGCCTAAATAATATTTCAATAGTCTTAAGTCTATCATGTCAAAGTAAAACAAATGTCAAACTTCATCTACTAAATGAGACTATCACTACTCCTAGTGATGGCTATATCATCAACATATACAATGAGAATCAAGATATCATCACCAAACACCTTTACATATATATTTGGTTCAAATTTACACCTTTTGAAACTAGACTCCCTAAGGTATGTATCTATCTTCATATACTAGGCTTAAGGAGCCTAACTAAGCCCATACAAGGACTTAATCAACTTGTTAACAAATATTCCTTACTAAGAACCTAGAAACCCTATGGCTAAACCATGTAGACTTCTACTTCTAGATCTCTTTTCAAAAAATCACTCTTGACATCCATTTGGTGCACCTACCATCTAAACTGAGTAGTAATAGTAACAATCAAATGAAAAGTTACCATCTTTGTAGTATGAGAAAAAGTATCCTCATAATCAACCCCTTCCTCTTGTGCATAACCTTTTTCAATAAGTCTATTTTTGTGTTTGTCCAAAGAACTACCTACTTTATCTTTTACCTTGTAAATCCATTTATAACTAATGGATTTCTTTCTTGGTGATAGCTCCATGAGCTCCCAAGTCTTATTTTTCATCAAAGAATCATATTACTCTTGCATGGTTGACTCCCACTCATGCTTCCCTTTGGCCTCTAAAAAATAATTAGGCTTAAATACATGTGAAATAGTATTTGTTAGATCAAAATTATTGTGCTCACCTCTATTACCAAATTACTTTACTAATCTCAATCTTCTTCCTTCCACACCTTATGGCAAGTCTCTTCTTTAGTTCTTCCATTATGGTAGAATACCACTTTGGCTTCTTTGGTTGTTTTATTGGAACCTCATAATGACCTACATCAATTCCCTCCTTAGAATGTGATTCCATTGATGAACTAGAATCTTGCTCAACTTTCACACCAAAACTTATAATAGAATCACACATTATCTATTCTAAGATAATTCACTAACCTTCTCACCTATTTTTCAACCATAGATTTCTAAGTAAGGAAGTCATAAAAACAATCAAATTTATTCACTAGAAAATATACCCACATTTTCCTACAGAAATCATCAACCAACAACAAAAAATAATAGGCTCTATAAGGGGTAGGTATCTGCATTAGACCATGTAAATCTACATGTACCAGATCCAATATTTCATTAGCTCTTAAAGCTTTACTAACATCATATGAATGTCTAACTCGCTTCCCCAATTGACATCCAATACATACATGATGACTATCCCAATTAGAATAAATCCCCTTAACCATCTTAGTCTTTCTCAATGTAGTTAAATACTAGAAATTTAAATGCCCATACCTTTCATGCCATAGTAAAATTTTACTTTAAACCACTTTAAGTGTACTTTCTTTTACCCTCTATAGATTTGTAATCTTATACAAGCCTTTCTCACCAATCCCAACAACAATAATCTTGTTATCTTTGGTAGTGACTAAACATTGTTATCCTTGAAACTTTACAACAAAATCAGATTTTGAAGTGATCTCACTAATGGAAAGCAATTTTTTTTCATATCAGGCACATACCTAGCATTCTTAAATGTATACTAAACTACACCATTAAAATTGATCTAAACATTACCATATCCTTTCACAAAATGAGTCCTACCATCTCCAAAAGATACATATTCATTATTACTATCATTTTTAACAAAATCCACGTACCAATCCTTATGGCATGTATAATGGTGAGATTCCCCTAAATCAAATTACCAATCTTGATCCACCATATAATTATGACTAGAAGCCATGAAAGTAAAATCAAGAGATGATTCCTCACCTTCACCTTCGGCTACATTGGCATGATGAGCTTTCTTTCTAGGGTTAGCCATATCCTATTGTCTTTTCCTACAATATTTCTTAAAATGACCAAGTTACTTATAGTAAAAATATTTTCACTTAGATCTCTTATTAGAACCACTTAATTATGTAGTATTTATAGGAGAACTAGTAGTTTTACCAAACTGCTTACCCTTTCCCTTGATGAGGAATGCACTCTTTGTAGAAGTAGATATAGACAACACTATCTTCTCTTGATGTCTCCCCTTCTAAAATATAAATATGGAAAATTTTTCAAAGTCCAAAGTTTGTGTCTCAACAATCATGTTCAAGGACTCCACAAATGACTCAAATGAAGGTGGAAGATTTTGTATAAGTAGAGAAATCAAATCTTGCTTATCAATAGGATTTTTCACAGCCTTCAATTGATCACTAATGTCCTTGATCTACAATAAAAACTCAAAAATGGAGCCACCTTCTTACATCTTAGTGGAAAACAAAAAATTATTCAAATACAATACTCTACCAGCTTTAGAAGCCTGATATTTTGAAGTTAAATTTTTCCATAGATCTGATGATATGATCATATTTTTAACCTATGAGATTAGATTATCTACTACTAAAAATTTTAACAACATAAGAGCCTCATGATGGTGTTTTTCATAGTCATTGGTACCTATGGTAGGCCTTTTATCTTTACCAAGTAGTATTTGATCAAGATTCTAACATTCACATATCATAAAAACCTTGTGACTTCACAAACTAAAATTTTTGTCTATCAATTTTTGTGAATCTAGCAACAAGAGGTGTTGTAAACTATGAATTTTGACCTATTTTTTTCAAAAAATGCAAATACCAAAAAAAACTATAATGACTTTACACAAAATTTCTCCTACCCACTAATTTAAATCCTAAACTAGTCAATACATCTAGTTTTCAGCAAAAAAACACCACTTTTTGGGAAATTTTAAAATTTACATCTTTAAAAACACCAAAAAATGGATAAAAATAATTTTATTTAGAGATATACAATTCCAATATAAAAATTCCTTTTCCACCAACATCTAAATTAAAAACCTAAAAAATGGTGAAAATTTCACTTTCTAGAACTTTTTTGAGATAATTAGTCACTAGGTCTCCAATAAACCTAATAAGCTAAAGTTTTGAATTATTTCAGTTAAAAAATTAAAATTAATTTAAATAATAAAAATTTAGATTAAAATTTTCATAAAAATAATCAATGAATTAGAAAATTGTCCTACCTATAAAACTTTAGATGTAAACTCTAAGAGAAATACTTAGTGAATTAAATTCTGTTAGTTTCTATCATCTTCTCTTGAAAAATAGAAATTTTTAGACCCCTGACTCACCAAAAATAGTGCTTGAAAGAAAATTTGGTCAATTTTAAAATTGAACAAAAATGGCAACCCAAAAAACATAGGAAAGATAAAAATAGACCTATGATCCTCTTCAATTGCCTCCTACTACTTTTCCTTTGTTGAGACAGGTCTCCTAATCCTTATCTCATAATTAATAGATTTGCTTTGATCTTCTTCATATCTTCCACTATGTTGTATCATCCTTTGCTTGGTTCCTCCCTATTTTAGGGATGATCATTCCCTCTTGGAGGAGGTGGATTGTTATCAACTTTAGGATTGGGGGGATTTTTTTAGTGTTTGGAGGAGTAGATATTATGAGTGGCTGCTTATTCCTTAAGTTGTATGCACCTCTATAAAATTACCAAAAGGTGTGAATATCATCCATATTATCTTTTAGTATATTGTCATCTTCACATGGAATGGGAAACTCATGAGTTTCAAAGAACAGGGTAGTACTTGATGAGCTAAGATTCTAATGGGATTATAGTGGGTTATGCATCTGGTCTTACCTTACTAATTATCTTTGAAAGATTTTGAAAGCTACATTCAACACAATTGAGCTCACCATGAGAAGTATTATGAATTCTACACTAATTAGCTAGATTTTTCTCAACCATATTAATCTCTAAAAGCTTATTAGGTTGATCCATGTTGTTTATAGGCCTATTAAATGGTCTATTGTACCTTTATAATTTGGTGTTTTGGTTTCCAGTTGGTTCATTAGTGTTGCCCATCTTTCTCTGCATACTCAAGAAGTCATTGCTTAAATTTTGAACCATCTTTTGAATAGAATCCAACTCCATATTTGTAGATTCAGTACCTTGAAGAAAAATAATGGAAGGTGTGGCCAATTGGTGGTTTTATTGATAATTATTGCCTTATGCATGATTGTTCAGGTAGAGATAATTTAGTTGTGTTGTTTATGTCAACATAGGTAGTATGTAGAGCTAGTTTTGATTGAAAGCAATAATGTTCTACTTTATGTGTGGGATTAGGCTCAATGTTGGAATGCTATTATTGATGATGGGTATGCTAGGCACCTAGGGGTTAATTTATCTATTTATATTAATAGCCTCTCATACACCAATGATAGGTTTGTAGAAGCAATGACTCTTCTTAGTAACATGGTAGTAATTGGGTCCAAGGTGTTCTTATACATCTCCAGTGCTAACATATCTTCTATTTTATAATTTGGGGTTAACCACATGTACATATTTTGAAATATTTCATTAAAGGCTTAGATAGGTTCATTGCGATCCATCTTCATGGTGGTGAAGTGATGATTTACCAAGATAGGATTTATGACCTATCCAAATTGTGCAAGAAAATTTACTTGACATGCATCCCAAGAAGTTATGGAATTTTCTATTAGATTTAAACACTAATCATATGCAACATTCATTAATATAAAAGGGAACAATCTACATGCAACATCTTCATTGATAACATTAATTAATCTCATATTAGCTTTAAAATATTTAATATGTTCCTTTGTTGTCCTTGCTTCTAAGGGAGAAAAGGATGGTGGGTACTTTTTAGGATTTTTGTGTAAATCATGTAGATCTCCTAGAATGATAATAGCAAATCTAACTAACCAAGGTGGTTGAGCCATTGGCTAATTAATAAGTAAAGTGTTCTTTACTAGAGGAGGTGGATTATTAGGAATAGTTGGTATAATTCTAAGTCTCTTAGGATTTGATAAAGGTGAGGTTAGAAGACGAGCTTGGGAATTAGTTATGGTCACTCTCCTAGGTGACTCCAGTGTAATTCTATGTATAAACTAACCTATTTTGTTAGAGGTACTAGACCTCCTTTGATCACTATAAAGAGCATGTTGATGAGTGTTTTAACCACATCAATATCATAATAAGGTACCCTCTAATGTTTTAAGATCTCTATGGAGATAAAATCTATTCTAGGGCACGAGTTACAGGTATGTGGTCTTTAAAAACCTATTGATGGAATCGCTAGTAGGGTATGTAAGTTGTTGACAAGGTTTTTTGAGTGGAGGTGTGGTCTCTTAAAAGGAAGTGTGAATATATATGAGTTAGATGGATGGTTGGTTATTATTCTAAATTGGGTAGGTAATTTAAAACAAACTTCAAAAGGAGGGAAAGGTAAGGAAGAAAAGAAAGCTCTACGGTTTTCAAGAATCACTTCCCTCGCTAGTTCCTAAGTGGACAAGTACTTTAAAAACCAATGCCTATTGTAAAAAAATATTGCACACACACAATAAAATATGTCCAATAAGTCTAAGGAAATGTTGATATAGGAAAATCATGAGCCTCAGTTGAAAGGTTTCTCATTTGGGTAGTGTTTACACACTCTTAATCAAGAGATTATGGCTTAGGCCTAGTGAGGTATCTGAGGCATCTATTACACACACATAGAAAACTACATCAAAATAAAGCACTCATACACACTCAGAATTATGCATCAATTTTGACTTAAATATCATAACTAATGCAATTTACCAATCATTCAATAGTTTTTTCAAATCTAAGATGGATATATTAATCAAGATACTCAAGAATCCATTCACAACTTTTTCACACTAAATATTATTGAAACATACTACCGAAAAGAAGTAAAAATCTAATTATACAAACAAGGGAAAGAAATTATGCAAACACATGAAGTAGACAATCAAAATTGCTTTTTGCTTTTGTATTCAATTTTTTTGACCCATCTAAGCTATGGATTATAGTTGTTTAAATAGGCTTAGGGAAGGGGTCACCTAATCCTCCAAGGTCATGTAAATTCATTTACATGTGATAGTTATAACATGAGTTCTAAATATAGTAAAAAATGTTTAAGATTTCAATTATATTTTCATTTAGTCATAAATTAGCCTTTACAAAACCTTGCAATGTGTGCATGGGTACAAATGGCAAAGGCAACTTTATAATTATGGATCAAATTATAAATATATATATATATATATGTATATATATATATATGTATATATATATGTATATATATATATATATGTATATATATATAAACATACTTAAAAGACTAATATTTTGTACCATTACAAAACTATCCATGTACAAAATATTAGCCTTTTAAGGTTGCATTGTCTTAATAGCTACATGTACTTTACTCAGTGTAGTGGTTGTGGTGGTAGAATTAAAAACTATAGATGTTGATGTGGTGCTAGAAGTAGTAGCTTATTATTGATTTTTATTAGCTTCCATCACATGATATCACTTATCTATAACATCATGCTACTATCATACAATGTCTAAATTTAGTAGAGGTGGTTGGTGGATCCTATTGACTTGGTTGAGGAATTTTGCATGTTTGGCCTGAGTTATTTGAAAGTTATTATTAAATATCTCTACCTTTATTACCTTCCTCCTATCATCACTTAAATCAACCTCTATATGCTCTAATGTTAGACCCTATATACATTATTTAAATTTATCCATCACCTCTTATATGAGCTGATAGAAATTGATCTTTTTGATCAATTTGATTGTAGTGTCCTTCACCCTTGATAAATTTAAATCAGTCAAAATATAGAGAATATGGGCCTAATGTACTTGATATTTATGGAGTAGAGCCCCAACTTCCTACAACTATTCCCAAGATTCTTCTTTCCTTATGACCACCAAGTTCAAGGCATTAGATGCATCAAGTGGTGTCATGATATCTAGATGGCCATAGACCTTATTGCCTATGTATGCTACTAGTATTTTCAAATTACTACCATCATTCCTCAAATAATTTAATAAATAATTATTTTTATTGATGTGAGGGTCAAATTCATCCCTCATGAAATATAATGCTTCTAAAGAATTATAGCGTTTGGAGGCTGCTTCTTAAACCTCTACCTCGATGCCCACTAGAATGTGCATAGTCTTTACTTGCTCCCTTAACTTATACATCTTAGCTTCAAGTTTTTTCCTTTCCATATCCATTCCTTCATGAATTCCCACCATGCCCTCTTTATGTTATTTAACTAGGTTTGAAAAATTATCAACATATAGAGACTATCTTAGTTGCCTATTCTACCTCTTGGTGAGGAAGAAGACCTCCTATCTTTCCTCAAAGATCAACTCACTTCCCTTGTAATCCTCCAAATTCCTCTTATTCACCCTATGGATGCTCCCCAATGGATTATCAAATAGAGTGGTGATGTAAGGGAGTTTAGTGATCATGAAGCTAGTAAATTGGGAGACCTTGCTTCTCAAATCCATCATTCATAGAGGAATGTCCATTTATGATGCATCTAAGGTTGTAACTACAAATTCTTCCTCAACATCCAAATTTTTGGGCTATTTATTATATGTTTTGACAAGGACATCAGGTAGGGAGGGACAAATAATATTAATACCAATCCACTCCTCCAAATTGAGGGAGTGGATGGAATGCGACCATATGGGGTTTGGAATTCCTTCCTCTATTGGAACTTTCCACAATGGTCTCTTCTATGGAGGTGGTGGATGGAATGGGAAGGGTGATCTAAGTGGAATGAATGTGGAACTACGGAGTGGGCATGGATATCTATACCTTTTTATATGTCTTCTTCTTCTT
The DNA here is from genome assembly GCA_037957365.1 of Torreya grandis. Lineage (NCBI taxonomy): Eukaryota > Viridiplantae > Streptophyta > Pinopsida > Cupressales > Taxaceae > Torreya > Torreya grandis. The sequence goes on along the minus strand of JARHVA010001666.1, from coordinate 2,423,347 downwards.
CATAGATCTAATGGTGGGTGGTGCCAGAAGGGATAGAGGAGGTAGCCATGGTGAATGGGATAGAAGTAAATTATAGGTCAATGGTAGTGGTGGCAAAATCATTATCAAAATTTAGGGTGATAAGGGGGAATTAAATGAATGTAGTTGGGGCAAAGGGGTCAATTAAGGTGAAAGTAGACACTTCCACCTTTAGGGGTCTCAACATAGAAGAAATAAAAACACTACCAAATATTAGAATAATAGACAAATGAATAGTCACAAGAGACTAGATACTTGGGAGACCTTGTACTAAGGGATCATTATACTTATCTAATTCAAGGATTAAGGCCTTATCCATTTCTATCTCTTTATCTTTATCAAAGTCCTCTTCATCTCCAACATCCTTAATTTAAATAGTCTCTACCTTTACCATTTCTAAGTGTTGAGGTGTAGTAGGCAAGCCTTGATATAACTCAACTATGGGACTCCATATAGTGGTCTTAGGATTCCTTGTATAAATAAAATGGGTCTTTAGCTGTGTGGGGTAGCCTTTTTATATTAGCATAGCTGCCTCTTCAATTGCTATTCTTAGAGATGTGGCAATCTGGGCCTAGGGAATACCAATAGTTACTTAAATTATGCTTATAGTTGGACTTTCTCATGCTTGTTCCTCCTCATCAGAGTCTAAAATAATGGGATATCCCACCTATTCTCCTCTAAGGTTAGGTTCTTTATTCATAATTTTGATCTTTAATTTTAAAGGGAGTCTTTGAGATGAACCTACCTAGTCCTGAGATTGTTCCATGGACTATCCTCTGTAAAAGTCTGAATGCTCCCATATTTTGTAAAGGGCCTTATTGATATCTATTTCCATTATATAAATTAAAGGGTAATATTGGATCATTATTAAATGATATTATTTCAATCCCAAAATCCTAGCCCTTTCCAACACTTCCTCATCATATTTTGCATTTAAAAACAAAGTCATATGCATAGGGCTCATGGATGTAGGGGATATCTAATCCTTGTATATGATTCTAAATTAAACCATGTGGATCCTAGTCCCTATGTGGAAGTTTGTGGAATTGATTTCTCTTCCACTTGTTACCCACTTCTCTAAAATATTTCCTCATGGTGTATACCATTATGTTAATGACTACATGGTGGCCAAAATATGAACTTTTATTTGCCTTAGACAAATATTTTTCTATGATCCACAATAGTTAAAATGCAATTTATTACTCCACCAACTTGTCAAGAACATACCTTGGGATGCACAAGGGTGAACCTTACTTTCTCATATCATTAATATAGTGAAGTTAGGATACAAGAAATAATCTCCTCTAAAGGCAAACATCTTCACAATATTCTCCCTAATTTTGGGCATAGGTGAGTCATGGATGGCTTTCCAAACCTAGGGATATACATATTCCACAATATTTACCATATTAATTATGTAGGCATACACATTAAAAATATTAAAATGATCACAAATTATGTTCTTGATGCAGTAAGTGGCTAGACTCCATAGTTCACCAAGAACTTTATAGCAGGTTCCCATGATAACATCTAGTAAATATGATATCATATAAAAATGGCCAACCAGCATGGGGCACTTTTACTTATGGATTACTTATTACCTCAAGATAAAATAAATTATTTACCATAGTGTGAATACAACATCATGGGTAAACATCATGTGCAACAATGGCACCCAAACTAGATTGGCAAAATGAATGCTTCGCATACCATAGAGTTTGTTCAAAAGAGTCATGCCAAAGCATATCCCCATCCTAAATTTGTCTATGGAGATATCCACCTTTATCTTATTCCCTTTGAAAATAATAGTTTGATTAGGGAGAAACCATGAATATAACACCTTCTCGATTATGTTCTTCACATTCCATTATAGTTGTGTGTGATTATCAACGTATGTGACAGGTATGCATAGAGATAGGTACCTCTAGAAGTTAGCTCCCTAAATGAAATAAACTATTTTTTTATTGAGCATGTGAAGGAGGAAGGCATATTGTGTTACCTTCACATAAGAGGTCAATGCATGGTATCACCTCTAGCTTGGTAGTGGCAAAATGTAGTCTTTATCATTTGAAGGCCAGCAACTATATGATGAGAAACCAATCAAAGAGACACATCTCATCATACAATGAAAATTAATCCATATAATCCACTATATCCCATAAATATTAATAATTTTTTTACCTATTCTTGAATATAGTGGCATCAAAAACCATATCAATAAACTCTATAGAATCCTTAATTGAGTAGGGAGATGGTGGATTTACTCCCCTAAATGCCCTAGATGAAGATGCTATTATTGTATACCTATTATGTGTTACTTTAAATCTCCTTATATGTGTTATGTATGTTATATGATCACTTCACCCTAGCTTAATCATTGTTTTACTCACAATCTATTCAAAAGTAGTAGCTAGGGCTCTTTGTGAAGTAGGATAGTAGTAGACTTTGGGTGAAAGTTTGTTTGATAACAATGAAGGATTCAATGGTTGCATGTCATGTATATGTCTTGTCACATTAAATACCAACTTGTTTGATATTAAATTTCTAACATTCACTTCCTTTATGGTTCATTGTATAGTTCTAATTTTGTTAGTTTATATTGATAGGGGACTTTAGCATATACTAAGGAAACACTTTAACTTTATTTAGCTATGTATAAAAAGTCCTTGTATTTTCCCTGGAAGTTGAGTATTTGGGTTTTATGTTGGGGACAAATCTTTATAAAATACCTACAAAAAAAATCCTAAAGATCTATTTTTGTCAAAAAAAATGTCCATGATAAAAAGTTTTGATAAAGACAAGTTGATTTGGGGAAATTGTTTTAGATAAAATGTCTACAACAAAAAACCTGATATAAATGAATTATTTTGAGGAAGTTGTTTTGAAAAAATGTTTGATGCAATTTCCCTAAAGACCAAATTTTTATAGAATAAAAGTTTTGAAGACCAAAAGTTTGAAAGGAAAAAATGTTGAAATGACAAACACTGAAAAGTTACTGGATAAAATACTTGAAACACAAAACTTGAAAACCAAACCTATTAGACAAAATGTTCAAAAAAAACTTTTGATGAGTAAAATATTTGAATAAAATACTCTGAATAGATTGAGTCCTAAAAATATACATATTTCAAAACTTTGAGAGGCATTAATAAAATTTAGTCCATAAAACAATACATGAATACCATACCAATTTCCTAAAGTATGAAGGCTAACAATCAACCTGCTTAAGAAGTTGCACAAACATAGAGAAGAGAGGATTCAAAACATAGCCAAAATCTAAATAAATGTGGGTCCCCATTTCCTCATGTAAAAGGTGGATGTTGGGTATAACAAAAAGGTACTCAGGTTGATCTAGGATAGGTTGGGACTTATGGTATATCTAAGGCAAGTAGGGATGCTAGCATGCCAGAGGAGGAGATCAACACTAGGGTGGGGGAGGTAACAAGTTTGGAGTGAAAGGTGGGAGATTTTTAGAATAATATGGACATTCATGATGATGAAAGGACTCTCCTTTAGTCGAAATATTACTTGACTAAAGGTTGAGGTAGCTAGGATGGTTCAGTATTGGACCAAATTATTATAGAGAGAGACCAAGCCATCTAAGATAAGGACCAAACATTGGTAGATGTTCAGAGGCTTTGACATGAGTTTGATGAAACTTAGAGAGATAATACGTAGGTAAATTTATCATAGATGATTTTTGAGAGCCTTCAAGCTAAGTATGAGGCCTTGAACTACTATAGAGCATATTAGACTATTGATCTTATGGATTAAACGTTACTAGTTTTGATGTATGGGATTCTTAGATAGAAGGAAATAGATAAGGTCAATTAAGGACTAGGAATCATGTGACAAATGCTTTAGGGTAAATTGTTCATCAATTACAACCACCACCACTAGGGCCATAAGGGCCACCAGGGCCATAAGGGCCACCTCTATCAATAGATCCCATGGATACATAGAGATAAAGTTGATTTTTGGCATTTTGGTATTTTTTACTTGTTGTATCATCATATTATTATAATTTTGATGACACCATGATGATATGTATATATCCATAATGTATATGACATTTGAGATACATTAACATTCATTTTTAGGTCCTTTGAGGCCATTTTACATGTACAAATATTATTGTAATATATGTACTATGTTTTATTTATGTTTATCACATTATTTATCTCATGTTTAGAATTTTTTAGCATTATGGATGGCATTATGGATGTTTATGTTCATGTATGCTATTTCATTTACTACTTTTCCATGTATATTTAGAGATGTTTATCTATTATTTATTTGCTTATGTTGTATGACTTATATGTATGCTTATTTAGAGATGAATGCCTTTATTAGCACATAATAAATCATGTTTATCTATTTATTACTCATTTTATTTAGGTGCATGTTTGGTTATTTGGTTGGTTTGGATCTCAGAGAAGTAATGCCATTGCATTGATCTGATATCCTCTATTAGCCTAAATTTTGTTATAGCTTGTAATATTATGCATCATAACTATGAACAACTACAATAATGATGTGTACCTTAATCATGGAAAACTTAGCTTAAATGAAAATATAATCAACCTAAGAATAAGATATGAATAATTAAATTCCAAGTGTAAATATGAAACAACTAAACCAAGCGTAGGAATAAATTCAAGTATTCACAACCTAAGTACAAGATATGGCTACTTAAGTATAAATAAATGTAATAGACATATGGAAACTTATAAATGTAACAAATAAATATAAATAAATAAAAATAACCAAACAAACAAATAAAATAAACTAAAACAAAAAAAAACCTAATAAAAAACAAGATAAATAGATTATACAAATAAAATAAACAAACTATTAAATTTTTGAAAAAACTAATCTAAAACACACAGAATCAAAAAAATTAAGATAAACAAATGATAATATACAAATAATGTTAGTCCCAATGTTAGTAACAAATAAAATAGAAGAAATAAATTATTTGTGCATGTGTAATAAAGGTATTACTCTTGGTGACATGGTTACCCCTAGGTTAAGAAATAATGACACAAGTAAAACAACACAAGAATAAATGGCAAGTGGTTTCTCCTAGGCTATAGGAAAACAATGGCAAAGGGTATGATGGAAAATGGTTTCCTCTAGGCTATAGGGAGAAATGACACAAACAAGATGGAAAATGTTTCCCTAGGCTATAAGGAGGAACAACATAAACAAGATGAAAATTATTTCCCCTAGGCTATAGGAGACAATGACACCAAAAAAATGGGGATAATAGAAAAATAAGAAGGGGTAGCCTAGATAACTCTAGATGCATTAGGCAAGTGGATGTTGTTCACATAGTCTCATGGACACTAGGTCCAACATGAACTTCAGGCCAAGTGTATCTCTCCAAAGATATGGGATAGAAGAAAAATTATGATAAGAAAACATTATTTACCTGTAGAGGAAAATAGGAATATTCTCTTAAAATAATGAGTGTATAGGAAAAGAGGGGGTGACATTCAAAATCAAGAAAGCATCAATACAAAAATAATTGTGTAAGCATGAGAGCATGGTTTAGGCCAAAACCACTTTAAAAGACAAGAGATGAGTATCAACTAATGAACCAAATTGGTAATTCATAATATTTATGAAATTTATGGCTTTTGATGAGAATGAACTCATAAAATTGTGAGAGCTTTTAACTAATGTTGCTCATAAAATAATAAGAGCATTCAAATAGAAACTACTTGTAAAATGGTGAGAGCATAAGAAAATAATAAAGATGGGGAAACTAAAGGAAAAGTGATTGATTATTAAATATATTTAAGACCTATAATCCTTAAGGTAAAGAAGTGGTGTTGGAAGTTCTAAATGATAACAAAGTGATGAAGAAATGGTGGCTGAGCTAACCTGAGATACCCCTTATATCTAAGTGTTACCTACATAGTCTTTGTAGGACATAGGCTAATACAATTCTCTCTAAAATGGGAGAGAAAATACCAAGTGGTATATAAATGAAGCTGGCTAAGTAATAAATTCCATCCCATAAAATTTTGATGGATTTATATTGATCATGGAAATTCTAAGCCAATTTTTAGGATTTCGTGATTTTTAGAAATTTCCTAGACATTTTCAAATGTTTAGGGGTTTTGAAGCTATTTCAAATATTTTTGGAATTTTCTAAGCATATCAACTTAATTGATAATTATAATGGACCAACTCATAAAATATAAAGAGTATTTAAACTCAAAGTGCTCACAAAATGGTGAGAGCATTCAAACCTAAAGTTCTCTTAAAATGGTGAGAGTGTTCAAATTGAAATTTCTCATAAAATGGAAATATAATTCAAACAACGGTACCCAAGATAACCTCAAAAAATAATGACCACAATATTTCCCCTATAAAAATGAAATTTGGTAAAGGTTTCCCATGTTTTGGTGGTTTCAGTATCTCAACTCAATGGAGAATTATAAGATATAACACAGTATAACTCAAAAAATGGTGAGAGCATTGCTTTAAAATGATGTTAAAAAAATGGTGAGAGCATGGAAAAGGGATGATTAAGTTAACCTCAATGTAAATTAAGCACTGATTACATAGTCCAACTGGACCTCAAGTCACTATAATTCTACCTATAGTGGTGAAAGTATGGAAAATACTTCTAATATTTTGGTGTTTTTAGTATCTCAATTAAATGGAGAATTAAAAGATACAACATGGTCTGACTCATAAAATAGTGAAATCCTACTAATTGGGTGACTAATCTGACCTTAATGTCAATCAAGTGTTGCTTACATAGTTTCATAAGACCTCAAGTCATCATAGTTCTACCTACATAAAAGGTGTCTGACCAAGTATCGTAAGTTTAGGTATAGACAAATGGAAAGGCATGACATAGTTATGGAAAAGTGATGCATTAATACATGGTAAATGGGTTCTTCCTAATTTTCCCAAAGATGCTTATAATTAGGAAATAATGGCAAGGGTATGTGGTACTAATTTTTCCATAGGTGATTATAATTCATAACATGAGTATCAATATATAATGTAACAACTAATGAAGGATGTAATTACTAGGATTAATATCATACTACATTCATATACTACCATTTAAAATTTTGAATATGAAACAAATGCTAGAATTTCATCTGATATCAACCACTAAATGTAGCTAAAGTATGAATGAATGGGAACCAAGGATAGATAATATTTAAAGTCCCCCAAGCATAAAAACATTTTAGGTGCATTATGTTCATCAAGTTCATATCCTTCTAGTGTGGTGAGTTTGTATACTTTAGAACCATAGTTAGTAATAACTACATAAGCCCTAACTAGTTAGGTTGGAACTTTCCTTTCTTTTTGGTCTCGGCATTGACATCCTTATGATATTATTTTATTGGAACTTTATTTTTTGTCTTGGCATTGACATCCTTATGGTTTTATTTTAACACAAATTCACCAAGCTCAAATTCTTGATGCTTGACACAATGATTGTATTGGCCATGCAATTTATTCTAATAATCCCTAACTAGTTAGGTTAGAACTTTTCTTTCTTTTTTGTCTCAAAATTGGTATCCATATGATTTTATTTTTAAAACAAGGTCACCAAGATCAAATTATTGATGCTTAACATGATGATTATATTAGCCATATAATATGTTATAATAAATCTACATATTATTCAAATTAGCCATGCACTTTCCATCTAGTAATTCTAGCTCTTGCAAATGAGCTACTCTATATTCCTCATCATTAATGATGTACTGTAGTGAAATATGAAGTGAAGGCAACTCAAACTCGATAATAATAATGGTCTCAATATCATAAATAAGGGAGTATGGGGTAGTTCTTTTTAGAGTGTGTAATGTGGTATGGTAGGCTTAGAGTGCATTAAATAGATGTAAGTGCCAATTACAACCAATGTCATTGATAATATTCTTAAGAATATTAACAATGGTTTTTTTAGAAGTCTCTATTTAGCCATTACCTTATAGGTAATAGGCAATATAGAAATGTTGTTTGATATAATATTGTGTACAAAGTGATTTCACATATTTATTTTTAAATGATCCACCATTATCATATATAATGTCAGAGAGGATACCATAGTGGAAAATGAGATGGTTAAATATGAATTTGGATATCTAATTAATAGTTAGTGAGGGGAATGAATTATACCCATTCAATGAAATATTAAGTAGCAGTAAGGATAGGTATATGGCCATATGAGGATGTAAGATTTATCTTGACTACAAGGTCAAGTCCACATATTGAGAATGGCCATGGTATTTTTAGTGGTTTGAGTATTTTATCTAGAGCATGAATAAAAATATTATTTTTTTGATACTTTACACACTTATTCACATATGTATCTATGTTTATTTCCATATTCATCCAGTAATAACCAATACATAATAATTTATTGGCTAAGATTATCCTACTAGTGTGGGCTCCACACACTCCTTTATGAACTTCCCTCAATGATAATTTGTATTCTACTAAAGGTAAACAATAAATTAAAGTTCCATAATAGATTATATGATATAAGGTGTGTGTAAGTAGGGTATAATGAGAGGCATTATGAATGAAAGTTTTTTGTTTTCTTAAGTGAAAGGTCTAGATGAATAATTTGGTCTAAAGGTCATAATACCAAGGAGATGTGAGACCTACAATTTCTTAAACCATCTCAATGGTTTATTTTTCATGTTCCAATTATAAGAGATGTTCTAAAAGAAACTGATAGTCCCTAGCTTTGTCTATAATTTGAATCATTTTCTCTATTATTTTCATTATGGATCTAATTATGGTCATGGCATCAGTTTCTCTATTATTTTCTCTAGGTATCCATTCAAACTAAATGTTAGTGATTTTATAAATGAGAGTATCAACCATGCATTTATATGGTACCAAATTATCATCCTTTTTCTAGTATTAGTCTATGACCTAATTGATGATAAGCTATGAATCACCATGAACCAATAAAATTTGGATGTTCTGTTGTACTACTTAGTGAAGTATTCCAACAAGTGTTTCATACTCAACCCTATTATTACTATAGGAAAAACCAATACAAAAGGACTTGGTAATATTATCCCCTTGCAACGTGATAAAAAATATGTTAACACATAATCCACATGTTGTGAATGAACTATCAAAGTAAAATTTCCATTATTCTACCTTAGGAGGTGCTTCTACTTCTATTATGATCATGGTGACTTCATCTAGAAATATGAATGTAAGAGGCTAAGTATCAGGAAGAGGAGCTTATATAGGCTAATTTGTGAGTACCTATCCCTTGATATCATTTTGATTGGCATACTCAATTTTAAAATCACTAAAAATCATGATCTAGTTTGCCATTTAACCTTGTAAAGCTTTTTTAGAAAGTAGATACTTGAGTGGATCTACTCTGGCAATGATAATGGTCTTATTATTCAACATGTAGTGACATAACTTTGGGCTACAAAAACCATATCTAAATAGGATTTTTTAATTGGTGTATAAATGTGTTCATATGCAATCAATGTTTAGCTCAGGTAATAACTAACATGATCTATACCTTATTCATCATGTTATGTTAACTTTTCCCCTAGGGCATTTTCATTCACTGATAGGTAATGTATATTTATCATAAGCAGAAATAAAATAGATGTATTGGCTAGGTATTCCTTGAGATGTTCATATGCTTTCTATAAATATTCATTCCATGAGAAAGTAGTGCCCTTTTTAAGAAAATATATAAATGGATGGCATTTTTTGGCCAACTATGATATGAAGCATTAAATTGACTGTATATTTCCTTATAAACTATAGATTTAATTTAAGGTATATGGAAACATTAAACTTTGGTTGGAGCAACTTTAATGACCATGCAAGAGATAATGAATCTTAAAAATTACTAGAAGTTATACCAAATACACAATTATTAGGTTTTAACCTAACTTTGTACTCTTGAAGTCTCTCATATATTATTTGTAGTAAAGCCAAATGGTTAGCACGAGTCTTAGATTTACCCAAGATTTCATTGACATAGTCCTCAATGATATCATGTATCATATCATGTAAAATCACTATCATGGCTTGTTGATAAGTGGATCCTACATTTTAAAGTCCAAATGGCATCACCTAATATAAAAATTCCCCATAGAATGATATTTTGTGAAGGTCTTTTAGTGTTATTTTGATTTGGTTATATCCTAAAAATCCATCTTTAAGAGAAAGAATTTCATATATGGTCAGTGAATAAATGATCATGTCAATGTTTGGTATAAAAAAGTCATTTTTGGGTAGGTTTTGTTAATATCCCAAAAATTAGTGCACAGTCTAATGCCTTATAGATTCTTGCTTACCATCATAATGTTATAAATCCATTCAAAATAATCAATTGACTGAATGCATCTCAAATATAAGAGTTTCTCCAACTCTTTTTTAACTAGCACAATAATATGAGGATACATTTTTCACAACTTTTTTTAACTGGTTTAGCATTAGGATGTACAAAAAGATAGTGTACAACTAAGGTCGGGTCCAAACCTAGCATATCCAAATACGCTCATGAAAATATGTCAAAAAAATCCCTTATAAGGTTTGTTAACACTTCTCATTCTTCTTTAGTGATGGATGTGCCTAATTTTATCCATTTTAGGTCCTCTGGTGTCACAATATTAACCTCAAAAGTGTCCTCCACAAAAAGTGTATAACCATCTTCTAAAATAGTTAACAATGAAGTAAACTGGTTAAAAAACACAAATTCTTCTAGCCATACTAGCTCATCTAATTCTCTCAATCAAGGTGAAGAAAAATCACCCAATGGTGGTAAAGGCCATGTAACAAATAGCTTTGGGCACTCTTTAATAATCTATGCAAAATCTTTCCACTCTTTGATACTAATTTTTTATCCATAAATAAGCCTCAAACTATTAGTATCCTATTCTTCCTATAAAGAGGGGTGAACATCCTCATCTAATGGCACATAAAATAGGTTTTCACCAAGATAATTTATTTTTTATTTACTTTTACCCTACTTTGAAATTGTCTTAAAGAGGTTTTAACTTTTATACCTCAATGTTTGATTTTATTTTTTCTTTTGGCTAAGGAAGTTCACCCACTCTCCAAAATAGGAAGCACTATACAATCTGATATGAAATCCTTGATTGTGATCTCCAAGAGGAATGCAATCCCTCAAATCTATAAATTCATAGATGGCCTCATTATTTTCAAACTCATCTAATGACATTGTTGACTCTTGTTGGTCCTATTTCCTCAACTATGGATGATAAAGGATAAATATGATTAACAATACAAATGACATAGGGTGTAAGGTCATAATAGATGTTATAATCAAACCCTACATCACTACCAACATCATCTTCACTAGTCTATGGTGTAGGAAATCAAATAAGGTGTGTGGGGTTACCCTTGGGTAGTGTAAATCCAATACCATGGGTTATTTTGTACATGGACATTGAAACTAGCTCAATCATTCCTTGTTGATGTATCCTTAGACCTTTGCCTTCATAAGCTAGGTTATCCATAATTTGGTTAGGGAGAAGATACTTTTCACTTTGGTAACATTCATATAAATCATCAGTATAAATCCATGAATCATCTTTGGCTAAAGGGTCCTATTTTAGGCCAAAGGCTAGTTTAAAAACAATGGGTTTGGTAAGATGAGATTTTCCATTAGTCTACCACTCCATGCAATTGGTCTTGGCTCAAGCTTTGACATAGTATTTTAGGTTCTACAAAAACTTAGAAATGTGGAAAGAGTCATGAAAATTGTATTCTCCTATACCTTTATCAGATATATAAAAGTGATTGGCAATGTCTAATGAACATGCAGATGAGGTAAAATCTAGGTTATTATGATCAATGTAATTAGATTTTGGTCTTAACATAAAGGATTTGGAATTATTAGCTTTTCCTTAATCATATTTGGGCATAGGATTCAAGCCAAAATAATAATTATAGTTCTTATACTCCACCTCGAGATTTTTATAATACTAGTAAGGCTAGAGATCAGTTGGTATAGTCACTTCCATCCTTGAATGGGGAATTAAATAAATTAGTGGAGTATGGAAGGTATGGCTCTAATTTCATGGATCTAGGGCCAGCCTAATAAAAAATAGTAAGATAATTCTAGGTTTAAAACATGGCATAGAGTTTCATGGGTCAAAGTCCCAATGACCAATGGTAAGCTGATAGTACCTTGTGATTCCCATTCCTCATTGTCATATGCCTTGAAAAAAATTATATTTGGCTATACATTAATTTTTGTGTATCTAATACGCTTTACTGATTTTAGATATACAATGTTGAGGCCCAAAACATTATCAGAAAGGATGCATTTAACCTTATAGTTTGTTATACTAACCTCGATGCATAATGGTTTATTATGTAATGGGCCCAAGTATGATATGTTGATTTGGTCAAAGGTAAGTCATTAACCAAGGGCCATTCATCTAGTGTGATGTCATCAAGTACAAGGTGTTATCTTAATTATTTATTAAGTATATTATTTTGGATGCTATATGTACATAATAAATCCATGATGGATATTTGCATAGGTGTCTCATGTAGCTTTTCCATAATGCCCTAGGTATTCCCTTTAGTTTTAGAAATTGGCTTATTTTTGATATGCATAAAAGACTAAATGTTCTCATTTGTGGTATTTAGATGTGTCATTTTGATGATAATCTTGGTTCATCAAGTTGTAATTGTGAAATCTTGATCTGGTATATGGATTTGGTAATTAGATGGAGAGATAATAAGGCCTCGAATGGTAATTTTTGGGTAGTGTTTAGGCTAGTTGGAAACACAGTCTAAATAAATATTAATGACATAAGGAGGTTGGTAGGCATTGTTTAGATGATAGGAAATATTAGGTGAAGGTCTTGGTCTATTGGTATTTGGCTAGGGGTTAATGGTAATGGTGTAAGCATGACCACCTGAGATGTGTCCTAAAAAAATGTTATAGGTATATGTGATAACATGATGGCCTCATTGGTTCATTTGGTCAATCTGACCTTGGTTAAAACCATTCCATTGTTATTATTGTTATTGTTATTGATTTTGTGGTAGATTTTTCTACCACTATTATTTTAGTTGTTATTTTTGGTTGTTGTTATGTTAAGGAAATAGATTCTGATAGATGCCTAATTTACAATTGGTTGTAGGAGAATCAATCTCTCTTTATTTTATAGAATATTCACAATCAGATTACTTAAATTTATACATTAATGTATGGAATGTCTCTTGACATGATGGTACTCACAAAATTCATGTTCTTTGTACCAGTCAAGAAAATGAATTCCTTCAAAAAATGGATTTAGCATCAGCCAAATAATCATATTTTCTTGAATAAATGTATAGAATATAAACTCAATGGGCTTCCTAAGGTCATTAAATGATCTAGAAATGGGAGATCTTCTCCTTAGAGGAGGTGCATCAAATTAGGATTAATTTTATGGTTGTTGGTTTTGTGGAGACCTTGGCTAAATAAATGAAGGCTATGGTTGCTAAATAGGTAAAGGCAAAAGGACAACTGATGTTTTCACCAATTATACATGATGTGATTTAGTGACCCTATTGCCAACAACATTCTCATTATGGTTTTATGCCTTTGGTATTTCATTATTATTATTTTGAGTTGGTATTGAAGCTAGTATTTAATTAGGGTTCTAATTTTGGTTACAATTTTAGTTCTGGTTCTATTGTTGGCCTTGATTTTAATTTTGGCTCTAGTTAGAAGTAGATACCTTGATGATCCCTTTGTTAAAAAGGGACTTCTCAATCTGTATCTATTTCTCAATAACCTCTTTAAACATATGAACGCATTGTATCTTAATATGATAAGATATCTTGTTATGTAGGCTCCTAGTAAATTTTGTGACCAATTGTTTAGCTAGTAAATTTTTAGTGCATTGGCTTAAAAACACTCTCCAATGTTATATGTAAGTATTGAATCTTTCACCATTTTTATTTTTTTCTTATCCCAAGTCCACAAATTCAATATAATGTTTGAGACTATATGAAAAAAGATGTACAAAATTCTTATAAACATCATAAAAGTTTGGAACAAAATTCTTTGGTAATTTTATAATCCATTCTAGGGCTTGTCTAGTTAGACTTCTTGGAAAGAGGAGAAGAAAGTATATGTCATTGTAAGCCATTGGTTGGAAATCAACAAAGAATTCTTTCAAATGGTGTTTAGGGTTTTTTTCCCTTGTATTGGTTAAATTTGGATAACTCATAACCCAAAGGAAATGGTATTTGAAGATAATCCATATTGAATAGATATAAAAATATTTAATCTATTTTTAAATTTTATAGTCATATAAAAATGCAAAATTGGTAACTTGAGTGTGGCTTATGACTCCAAATCCATATATCCCTCTTGCTTACTCTCATAACCCTCATAATCTTATTTTCACTAATTCTTAGTCATCCATAACCTTTTAGACTTGATTCTAGCAGAGCTAGGACCCTCTTTTCATGACCAATCCATCTCCCTAGGTCTTGTCTACCTAGGACAATAGTGTCACACTAGAACTATAACACTGGTGCCACTCCTATCTACTTTTGGAATTATTGTCCAAGCTCATTTTTGGCCCTAGTGGTCAATTTATTTTGGTTCCCCATCATTCTTCTTGTTGGCCTAATGTGAGCACATTCAACCCATGACCAATAGATCCCTATAAAATCCCATTAAAAGATCATTGGAAAGGTTTGGAAAATATCACAAAGCAATCAAGAATATAAGAAAGACTAATCAAGCACATTTCCATATTCTCTGCATACAACCATCTAATACTATTTCTAGCTTATTGAAATCCTTACACTGGTCCCTGGTCATTTCAAGCACACCCAATTTAGCATTTCCTTAGATTATCCTATCAAAATTACACCAAGCACTTTCAAAAGGAGAAATACATATGGCTTGATCCCTCTTTAGAGTATTGGTGTGTAGGTAACATGCCCACATAATGGGTGTGGATCCACATCTAGTCAATCTTACACACACTAACCCCCCCCCTCTTATTTAATATTGGTCAAAGTATAACAAAAGATAGGGTTTGAAGAGAAAATATACTCTATAAGGAGCTCTACAAACTTTTGGCTACCAAAAATTTAGAGATAGGGTCACACAAACCTACCGAACAAAACCCAAAAAGCTTAGATTTTTAGGATAATAGCATTAGACAAGGACTACAACATTGGTGCCACTCCTATCCTCTTTTGATGATCCTATCCAATTATAAAATAAAATTTATAATCTTGTTTGAGATAGTGTCCCAAGCTTGCATAGTGAATATCAGACATTGTCTCAGTCGGATCAACATAGTTTAAGCTAAGTCTTATTTTCTCCTTTTTATTACTATTTTTAGAAAATATTTAATTAAAAATAATTTTTGAAAGTTAGTATCTTATTTACCACATATTATTTACTAATTTATAAATCTAGATCCTTTAACTAAATTAGGAATAAAACCCTAATTATTCCCAAAATTGTTAAATCATTTGGTGAACCTGACTTCATTTGTGCACAAAAACCCTAGAAACCCTAGGGTAAAATTCTTACTAATTTTTCCTATAAATTTTTAAAATTTTACATGAATATTTAAATAAAAATTCGTTTCAAATTTTAAAATTTAGTAGTAAATTTTAAAATAATTTTCTTTCAAACCCTAGTTTCCCATACTAGGTCCCAATAATTTTTAAATAATTTTCCAACAATTTTCTAAATATTTTCTAGCATAGTAAAATAAAAAAATCACTTAAAAATTCAAAATTAAATGGTAATTTAAAAAACATTATTTTTCTCAAAACCCTAATTACACATACTAGGTCCTATTCAATCAAGCATTTTTCAATAATTTCATGAAATTTTAGTTACATATTTAAATCAAAAATCCAATTTCATTTTCAAAATTCTATAGTATTTTGTAAAAATATCATTATCAAAACCCTATTTGTATGTACTAACTCCTATTCACTTCTTGAGGTATCACCTTACATGTTTGTGAGCTTTGTATCCTTTTCACACAATTTCCAAATCACTATTTTTAGGACTCTACATTTTTTATATTTAGTACTTGCCTTTTCTAGCACTTTGCCTATTATAAATTTTTGCAAAAAATTTAAACATATTTCAAATTGTTTTCCTACCTTAATAATAGCCCAATACATCAGTTTTATTAAACTAATAAAAGGGAACTTCAAGAACTCCTAACCAAACACCCTGACATACAATATGACATGCTTAAAATACTCCAAGAAGAATAAAAAAGAGTAAATAATGATTAATCTTATCAAACCACAAAATTACCAGTTGCAAATGACACTTTGAGGGAAACTATGTATCAACAACCTCCTATAGCAGCCCAACCTTTTTCTATGCCACAAACTATAGCTATTACATCTTTGTCTCCTAATGCAGTATCCCTTGTGAAAGAGATAAGATCTATTCAATCCAAAGTGCTACATCTTAAACAAGGTGCCTCTAGACCTACATAGGATTTAGACTCTTTTTCTCACTACATACACCATTGGAAAATCACATTGCTTCCACATCCTTACCACAAAGTTTTATTCAACCTAAGCTTACTATTTATGATGGCAAGGGTGATCTAGAGACACATTTGAGATATATTCATGTAGCATGCTTGGACTATGTACCAAATGACTGGCTACTTATGAATATCTTTCCACAGAGCCTAAAGGATTATGCTTTCCAATGGTTATATAGTTTACCAAATTAGTTTGTCAGCACATTTAATCCTTTAGTCAACAAGTTCCTAGCTTATTTTAGCATTAACATTGGTGACAAGGTTTTATATACCCAAGTTGTATAATAGAAACAAATTTTAAATGAGTATCTCACAGATTATGTTCTTTGATATAAGACTATCTTAGATAAGATGACTAGCCCCATGGCCAATCAAGAGTTACAAGATCTCATCAAACAAAGTCTCTTACCAATTTTACATGAATCAATTATGTTTAGAATATTATCTTCCTTCACTAAATTATGTCACTCACTAAAGGAAAGAGAAGTCAAGTTAATTTTAATGGGCAAACTCAAGTACATAAGAATCTCAAAAATAACCAACAAGAGTAACAAAAAAGTCCCATACAAGGTAAAGGTCAATGATAATAAGATTCATAATTAACCTATAGCTAATGTGGCTTCATATCCCCCTTAGTGAGTGGTTTTATCAGCACCTCCTTAATGTACCTTTACCAATATACCAATTTCTCCAACTAGAGTTTTACTGTAGTTATTGGAATGTAACATCATATCTCTACCTCTTATTTTGGAAGTTAATCCAAAAAACCCTCTTCCATAGGGATATTATCAACATGCATTTTGTGAGTTTCTTAGGGCACTAGGCCATACAATAAATAGATTCATTAATTTGAGACATAAGATATAGGATTTAATAGATGTCAATCTATTGATCATGGCACTTCAGTTGAGCCTCCTTAGGAAAATTAAACACATGATAAATATTTGAAAATATTTTTAGATACTTTTCTATAGCATTGAAAATAGGAGACAAGAGACACATCATGGGTTCACCATGCATATCATACACATGCACCACCAAATACATATAGGTCACCTCTAGTTAAATCACATCATTCAAGAATCATGATTGGTTTATATAATTCTAGAGTTTTAGCTAGACCTTCCATATCCTTCTTATATTAGGAGATCAGCAGGGAAGATTCATATTATCATGCACTCATTATCATAGCTTACATTCATGATCATCATATTCATAGTGTTCTTATTAGCAATGAATCTAATGTAAACATGTGCTCTATGAAATTACTAAAACATTTGGCATATTCAAAGCATGATATTACCATGATAAACATAATTATTAGTATATTTAGTGGGTACATATAGAGTTCATTGGGTGAGATTTTACTTCCTCTACAAGTTAGTTCAACACATGTGACCACACCATTCACTATTATTCCTAGTGTAGGAGTTTTCAATATGTTACTTGGTTGACCATGGATTTAGAAAATTGACGTAGTACCTTATATAGTTCATAGATGCATGAAATTCATTCATTATAATTAGGCTATTATAGTTGGTGGAGTTCCATATAAGTTACAACTCCCCACTTTAGAGCCATCTACTACTCCACAGTCACTAATTTCAGCTTTGCCACTAGTTGTAATTTCTCCACCAATTTTAGTTCTTCTTATAGTACAAATTCAAACACAATTGAGACATCCATAATCAACATAGAGGGTTCATACACCTCCATAGCTTCAATATTCTAGATAGCTTCCAGCTATAGTGTCCATACCCAGGGTAGTCTCATTGAGATCTCATGTATCTACATGTAGAGCACATGTTTAGAGAGCTTATCCAACTACCAGATGGGTCCCTAAGATCCCTATAGTTTCATCCAATTCTTAGAGTTACAAAGGGACCCCATAGTTAATTGCCACTTTAGAGACTTTAAAGTATTTAAAACATATATATCTTTCAGATCCATAGTCTTAGCATGTCTATCATGCTTCCTGATCACACACAATTCCTCTCTTTGATAAAGGACAACATGATAGGGAGTCTCCCATGAGACTCATCGGTTATTATCACCTTTTCTTAGCCTACTTGTACATATTCTCCTATGATTGGTTGTGCATAATTTCCCTATGATTTATTATACATAACTCAACTATTATCAAAATACAAAAACAATACAAATTTTAAAAATCCAAAAACATTCAAATATGTCACAAACACAAAAACATCTTGATTATATGCATCCTACATACTTTATATATATACTCCTATGATAGAATTAAATTTTCTATTTTATTATATTCTTTATTAATTTATCTACATTACCATACTTCACTTGATCATCTTTGAGTGTGTGTAGTGACTTCCAGACCCTTGATTGCTTCACTCTACCCATTGAGGGGGCATCCTACTCCTGAATGCAAGATGCAAATTGATATATCTTCCCCCTGGGGGCATCTTCTATATGACCACACCATCAAATTTATGTCATTTCTAAACCACACACTCTAGTTATCATGTTGATGTACATTATTTACTAGCTTACATAGATTACTCTATCGACACTCACTAGTATTTAACACTTGTGTATTTATTTACATATACCTAATATTGTAATAACGTGTCTTATATAATTTCACTCTTACTTTGATTAGTTATATGTGCTTGTATTTTCCAATCTTTACATGCTTTATTTTCTTACTTGGTGTAATTCGATGTGATTTCATTCCCAATTCTTGCTTATTTTTGGTTTGTACGTTAGGAGATTTGCCAATGTCATTTGCTTCTATTCATGTGTGTGAATTTGTACATTTCCCAATATCCCTTTCTTTTACTCTTCTATGTGATTATGGATTTCATGCCAACTTGCTTGTTTCAATTATATGTAAATGTGGTATTTGAACATGCCTTGTATGCTTACTTTCTAGTTTGAGTAACATGTGCCCATGTCCCTTGTTTGCTTGGACCCTTGGCCACTCTTATACACTTCTTACTTCTTGCCTTGTGTGTTTGTTGCTTGATTTATTTTAATTATTTTCAATCCCTTGATCCAAATCATTCATAATCTTACTTATTGGATGCCATGATGGATATCATGCTCTATCCCTCCATGACAACTAACAATTAACAACTAAAACTTCTAGTTTTAGTCCAATACATTGCACATGATTTTACATTTTTATATCTATCTAGTCAACCCTTGTTGATCTAACAATCTCTCAATACAAACCATGCTATATCTTGAGATATTCTATCAATTATCATTGTTATATCATATATTTTGTAGCATAACACACTTGTAGTGCTCTTTATTTTGAGGGTAGTCATTACAAGGTCTCCATTCCCTAACCTCAAAAGAGGGGGAAACAAATAAGGGTTTTTTAATAGAGATCAGAGATCCTATCAACTAAAAAATCTAGTTTTAGAATACCCAAAATAATAACTAGACATCAAACTAGTCATAATAGACCAGGTAGATAGAATCCAAAACAACCATTAGATTTAGCCAAGGACAATAGAATAAAGATTGGACTACAAAGTTAGTGGTGTTACTATCCATTTATAACACTCCTTTAAAAATAGAATAAAAACCAAAATTTCTATAAGTAAAAATGTAGGTTCAACTATAGATTTACATAGCTAGACTAGTTCATAATCAATAGTTTTAGTACACATTTTACTTAGAAAATCTAGATATGGGGCATCATGTGCAACATGATGTCTCTCACTTCTAGTTTTAGATATGGCAATTGGTATAACTTCTAGATTAGAATCCATGTTCCAGACATCAGTGATTGGGAGTAATGTGTGTTGTACATTTGTTTATTTTCTTTCTTAGTTTAAAATTATCCATACATTATTGGTAGTTGCATGCCTTATTCCATTTGTAGGTGGTTGACATCATTTTGAAGTGGCTTTCATATAATCCTACCATCCACATTCTTGAGTTCTCAAGTTCCTGAGGAGCTTCCACATAAGATAGATTCCCAATTTTGATGTGGCTATCATACAAGCCTAATCTCCATCTTTGGGAGTGTCCAAGAGTGGCCTAGTTTTTAACATACATTCAGCTACCCACAACAACATTTTTAGATCATAATACATTCATGGGATTAAGGATCCATCTCATACAATACCATTTCATATTGGTATCATTTTATAGCTTCACTTCATGGGGAAATGATGGAGCCAAAGGTCTAGCTAGCCTTTGTATTATTGAGACACCTATTTAGAGGGATTGGACACATAGTCCAAACATTGATCATCACATGCATGACCACCTATATTCACTTAGTGGGAAACTATGGAGCCAAGGGGCCAACCTTTATATTCTTGAGCCACCTATTCAAAGGGATTTTACACACAATCCAAACATTGATCAACACATGTATGACCACCTAGCTTCTTTTAGTGGGTGACAATGGAACCAAAGGGCCATCCTTTACATTCTTGAGCCACTTTATAAGGAATTAAGCACTCATCTCCATTCATAATATTACTCATGGTATAACATCATCCAAAATTACTCAACATTACATATCATCACAATAGGTTTTGTACTAGTCTACATATCTAATGAGGTGTATTCATTCCTTTATCTTCCTCTCTCTTATCTAGCTTTGTACGTTCTTATTTTAGATATAGAATATCTAGTAAGAACTAATTTTCTCTAATTTTTCATGTAGACTCACACTTCATAGTGTGCTCTTTCTCTATACACAACCTAGCATCATAATAACATCATTAGTTTTACCCTTCCAGGTAAGTTCAGGTATGTTTTCTCTTTTTATTTTATCCTAGTATTTCACTTTGTTGCATCACTAGAATAAGGGGGGTAAATGTAGTCATATAAAAATGTAAAATTAGTACCTTGAGTGGGGCTTATGACTCTTAATCTATAAATCCCTCTTTCTTACTCTCATGACACTCATAGGCCTATTTTCATCTATTCCCAATCATCCATAGCCTTTTGAACTTGATCCCAATAAATCCAAGACCCTCTTTTCATGGCCCATCTATCCCCTTAGGTATTTTATACCCAAGATAATAGTTTCACACTACGAATATAACACCGATGCCACTCCTATCCACTTTTGGTGTTATTTTCCAAGCTCATTCCTAACACTAATAGTCAATTTATTTTGGTTCCCCATCCTTATTCTTATCAACCTAACATGAGAAAATTCAACCCATGACCAATATATCCCTATAAAATCCCATGAAAATATCATTCAGAAAGGGTTGGTAAATATCACAAAGCAAGCAAGAATACAAGCAAGACTATTAAAACACATTTCCCTAATCTACATTAAACCATATAATACTATTTCTAGCTTATTAAAATCCTTACAGAAATCCCTATTCATATCAAGCACACCCACTTTAGCATTTCCTTACATTCTTATATCATAATTTCACCAGTCACTTTCAAAGGGAGAATTACATATGGCTTGATCCCTCTTTAGAGTATTGGTATGTAGGCAACATGCCCACACAAGGGGTGTGGATCCACATCCAATGAATCTTACACACACTAACCCCTAATATTGTTTGAAATTGGTCAAATTAAAACAAAATATATGGTTTAAAGAGAAAATATATTGTATAGGGAGCTCTACAAACTTTTGGCTATCAAAACTTTAGAGACAAGGTCACATAGACTTACTAAACAAAATGTAGAAAGCTCAGATCCTCATGATAACATAATCAAATAAGGACTACATCACTAGTGCCACTCCTATCCACCTTTTATTCTCTTATCCAATTAGAAAATGAAATTTAAAATCTTATTTGAGGTAGTTTCCCAGACCTGCATAGTGAATATTAGACCTTGTCTCAGTCAGATTAGCACAATCTAAGCTAAGTCATATTTTCTCCCTCTTATTACTATTTTTAGAAAATATCTAACTACCAATAAATTTCACAAATTTGTATCTTATTTACCACATATTATTTATTAATTTATCAATCCAAACCCTTTAACTAAATTAAGAATAAAAACCCAATTATTCCTAAAATTGTTAAATCAAATTCTATGTTTTTTTTCCCAATTTGAATGGCTTGTATTTTATTTTTAATTTGATGTAAATATTGAGATAGGAAGTCAAATTGTGTGGATTATTATTATTGGGTTTATTCACTTAAAGGTTGATTACCTTGACTTGTGTATGACAAAAATGACATACTATGACATGTTTGTTTGGTTGGTTAGACAACCAGGTATATGTATCCATACATTGAGATTATATTATTGATATGTAATATGTTACTGTTGGTAAACATTCTATCTAGGCTTAGTTACATAGCCTTGGTTATAAAGTTGTGGCTATGGTAATGGAATTTGGCTAGGTGGAATATGATGGTATTTTTGGGTTTAGGCAAGAATTTATTGTCTAATCATTGAACCATGTTGTATAAAGGGAACACATTGTTGACTAGAACCCTACTATTGGAGGTGTTGTAAATTAGATCCTTTTTGTATGTGAGATACCTATTGGGTGAAAGGTAACTATTGCCTAACACCTAGTACCTACTATACAATAAAACCTTTTTATTGATTAAACACTTATTATTGATTTGTCACTTATTGAGGATTTCACATTTATTATTGTTGACTAACCTACACTTTATGATCAATAGAAACACATTATGGATTAGGCACTATTTTTGGTAAATAGGTCTATGATTATTATGGTGGGGAATTAGTGGCCACCTATTGAGGCGGTGTAATGTTATGCACTTGTTAAGGTGTCATGTTAGTATGTTGTTATAAATTTGCTCTTTGTCACACACTTGAGGAATTAACTACTTGAGGAGTAGACATTGTTTAGTGTACATGGAAAATAGGCATACCTACCCCTTATTGAAACCATTCATGGTATTGGTTGGAATAATCTACTGTGCATTGATCAATGGTATATTAGACCCGCTTTAGTTCACATTAGAATATACGTTCATGATATCTACTACATTTTGAATAAGCTCTTCTATTTGAGTAGTAGTTTATTCATAAAAAATGGGAACATTATACATGTCTCCTACCAAATTAATTTGGCTAAAGGGGTTTATGTTTTGATTTACATAGCCTAAAGAATCCATTTTTGGTCCTATCGATAGAGCTAGCTCTATAAGTGGTAAGTTTAAAATAACCATTGCATTAAAATTTTGAAAGGTAATTTTGGTACACTTTTTTTACCTATTCTAATTTATCATCCATAAGAACTTTCCCTTTTTCCAATGCACTTTGGCTCTATTGAGGTCTTTTCACTTAAGCTTGATTGTAACTATTTGATAGTTGTTAAAAATATTGGTTATGATGCATGTTACTAGGGTTTATAATATAAATATTTAGACTTTCATGTGGGAAGTCTAGCGGGAATATAGATCCAACTTCTACTGCTTTAACTAGAATTTTGTCTTTATTTTCTATCAAATAACAATCAAACAAGTATGAATCATAACTTGTCTATGTTGGTGTTTTTACATAGTATGTATTTTTTTCTTGGATGTGTTTAATAATAATAATCACTTGAACAAGGTAATATTCCATTTGCTCTTGCTCTTAGACTAGATAAGATGGTGTACTCACCAAGTACTATGCTAGTGGGTCTGATCTTTATTCTTCCTATGTAATATTAGAGGGATAAGGATATATATCATATGATATATCATCACCATATGAATCTTAAATTAAGGGATCACTAGTAATATATTTTTCATAGACTAGATTATACATAATCCTGCTACGTTTATAATGAGGCATGATCAAATCTATGACTAGGTATTTTTGAAATAAAAGGTCTAGAATGGAAAATGACTAAGGTCTGAAACAAGCAAAATTTTCCCAAAGTATAATAAAAACATGAAATTGGTCTAATAATGGTACTAATTTTCCCAAAGTGGTTATAATTAGTGGGAAAGGTATCTAGACAAGGTAGAAAAATTATGAACTATGTCGAAAGGAAATAATAATTTGCCCAAAGGCAATTATAATCATTATCATGGAAAATAATGTTAAACTTAGAATTAAAGGTTGATCAAATAAGAACTCAAATATAATCTAAATCTAAAGTAATGGGTTTAGATAAAATTAGTAAATGGATTAGAAAAAAATCTAATGCTAAGGTAATTATCTTGGAAGACACTCGATACTTGGATCATAAGAAACTCTTTAAAAAATAGAACTAGGAAATCTTAGAACTCAACACAAAAAATATAAATAAGGCTCATGGAAATAAACTTAGCTAAAAATATGCTAAAAAATAAGACACGTGATAATAAACAACTAGGCAAGGGGGTCTTTAGACCAAATATGAAATCAATCCAAGTAACACAATCCAAACACAAGAGGTAGACCACCTAAGACCAAATTAGATGGGGCTTTGGCATAAACCTAATTCATTTAGGATTTGTACTTTGAAAGATTGAATTTTAAATTTAAGACAAAAGACTTGGATTCTATAAGGAAAATTAGGGTAAACCAAAATGGGAAATGTAACCATGCATTTTAAAACAAAAGGTATGAACAATTTTGGAACTTGGTTTTAATTAAGATAATGTTTTTGGAATAATTTAGGCAGCGTAACAATACTCCTTCAAACAAACTAAATAACAAAAAATTTTGACTAAAATCTAAGGCAAATGTTTGAAATAAAATGGGTAGTGTAATAATTCCCCCATTTAAAAAAGTGACACAAAAATGGTTTTGGAATAAAAATCTAAGGCAAATATGACAATAAAATGGGTAGATTAACATCTCTTAGATCAAAATGGTGTGAAAACACATCAATGTTTTGGAATTGTTTCAATTTTGACAAACACACAATCAATTTTTAGACCCAAACACACATCCTAATAAAATAAAATAAAAATATAACTAAGTGCACATCTTATCCCTAAAACTGACAAGGTGTGTATATCTTCTACCAAAGTTTCCACCAATATACCAATGCTAAGAAATAATTAAGTGTTAATCTAAAAATTAAAGAATAGGTATATGTAGAGTTTTTAATGCCCCCTCTATCTCTCAAGCTTTGGTATGTGTTATGAACTTAGAGTTTGAAGCACTTGACCTTTGGCATGATATTCCATAGCAAGTGGGGTTGACTATAATATATAAGTGTTTAAATGTACTAAATGGTCCCAAGTGTGTCTAACACAAGGGAACATCACATCAATTGGATTAAAACTAGATAACTTACTATGCAAAGGTCTATTCATTTACATAATGACTTTAATCATGTATTTATTAGTGAAGTTTGATGTTTGGCATGAACTGATTTGAGTTTTTATTAGGATTTAAAGGCTAACCATTTAGCCATTTCTCAATCCTAGTATCACATGTCTATTTTATATACCCCACTATGGAGTGGTGTTGGTATGATGTTGGGAGATGAAAACCCAGGCCAATTCACCCCTAAATAAATTTTGAGGAGGTGATGGACTCCTACCCATAAACCAATGTAAGAAAATAAAAAAATTAAAATAGGAAGAACATTAGAGATCATTTCTAGGTCACCCAAGTCACTCAGATCTTAGGGACAACATACATGACATTCCTTCCATTCTAGGATAAAAAATAAGGAAATAAACAAAGTGAATTTAGTCACCTAAGTTCCATATAGGGTATATAGGAGAGCATATTAAAAAATTTGGGTTTTCCAAAAATAAATAATTTGATTTATGAACTTTAAACTAGATAACAAATAAAGATCAAACAAAAAAATAAAATATCTCAGTAACTATAAGCTAAAGTTAATGTTTGTTTTAAATGCACCAAATCAAATGTGAATGAGTTTTTGACTACTTGGCCTTTTTTTCTCTCTTAAAATTTAAATTCTCAAAAACAAGTTTGGTTAGGTTGATTTTAAACACTAAATGAAAGTGTGTATGAGACTTAGAAGTGTTTCAACCTCTATTTCTCCACTTAGGTTCCTAATAAAATGTTATGGGATTATATTTATTGGAATCCTAGCCATTGAGAGGGGTGGGGGTGTATTAGTGTTTAAAAAATTTTATTCAATTATCCTTAATCTTCCTTAAACTATGAAAGTAATGCAATGATATAACAATGCATAAATAACCATTCACATGAGCATAACACAAAAAAATACATATATGAGTGGGAAAACCTCAAGGAGAAGAAAAAACACTATGATATCAAAAAATGGACAACATTCCCATAAAACAAAAGACCAAATTATATTTATCACTAACTCAACTTGGATCCCCAACCCCAATAAAGTCAAGCACTCATTTGACTAGGCTTTAGCCAACACCTACTTATAAGGAAGCACCAAATACCTAAGTGACTCAACACCAACTCAACCACCTCATAAAGTTTGATAACCACACATATTATATTATATTATGGTCTCATTTCAATACCTCCTTCTTCTTAACCATGTAATATTTTATTCTCTTATGTTGCATACATTCAAATATGCCTAAATTGCCTTGTATAAATACTAGTCTCATGGTTAGACACTACTTGTTTGGCCACGCACTTTAAAAATCTTAGTTTATAAAATTAATAGGTCTTATAACATATTATGAACATGAATCAAATGTAATTTTAAACCATTTTTGTCTGCAACAACATAATTAGGCCTCATTTCTCTTTTAGGTCTCATGGAGACCTAATTACATTAGGTTTATCCTCTGAGTGTCAAAGATTGAACATCTTGGGACCAAATGGATTTATATAAAAATTAAAAAAAAATCAAAAATTTATCCAAATAACTCTTATATCCTCCTCCATTCTTGATTAGACATGTACCCTTCTTTCATACCATGAAAACTTCTTTGGGATAAACTACCCTATTAGGCTTGTGTACCTCAAAAATCTATCTTGAAAAAATGAAGCTTAAACACCCTTAATCTACTCAAATATGATAAATGAAACACACACACACACACACACACACACACACACACACACACACACACACACACACACACACACACACACACACACACGCACACACACACACACACACACACACACACACACACACACACACACACACATATATATTATCCATGGAATAAATTTCATTACCAAATGATTTTAACACTTTCACTCAAGATATAAAGGCTTGAGAACATCTCTACAACTTGGTTACTTAGAACTACTAATTTACCTCAAAAACCAATTATGGTGAATTAGAACTCTAACACCTATGTAGACACTATTTACCAATTTTGCCCATAGGCAAAAATTTTGGTCCCCTTCCTCCCCTACTATTTGAAAACAATCATTTCCAAGTTGCACAAGTTCATGTCATGGTTCTTTGGCTTGGTTCATTCATCTTCAAGTTCAACTACCTTGTTTCGAGCTTTGGTTCAGTGGCCTAGTTCTTTGGTTTAGTGGCATGGTTCTCATTGGTTCTCCATTGATTCATCACTTGAGTTATTAGCCAAATTCATTAGTCAGCTCATTGGTAGGTTTGGCACGCAAATGGTTTATGCTTAGTTGGCCAACAGGAAGTCTAATGTTCAAATGCCCTTTTAGAGGGCAGGCATTTCAAGGCAAAGGATTAGGTAGGTTCGAATTCATTTAAAGTTCATTTTGCTCAAACTATGTTTAAACCTTGAATTCCTTTGGACTTTTGCCCAAAGGAATTCCTTCAGACAAAAGACCAAAGGAATTCAGGTGCAGTCCAATACAAAGCAAAGCCTGAGTGGATAGAATTTCCATGGAATTTTTGTCTACAAGAAATTGTCTATGGACAAAAGTCTATGGAAAATACACAAAGCCAGTGACCCAAGAAAATTATTTGCAGGAGCCTGAGAAAATTCAAGGCAAACAAGGGACCCACTAAAGGACCCCAAAGGGCAGGTGCCCTTGCAGGGGACTCTCAGCCAAGTGAAAAGGGACTTTTTTTCAAAGGGCAAAGGGTCACCTTCCCCTTGGGAAGGTGCCAAGAAATATACAAGGCAAAGAAGTGCCCAATGAAAGCCAACAAGGATCTAATGACATCCCAGGGGATGTTAAGGTTAACAGGGCAAGTTAACCATTAGTTTTCAACCAATCATGGTTACGTGAATGTCAAATTTCATGAAATGAAGTGGCCATTTGTTTTCAACTAAGAGAGAGCTAACCAGGAGCCCAAAATGTAGTGACCCACTAGGAAGTTTGCCCTGAGGGCTGAGGGAGCTAGAAGAGACAAGATAAGAAAGAGACAAAGTGGTCCAAATGGAAAATGGAAGGCAATTTATTGCTTGATTATTCCCAAATGGTGCAAATAGCAAATAGCATGGCCCGTGCATTTTAAAAGGGGACAAATTTCAATTTGTTGGTAGAAAGAGGCGCAGTCTATGTTTCCACTTTAATGCTCAAATGCCAAAGTCAAATTCAGCGATTAAATAGCATGGTTCCAGCAAGCCTCTTCTAGAAAGATGACGTCAGAAATAGTATTTTTCTCTTCCTAATGAAGGGATGCGATGGCCACTTGTAAACAAGGAATGCCAAATGGGCTTCCTAGTTTCTCATATATATTGTGAACTTGTCATTTTGTAAAAGATCTTCCACATTTTACAAGGCATAGCCCTGCTAAAATTTCCACCTGAATCAATAAACACAATTTTTTACCTCTTCTTGGATGGATATTTTGTGTATGCCCTAAGTGTTAATTTGTGTTTAGTCATTGTCTTTTGATGCTCTCACAGGTTCAACACCAACACACTAGTTATCTATAAGGCACCATTTTGTAGCTGACAAGAGAAGAGCTCTATTTGGGAGTATAGAATAGAGGAAGTCACTTATAGTATGTATTTCATAGCATCTTGGTGAGTCTTTGTTCTTGTGTTTTCATAAGAACCTCCCTACCATTTTCTTGCACCCTGGTCTTTCTACCAAGTCTGAGTGTATGTATGTTGTTTTTGTCTGATCCTGAGTGTGGATGTGGGAAGGTCGACTTATTTTGGTGCATCACCTCTTTAGATAGTTTGTTTTCCTGCAATCTCCTTTCCCTTTTCATCCCCCCTCCATTATATATATTTATATACCTATATTAGCACTTGTTAGAACAAACATGATGCATCAAAGGGAGCTAGCCCTTATCTAGAGACTCTCCCCTCCAGCTTCACCAGTCCCACAAGTGAGAGGGGAGTTTCCATGTTGTGAAGAGAAGGAAGGAGTTTGACTTCTTACCAAAAGGGTGTAAAATATCTGACATCAATAGTTTTGGCATGCTTGGAGGGACATAGTTTGACAAAGCAGTAAGGTTTCAGGATTGATGTTGGTCCTATTACAAAAAATCAAATATTTTCAGCATCTGGTGACTCTGAGTTAAATTTGTTGGTTAAACAACCTAGTGCCATCAAAAATCATTTCTTGTATGTATATTTCCTTTGCTCAAAATCATGGGTCTTGTTTTCTTTCATATGAATATAATCAAGGTCTAGATATTTATGCAATCCCCTCAAGCAACTCTCTTAGTTTCCCTACAATGATAAGGGAAGTGGCCTTGGAATTAGAGATTAATAGGCTAGAAGATCAGTACAGATATCAACAGGAGCTGATGTATAAATAAAAGTGTTTGTTTGGATAAGCACAGGCCTTACAACCCATCAAAGAGGAGGCAGTAAAATGGATAAATCCATTTTTTCAAGGCAATCAGCCTTGTGCGTCCCCTCCTATTCTAAACAAAACCCCCTCTTTTGCACCAAATCCTTTCTATCAGATTGCACTTTCTCACTCTAGCTCATCAAATGCATTCACTCTCAATCCCATGTGCTTGGCTTTCCAACACCAGAATACATCAAAATAGCCTCTCATGGAGATGAATCTTCTAAACTCCTTAGATTATGAATTTTCCATTAAGGGGAGTAACACCAACCAGCACATCCCTCTTCTAAAGACTCCTCTAATGCACCAACACTCTTTTCCTTGCATTCCCCAACCTCCCCAAGTCCTTTAGCATAATGCATAGATTCTGAGTTGGAGGAAGGAATGCTAGGAATTAGCTCTGAGCTTTGGAGAGGATAATGTTGGTGACCTCTAAGAAAGACTCTTTTAGGATAACCTAGCCAAACAAATTGAAGATTTAGAGGCTAGGATGAAGCTACTTCTTGAAAGAGAGTTAAAATTTCTAGACCTTGTGGAGGAGCCCCAGGACCTTGGAGAAAACAAAGTTGTTGCCTATTCACAAGAGCAAAATTCTAATTCAGAGATCTTAAACTAGGGAGAAATAGTAGAATCATGGGGTAGAATGGATGGAGAATAAGGTATTTCTCAAAACCTTGAAGAAGCTGATGCTGTGCCTACTCATGATAATGCTGACGACCTCTAGGAAAAGCTTTTCCAAGAAGACCTGGCCAAGAGAATTATGGAGTTAGAATCCAAAGAGAAATTCTTCAACAAATGTGTGATGGATGGTTCAAATGAAACAACACATTCCATGTCTAAACACACCCCACTTACACATTTCCAAGAGACAAATTAGGCCATACCTGATATTGATGAAGTGTTGACCAAGTGGAAGGAGGAGAATCATTCAATTTTAGCTCAAGGACTGCCTCCTCTTCCACATATTTTCTCCACTCCACCTCTTCTCAAGGAAGAACCTATTCTATAGGAGGTGAGTAAGGAGCAAAAAATCCAAGCTACAATTCTTCAAGATGCTGTCATGAGTGACAACGAAGGTGGAATCATCATTGATGCTCCTTGTGAAGACCTTATCAACAAAGGAGAAGATGCAGGTCTTGCATATATGCAGATGTTCTAGCAATATGAGGAGGAACAAAAGCATGGTGAGCTCTCTTCCCCTCTATTTGATGAACTTCCTTGCTATTTTGATGATGAGGTTGACTACACTGAGGACCCTGAGTTAGAGGAGGATCGGGAGAATATTTTTGAAAATCTATAAATTTTGATCAGCAAAGAGGAAAAGGAGAGGTCTGTCTTCTTGGAGGAATGCTTGGAAGAAGAGAGATTTAAATAAAGAGGTGATGTTCTATGGGATGAGCAATCATTTTGTGAGTCCATTTTAGACATCACCACAGTCACCCTTCTTCAAGAAGGCCAAAAGGAAGCAGAGGATGAGTCTGACAAGATTTTCAATGAGGTAGAAGGGAACAAGTCAGACCATGATACATTACAGAAGGAATGTGTAGATCAAAGGGCTTATGGTGATGAGACAGTAGCTATTGATTTCTTGGTGTGGAGCACCAATAGAAGGGACCAGCATTCAATAGGCTTCTAAGGACAAGCAGAGTACATATATGTTAGAAGCATGTTCAATTTTGATCCACTCAGATACTAGCCAACTCAAGTGGTAGGCAAGATGAGTAGGTCACCAACTCTCTTTTTTGTTCAGCTATTTGCCTCACACCATAAGTCTTCTTGCCAAGAAGGGAACTTGAGAAGTTTCCCCTTTGATCAAGGAGGGAGGTGAGAACCCCTAGTTAGCTATATTTAATAGTTTGTTTTTAGTTGTTTTTCTTTTTTTCCCTAAGTTTAGTTTGCACAGGTAGTGTTTTTAGCCTTGTGTGTTTCCCTTTGCATGTGGGGTAAAAGCTTCATGTTTGATTCTTAGATCTTTTGGGGCTGTTGCTAACTTTCGTTATAGCTACATCTGACTCTGCACCCAATGTATTTTCAAGGCAACTGGGCTTCTAAGCATAGCAGGCATGCTTCCCCTATGAGTCACCAATTTTTTGACCAATTTTGCCCATAGGAAAAAATTTTGGTCCCCTTCCTCCCCTGCTATTTGAAAACAATCATTTCCAAGTTGCACAAGTTCATGCCATGGTTCTTCGGCTTGGTTTGTTCATCTTCAAGTTCAACTACCTTGTTTTGAGCTTTGGTTTAGTGGCCTAGTTATTTGGTTCAGTGGCCTATTTCTCATTGGTTCTCCATTGATTCATCACTTAAGTTATCAGCCTAATTCATTAGTTAGCTCATTGGCAAGTTTGGCACATAAATGGTTTATGCTCAGTTGGCCAATAGGTAGTCTAATGTTCAAATGCCCTTTTAGAGGGTGGGTGTTTCAAGGCAAAGGATTGGGTAGGTTTGAATTCATTTAAAGTTCATTTTTTTCAAACTATGTTTAAACCCCGAATTCCTTTAGACTTTTGCCTGAAGGAATTCCTTCAGACAAAAGTCTAAAGGAATTCAGGTGCAGTCCAATACAAAGCAAACCCCAGGCAAACAGAATTTTTGTGGACTTTTTGTCCATAGGAAATTGTCTATGAACAAAAGTCCATGGAAAATAAACAAAGCAAGTGACCCAAGAAAATTGTTCGTGGGAGCCCAAGAAAATTCAAGGCAAACAAGGGACCTACCGAAGGACCCCAAAGGGCAGGTGCCCTTGTAGGGGACTCTCAGCCAAGTGCAAAGGGACTTTTTTTTCAAAGGGTAGAGGGTCATCTTCCCTTGGGAAGGTGCCAAGAAATATACAAGGCAAGGAAGTGCCCAAAGAAAGCCATCAAGAATCCGATGACGTCTCAGAGGACATCAAGGTTAATAGAGCAAGTTAACCATAGGTTTTTAACCAATGACAGCCATGTGAATGTCAACTTTCATGAAATGAAGTGGCCATTTGTTTTCAACTAAGAGAGAGCTAACCAAGAGCCCAAAATGTAGTGACTTGCTAGGGAAGTTCACCCCGAGGGCCGAGGGAGCCAAAAGAGACAAGATAGGAAAGAGACAAAGTAGTCCAAATGGCAAATGGAAGGCAATTTATTGCCTGATTATTCCCAAATGGTGCAAACAAAAAATAGCATGGCCCATGCATTTTAAAAGAGGAAAATTTTCAATATATTGGTAGAAAAGAGGTGCAGTCTGTGTTTCCACTTTAATGCTCAAACGCCAAAGTCAACTTCAGTGATTAATAGCATGGTTCTAGTAGGCCTCTTCTAGAAAGATGACATCAGCAATAGTATTTTCCTCTTCCCAATGAAGGGATATGATGGCCACTTGTAAACAAGGAATGCCAAATGGGCTTCCTAGTTTCTCATATTTATTGCAAACTTGTCATTTTGTAAAAGATCTTCCACATTTTGCAAGGCGTAGCCTTGCTAAAATTTCCACCTAAATCAATAAACATAGTTTTTTACCTCTTCTTGGATGGATATTATGTGTGTGCCCCAAATGTTGATTTATGTTTAGTCATTATCTTTTGATGCTCTCACAAGTTTAACACCAACACACCAGTTATCTACAAGGTGCCATTTTGCAGCTAACAGGAGAAGAGCTCTATTTGGGAGTATAGAACAGAGGAAGTCACTTACAGTATGTATTTCACAGCATCTTGGTGAGTCTCTATTCCTATGTTTTGAAAAGAAACTCCCTGCCATTTTCTTGCAGCCTGGTCTTTCTGCCAAGTCTGAGTGTATGTATGTTCTTTTTGTCTGATCTTGAGTGTGGATATGGGAAGGTCAACTTATTTTTTGTGCATCACCTCTTTAGAGTAGTTTGTTTGAATGTATCTTTCTCCCTTTTCACCCCCCATTATATCTATCTATATATATGTGTTTCACACTTGCTAGAACAAACATGAGGCATCAAAGGGAGCTAGCCCTTATCTAGAGACTCTCCCCTCCAGCTTTGCCAGTCCCACATGTGAGAGGGGAGTTTCCATAGTTACAAGGAGAAGGCAGGAGCTTGGCCTCCTATAAAGGGTGCAATTTCCTATGTCAATAGACACTTGTCATGCATCTTGATGCATGTAAATGGTCATATATATATACATACATACATACATACATATATATATATATATACATATACATATATATACATATATACATATATACACATATATATATATACATTTACATATATACATATATATATACACACACACACATATATATATAAATATATATCTATATATATATGTATATGTATATATACATATATGTACATATATACATACATATATATGTATATACATATATATATGTATATATACATATATATACATATATATATACACACATATATATATACATATATATAGATAGATATATACACACACACACACATATATATAGATAGATAGATATATATATATATATATGTATATATATATACATATATATACATATATATATATATATAATCTTTATATAGAAAATAATATGGTCTAATGGCAAATATTGGTCTTGTAAACAAATTTGTTGACTTAATATCTGTCTTATTTGAACCAGACATGTCATTCTGTGAGAAACTTTTTCACTATATACACTAACCTCCAAATCTTATCCAAACCATGAACATTACTTAAAATTAATTAATAAATTCTTAATGCACTTTGTTTCACTAATATATCATGCATAGACCTTCAAAATATCTTTTCTTCTCTGCCTGGGTTTTACACTATTCTCACCATTAGGTTTGTCTGTGGCTAACTAACTTGGATGACCAAATTAAAAAAAATTTAAGGATATAACATATCCATAAATCATTATGGCCATGTAAATTTATTCTCTATATTCTTCTACCATCCATTTTATTTTCTTGACCAATCCAACTTTTGAGATCTATAATAACTCTTGACAAATAAGCCCATATTTATGTATTTTCTCTCATATAACTAACCCCGACCACATAGAGGTACTTGGGAGAGTTTAATACATTATCCAATAGTTTATCTAAACATTTTAATCCATCCTAAGATTGTTAAACAAGATCTTTCAAATTGGGCCCTTATTAGGGTTTTAGGGAGGTTTAACATAGGTTTTGGTGTTAATGATTATTCATAAAGGAATACTACTTAAATATAAAAATAATGCCTAGATATATTATCTAGGACTCTTCCCCATCTCTCCTTAATAGCTCAAGTTCCCATTTAGAGATTGCATTTGCCAATTAATGTGTGAAAGTTCTTCTCAGGTCTTTATACCTCATTTTGTGAACTCAAAAGTCCTAAAACACTGATTCATGTAATTTCCTTCAAATCATGACCTCAAACTTTGTTAACATGCCTAAAAAAACTTAAATCACCTCTATCCATGCTCACATATGTATACTTTCCTTGAGATTTGATCTTCATATTTTATTAGGCCAGTTAGGGTCCAAGAAAGGTCTAGGTATAGACATAAACTGAAGGTCCTACCCCTATAGGCTCATTCTAAAACTCTCATGAATGTTTTTAAACCTTACATGATCAAATAGTGTCATACAACATTTTCATGCCTTTGTTCATTAATTTTAATGCACATACCTCTTTATGTCATGACTAGGCTTCCTATGTACTTTGATATCAATGACATGTACCTTTATGTAACCATAAGACATTAGTTTCCTTCAAATTATCTCCTCTTTCTCTCATGACAAAACTCTTTCAATGACCCTTGTTACATTACAAACTATCAACTATTCT
The DNA here is from genome assembly GCA_037957365.1 of Torreya grandis. Classification (NCBI taxonomy): domain Eukaryota; kingdom Viridiplantae; phylum Streptophyta; class Pinopsida; order Cupressales; family Taxaceae; genus Torreya; species Torreya grandis. The sequence goes on along the minus strand of JARHVA010001666.1, from coordinate 2,387,470 downwards.
TAGTCACCTTTGACATCAAACTTCATAAGATGCACCTTTTGAAATCAATGAAAATATACAATGAACTTATCTTTAGGCAAAAAATCAAACCAACAAGCAAATTTTTATTTTTGGCTCTTGGGTTTATATTTATAAAGAGTAAATTAATTGAATATGCAATAGATCAAAACCATCAATTCTAGTGAAGTTACTATTTTCCTTGTGGAACTGGTAGATAAAAACAAACTTTTAGTGAGTCACCATTAGACAGTGGTAAATTTGTTGATTAGCCCAAGTGAAGTCAATAATTATAGGTTAAAATTAGATGAAGTTTCCAAAATCAAGTGTAAATATACATATCAATGTCACTGAATAGTAGGGTTGATGTCATCATTTGTATTCATCAATATCACTATTATATAGGGTGAATTAGTTATTATAAAGTCACCATTTATTCAAAATAAAATATTTCAAATAAGGGACGGAAAAGGAAAAGTCACCATTACATAGGGAGAAGTCGTTGATTATAAAAAAAATAGAATGATGGGGATTTTAAGCATAAAAATCTAAACTTGAATATTTAAGTGATCTTGTTAAGCATTTTAAAGGTTACGCTTCATTCATCTAGTCCATATAAGGTGTATGGTCCCACTAGGCATGCTAATATATATCTTAGGAGTTTGAAGAGCACACAAATGTTAATTAGTTAGTTTTTAGTGAATCAAGTAAAAATCCAACTATAAAAATGTAATGAAACTAAACACTCTTTCCTAAGAACTAGAGGGAACATAACTTAATGGATGAATCAACAAAATAGAAATAAAAACACAATAATTTTACCTCCCTTGTAAAAATTGATATCCACTTGTTGGCATAATGGATGTTCTTACTCAATCTATGACATTAGAGACTTTGATCAATGCTTATTCATGTTTTTATCACTTCTTCAATAGCCACATGTGGCTTTGCTTTACTTGTATTATCTTGGTGTGAGGTATCAATTTGGCATTATGAATTTAATTTGATTAATTATTGAAGGCATTCCTACATAATATCCTTACACAAAAAAGAATTTTTGGGTAGAGTTATGTAACTTGTATTTATAGGTCTTAAAAATAACTCTAAACCTATGGAGGTTAGGTTTAGTTCTATCTTTGGTTGATTCTAAAAGTAACCTAGGTAAAGTTAGGTTGACCCTGGGTTGATTCAAAGCACTCATGAAGGATTTAAAACTCATTTTTAGATATTTATGAGTCATGAAATTTCACTTTATATCTTTATGAGGTTGTGACTCACCTTTTTTGTAATTATAGGAATTAATAAATCACTTTATTAGCTCTCTTGACCTTGACTTCATATTTGGATAAAAATTCATTTTTAGATAAATGAAATTCACTAATTCAACTTGGAATTTTTACTTAGCCAAGTTAATTGAGATTTGATTTATAATTAATCTTGCTTAGTGATTTTTGGATTTTATAAATTATTTTCAAATGTTTTTCATTAATAACTTGACATGCTAAGAATGCCAATTTTCTTGGTCACAGTCTGACTAGGTTTGAAACCAAACTAGGTTATTAGTACATACAGGTTAATACCTTAAATAAGTAAGCCTTGCCATATTTATAGAAATTAAATCCATTACATAGATTAATTTGGGAAATTTAGGTGATTTTTAACCTTAAATTATGTCATTTGTTAAAAATTGATTTGAATCCCAGTTTAGGCATGAAAGTAGCTAAAAATGAGTGCACATAGTAGTGGTTCATGCACTTGTGTAGTGGTGCCACTTCCTATTGGGTGAACATCTTATTCCATAGAACCAACCACTTGAGCCTAAAATACATCTTTACTCAACCTTATCTCATATCACATGAATAACATTGTATGGATCTCATTTACAAGTATTGTTTTGAGATTGAACATATTAAGGGTGAGGATCATATAAACTATGATAGTGAATATTGATTTGAGGGATCATATCATTGAGAAACTCCCATAAGACATGATGTATTAGGATGAGAAATGACTATTAAACTAATATATATCCCTTGTGAGAAATTTTGTAGGTTATTTGAATGATTTTTATGGTTTCATACATAATAAAGGGCACAACTATGTGTTTTAATCTAGAGACTTGTAATGTTTGATTCAGTCAAAGGTCCATCAATCCATATATTAAGATCACATAGGGTTTAAGAAGATACACACAAAGCTTAAACAATTGTAATTTTGGCCCAAATTGCATAATGACATAATACAATTTGTAGCATCATGTCATTATCTCTATAGGGGAAAAGCTAAGCACCAACGTCCCAAAAACCATATATATTCTCACAAGATCCATGATTGAAAATGGGACACCATTTCCATTGAATTTATTATTGACATCCATATGTCCACTTATTGAAATTATTCCATCATGTTAATTATTAATATGTTGACCAAGGTTTCCCATTTCTTACACACTAATACCTCTTATAATTCCATGATAGTAGGGAGAGTTCTCATAGATTATATAGTTAGGATACATGGGATACCATGGAGGATCATCATGTTTTTGGACTACATTATAGGATATGTTGGGCATAAATCTAAACTTTATAGCATATTATCACCTTGAGGTATATGGAAATACTAAGAGGGTTATATATGTATTAGAGGCCAAATTATGCATGTATGTAACATAAAAAAAAATCCCACTATGAGGATTACATTTATGTAGTGATGGAGTTAACCTACAAAAATTATTTCCATAGTTCCATTGATATGTCACCCTATAATATGGTATATTGTATAGAGTTTAGGATCCTGATAATTTTGTATTGGATCAAGTACCATGTCATAATTAACCTTACAATGTTTTAGGATATGTAACAACACCTTATGGTTCTCATTTGACAACACCTTCAAGATACACATGATCATAAAAATAAAAATGTTGATGATAAGAGATAAGATTAGTACTTATTTTTAGATGATAATTTTTTTCTCCAAATTAAACTACATAAGATCCATATTATCTATGGAAAAGTATCTAATCTCATAACTAACAATATGGGGCCATTTTATGTCCTTAAGAGGGTTGGACGAATTATTTACCACCTAGCCTTTTCACCTAGTGTGTTGTAAGTTCATGAAGTATTTCATGTTTTAATTTTGAGACAATATATATTAGACACTTATTATGTATTGGATTGGAAATTATTACATGTGGAAAATTATGAATAACTCACTCTTGAGACCATTCACATATTAGATCATTAGAGGTTGGGCCTTTGGCGGTGAGACCTAAACTATGTTAGGGTCTAATAGATTGGTATGATGAATCAAAACCATGTGATAGGATAGTAATTTATGAAGGACTAGATACCCTTACCCATTCCATTAAATATTAGAAGGAATTATTATTTAATATGATGGGGATATAATTCCTAATTTTACATCTACTAGTTGTTCCCCATTGTTATTTTTATATTCAACTATTTTGATTGGTATTTATACTAACATAAATGGGTAATTTTTCTTATATTATTATTGTTCTTTTGTTTTTATCATAATTTTATGTGGATGTGGCATGAGTGTGTTATTAATATTATTATTATTATTATTATTATTATTATTATTATTATTATTATTATTATTATTATTATTATCATTATTATTATTATTATTATTATTATTATTATTATTTCATGATGTATGATGTATTTCCTTTAACTCTCAATTAAATGGATTATTCTAACATTAACATGCGTAGATATTATATGAAAAATCCCGATCATAAAATTAATATTTGATACACTTTGGTAACAAATGGTTATCATGATTATACATGCATTGTGATTAAATTTATGAAATGATTAATTATTCCATGTACCCTATGGGTAGGTATAAGCTTGTTTATCATAAATGATACAAATTAATTGTTATGTCATGATTTATTATGTATATCATGACTTTATCTATATTCATAGCTATTGAATTATGTGTGTGTGTGTGTGTTGATATCTTTGGAATTTTTATGGATATTTTAAGTATGTAAGAACAGGTGGAGTAATATGATGAGGGATAAGGGAGTAATATTTAGATGGAGCCATGAGACATTGGTTAATATTTGGTATGGCCACATTGAGAACCAATATACAAACTACAATTCCATCCTAGATGACCATATACCTATTGGTATTTTTTCATGTCAAGGTCAAATACCAACCCATATAATCCAAAACTTTTCCTCGTACTGTTGAGCCTCTACAAGATGGTCTAAAAATATGTATTTTTGCCTAAAAGCGAGATTTTTTAGCCTTTAAATGTCAAAATTGGAGTCAAGTAATTTAAATAACATAAATGACTTAATAGACCTTTTAAATAATTTCATATACATGAAATTACTTTAATTAAATATGTTATACTTTGAAAAGTATATTTTCATCCAATTAAAAGGCATAAAAGGCCCCAAAAAATCTCCCACATGCCAATTTTGGCCCTAAAAGCATGTAAAAAGGTTTATTTATTATTTTATAATTCAAAATACTTATGTTTGTCTCCCTCATGCTCTAATATTGGTGGTGAAAGACTAAATTTTGATAAAAATTCAAATGAAGGCTTTTTCTATGCATATTACAAGGAAAAGTACAAAATTGTACAGTCGTCCATACAATTGAGGACATCATCAAGAGTAAAATGGGATATCAAGGAAAGAGGAGTCAAAATAGGCCTAGAATTTATCACTTACATTCACTTTTCTATTTCTTACATAAGGAAAGCCTTTCAAGTTTGCAGGTGGTATGGCCATGAGAGAGAAAATACATGTTTACAATTTTAGACAAAGAAATTAAAATTACATATATTCCTTATGGATCAATTGGTTCTAAAATTCATCATTTATCCTTCATGAATCATCCATTGGAAGTCAAGGTATAGATCAATAGTCTTGCATCCAAGAAGGCAGTCAATGTTTTATAATTTATCCTCATTAGGGAATCATATCAAGAAAAATCAAGTTTGTATAGATTCTTAGAGACCTGAATAACTCTTCGATGGAATAAATTAGGTAATTTTCATACATGTGAGGTAAAAATACAACTCAAGAAGATAAGAGAGTGAAAAATTATAGTTTAGCATGCTTCTAAAGGAGAATTATATGGTCTATGAGAGAGAAAGGGTTTTAAAGTTTTCTTAGTTTCATATTTTTAGGTGTCTCCTTCATGTTATTATAATTTAATGCCAAATTATCAAATTTTACATCAAATATTCTCAGTAGGAATCCATCAATAGCTGTCAAGTATCTCCAAAGAGTCCTAACTTAGCAAACTTTAAGGAAATTTAGCATATTTTAAGTTTTAAGTAAATTCCTAGGTTTAAATTTAATCATCTTATACACCTTCAAGGTCTCCAAATTGATACATTTTAAAGAGACTATGCCTATGATTTCATAATATCCTCTAAATGGTCTTGGCATACAATTCTCATTCTAGAATCACCTCAATTTTATTACATTCATCCTCACTACCTTGTCATTGCCTTTACACTACTGTATGGCTCCATTTTCACTCCATCACCATTCCATTATCCATCATCCATTATATTCACTACCTTTCATCTCACATTAATCTCATGAGAAAATACTAAGGAGGATTCAATAATAATGAGAAACATCATGGTCATTCAAGGACTATATGGACCTTAAAATCACTATTAAATAGTCAATAAATGATGACCTATAATAGTAAAAAGTATAGTAAAAAAGTGTTTTAAGGGAATGTTGTCTTGAGGACACTAGGAAACATGTTGGTAAAATGAAGGAGGTAGAACCATCTCATCAAGTTGCAGAGTGAAAGATAAACTTATCAAGACTTTTGGTGACATCTTTAAGGTTATATTATTTATATATTCCATACAAATGGAACATATATAGTCACATGTAGCATTCTAAATATATTTTGAAAGGTTGACTAAATTGATGAAGTTAATATGTCATTAAAGCTCATATTTGGCACTAAAAACTCTTTATAGGTATTATCAATAGGATCATCAGATTGATCAAAGGTCAATAGTCTTGGAGGAGGGTAACCTATAGTATTTCATCCAAGCAATGGTCATACATAGCCATGCTAGACTATGAGGAGATCAAGCATGCTTCAAGGAAAGTCTAAAGCTATTTGAAGATAGAGTGGAACTCAAAGGGAGATCCAAATAAAGATAAATCACACAAATAAGGTTTTGAGAGGTTTATTTAGTATGTTTCAAGACTTAAGGTTAGTACACAGTCCTTACAATGGACATACACAACCACACCGCATTTGAAATTGAAAGACATAATCATCATTGATGTTGAAATCATGCATGTATGAGTGGAGTTATCTATAAATTAATGTTTATTAATCCATGTTATTATTTCAAGTTAGGATAAAATCCAATTAGGAAGCCTTAAACAAGTAATCAAGTGCCTCAATAATACTACTTATAGCCAACTCAAAGCCACCTACAACCAAGAAGGTCATAATATTGTTCTTGAGGAGACCTAAAGGACATAAAGATTATAGGGAGAGTATTGATATTGTAGAGAGATAATCATAAAAATAATGACTCATGGACACCTTGTGTGTTGTAAAACTCCATAAAGCATCCTCAAACCTTGAACTTAGTCCACACAAGCCTAAAAAAGTAAAGCATAGTTAAGTACATATGTGTGAGAGATATATCATCAAGTAGATGGTGGTGAACATATGAAAGAGGTAGTTTTATAAATAATATGGTCATAATATTTTTACCAAATTGCATAATATAAAGGAGGAGAAAATTATTTTTGGTCTTTTACATCAAAATAACACCTACAGTCATGCTTAAAGGTAGGCCTATCTCCAAGTGCAAGGGTTTTCAATAAAATTGGTCTAGAGAGGTTTTTAACATTTAATAAGATGATTTGAAAGAGTAATGATGATATAATAAAAAATAGATCATGATGGTTTACAAACTCTAAATAGTGTTAAATTCAGAACCACATCATAGGACACTCACCTATAGTCACATAAGAGTTTAGGCTTATCTTTAAGATCATGGAGCATGAGGGGAAATTTCTTATTTTAGTGAAGTTTCATTATTATTAATGTTTTAAGAATAAAATTATGATTAGGATAATAATGAGACAAAGAGTGTGAATAGAGGAGTGTCTTAACATGGTGACATAGTCTTAAAAATAACCAATACACACCTGCAACCATAAAGAATTAAGTCATATCTCCAAGTTTATGTAGTATTCAAGCATAGTGGTCAATAATAATAACTCCATGTTCATGGAATGTTATTAATACATTAATGGTGGAATTAAATCATAAAGGATGAATATAAGACAATAAAAAAAGTTCACAGTTAAGATTCACCTTGAAATTACACCTACAACCATACTAAATGACAAAGTTCTTCTCATATAGTCACACATTAGCAAGTGTCATTCAAGATCATCCAAGTAAAGTAACCTATAAGGTTTTTTATGAAATAAAAGTGACTATTTATCATATAAAATACCTTTATAAAGATCATATATAGTAATACTAGCTTATGAAGATGTATTACACAGACATGTTGTATGGACTTTGACTGTGTAGGCCTAGAAAACACTATTTTAAAGAATAATATACTAAAGGGAGAATTAGAGGTGGGTTTAAAATGTTTTAAGGGTCCTTTAAAGAATAAATTCATAATTATATGGATACAAAACACTTCAAATCTAAGAACATCACCTTCAATAGTACTAGCATATAGTCGTAATAAGGTTCTTGAAGGAACTAAGGTCATACATAGGTTGTATAAGATTGGAATATAATCAAGGAAGGATGAAAACACTAAAAGGGAGGTATTAATGACATTTTAAAATAATATTAATCTTATTCAATCCCAATCCAAGTTGAAAGGAAGGAAAACACAATATTATGACTAAGCAAGTAGGTAGCCTACTACTAAATGTTGATAAAATCCACCCATAGGCAAAAATATCTAGAATCCAATATTTAAAATTGGTGGAAGTGGTCCTCATAAGTTATTATAACTATAAATAATTTTGGAAATGTCAAATTAGTGGTATACATACACACTATTTTTACACAGTCACCTATATGTCTATTCATAGTCACCATTGGAATAAGCATACTTCCTAAAGAGTCTTATGGTGTGGCAAGAGGGTCTAAACTTATTTGAATTGTTTTTCAAGAACAATATGATTATTTTTATTCTATAAATAATTTTTAAAGAGTTTTTACACTTGAAACTCCTTTCAAATACACAGGTAGCCAATCATCCCCATAGGGAACCTTAAGAGGTATTAAGGTAAATGGAGTATTAGATAATAATAAAAATAGCCCAAAAGGGATGGATAATTATTTAAAACAAGGTTTTTTACCCCCATATCATCCTAATATTATCTCAATAACTCCTATTTTTAGATTTGGCCAATTAGGGCAATAAGCTAGTCTTGAAGTCTATAGAACCAAAAGGGATTTTAAAACCCTCTAAGAAATATGAAACCTTTATAATGTTATGATGATATGGTAAAGGTACCATGAATATGTCTTTAGTCAAATAATATTAGGATAAAGGTCATTTTGGTCCATAGGGAAAATTTGAACTTTATAGTCTTAAGTACCCATTCGAGCCACCCGATCAAGTGCCCACATGTTTCAACACATGAAGAGTTTGGAAAAATTATCTTAAAATAATTTTAGGAACCATATGAAATTATATTTCATGAATAATTGAGTTTTGTTGAGGGGTTGTACTATATGAGAAATTGCTAAGAGCATAATCATGTCTAGATTGTAAACAAAACCCTATAGACAAACTTATTTATGTACGTATCTTTTCATAAATTTTACATTGGAACATAATATTATCAAGGAATTTTAGGGGGTATATAAAATAATTATTCATGTCAATAATATTTGGTTTTGAGGACTATACTTTATGAACCATTGTTAAGAAGGTTCACCTCTAAAACCCTCCCAAACCCTCATAATGACCAATTTTGAGAAAACTTGGTTTTATTTCATTTAAAACATCATGAATCATCATGTAAAATATTAAAACATTAACTAAAATAATATAGGTTCCCATTAATGGTACTTTTTTGTATGGAATCTTATGGATTATGGAAAAAATAGGGTTTTTTGGAGAAAAAGTGTAGAAAGGAGAAGCAAAAGGTAGTCCAATGAAATCCAATCCATGGAAGGTGAATATTGAGACTTTTTATTAATCCCCAAATCATAATTTTATTAAATTTAGGACTATAATTGTCCTTATTATCTCATTCAAAATAGCTACTCTATAGAAAATTTGTGTAGTTTGACCTAGTCAACTAGTTTGACTAACTTGCAAGTGTTTCTTCATCAAAAGGAGATATTTACTGATATGAGGGGTTGTTATAGGTCTAATAACCACCATATTTTAATTTTTTAATGTAGGTTATAAAGTCATAAAATTCAAAAATATAGGATACTATGCCAAATTGGCCTAGTAGGCCTAATTGGTCAAATAATTAAAAATGAAATTGTCATTAGAGGGATATAAAATGAGTTCATGTTAAGTTTTCATACTTCATATATGGCCTTAAAATGTAGATTTCATGAATTTTAAATATTATAGTGCCAATTCATGTAAATAAGGGCTTAAATGGAAGTTACCTTGTCTTAAAGGCCAATCACTCTAAGTTGACTAATTGACTAGCAATCATGCATATTCCATAGTTTTCATGCAAGAAGAAGTCATTCAATTAACTTGAACTAAATTCAAGTGGAGTTGTCAATCAATATGTGGCATATCATGTTGGATAAGGACCTTTGATAATTAAAATGGTCCCACCATCTCATTCTAACGTAAGGAGATCATGTAAGAACATTCAACATAAAGAAAAGTCTTAAGGACTATTATTGAACTATTATAACTAAAATTTGACTTAAGTTTATGATGAGTTGAATTATATTATCTATTCTATGCTAATCTTATTAGTGTAGGTTTTTATTTTTCCCTATTTATTAACTAGGGAAATTGTATTTCTTGTGCATACATGGAGTTTTTTGACATTTGTGGGATAGGCTAGCTTATGTGGAGGTGTGTGTCATAGATGTGTCATAGGTGTCATAAGAATGTCATGAGTAACTCCCTTGATGGGAGTTACTTCTCTATTCTTAGCACCTTGTCACCACCTTTCATGGAGGAGTTACAGTCTATTCTTGGGGTTCCTTTTCCACCTTTTGTGGAGGAGTTACGTACTCTCCTATATGTATTCCTCACTTTGGCCATCTCATGTTAATCAGATTTTGGTATTCTCTATTTTGTCTTGTGCAATTAATCTTCTTGTGTTATTTTCAAATTGCTTTAGCATCTATGTGGTGTGCACTTGCTTCATCTTGTGTGATCACATCTCCATTGTACTCACATTATCCAGATTCTGGTAACAACTCCAATATGGTATCAGAGCAAACCCGGTAATTGTGTGTCTGGTTATGCTTTTATTTTATTTTTAAATCAAGAGGAGTGGAGTTCTCTTTATTTTTTATTTCTAGATCTGATCTAAAATAATTAAAAAAATCTTTCAATATCATTTCTAGTTAGTTTCCTTACGATCCTTGGCCTTTGGGTGTCTTGGATATCTTCACTTCAGGGGCTAGTTCAACAGTTAGCTTGGGCACCATTTTTATGTGCAAGGAATAGAGGGAGGATTAGCACTCAGCAACATCCTTCCAGTAGTCCTTCCAGCCATGCCATCCGGCTGTATGATGTGTAAGTCTACAGGTTCTTTCTTTTGTAAGCATATTATGATCTACATCCTTTTTTTTGGGGTGCCACTGCCTACATTTTGTCTACTTATGCTATTATCCTTCCAGCAAAGCAAGGTGCCTTCAGCAAAGAACTCAGTTCTGCCATGCCAAGTAGGTCGTACAGCGTCTAGGTCTTTTTTTTGAAAATGGCGCATTGTTTTTGGTAAACTTATTGTGTGTTGAAGTCTGGAAACTCTTTAACCTTTTCTTGCCCAACAAATTATAAATGTGCCCTTGTTTTTGGTGAAAAATTACTACCACATCTGCTATTTTTTTGTCTTTTCTGCAAGTATATTCTAGACTATGCCTTTTTTGGCACCCCTTCCTTACTTGGCATCCCATGTGGCACCCCTTGGACACTTGTCAATCCTTAATTTTGTCCATGATTTATTTTTTTTCAATTTAAAATTGACTTTTAAAACAAAAATCAATCAATTTGATTGAATATTTAGTTTTTTAGACAGTTTTGTAATTTGGGGGTTTTCATTTAAAACTTGTATCTTCAACTTACGAAGACGAAGGGTGAGGCCCAGGTTGGCAAGAGGCCAATTCCCCCTCACACAAAAATCCTTTGGATTCTTCATTTTGTGCCAAATCCAATGAGTGGTTGGAAGGCCACTTTCTCTCTCATAACAGGCATTTTTTAATGTTTTAGTGTTTTTTTTGTAAAAACACTAGTTTACAAGAAAATTGAACCTTTAATATCTTGCAAACGGTAGCTCAGATTTGGGTGCCATTTTTTGTAAAAGTGTTTTTTAATAAATTTTCCATAGTTTAGGCTTGTTATTTGTCAAAAATTCACTAGTTTATAAAGTGCCTAAAATTTGGGTCTCTCGGGACGCATTTTTGGCTGTGTCCGACGTCCTGTTTGCTTAAGTCTTGCACTGATTGCTCTAAGACACATTCTCAGCTGAGCCCAAAATATTTTGAGTCTGAACTTGAATATGTGGGGGGGGGTCAATATTTTGAGGGGGTGTGATTACTTTTTACAACTTGCATATCTTTGCTTTCATTCTCCTTTCTGCATAAATTCACAACTTGGAATCAACACAAATTCACCTAAATTCTGCTAAAAATGGATTATTTTCAACTTAAACCCCTAAAACCCTTCAACTATCATGAATTGAAGGTTAAAATTTCAATCATTATTAGAAGCAAAGGGTTGTATATGATCACCATGGCACTGAAGTAGAACCCAACACTAATGCTGAAAAGGTCAAGTGGTACAACCGTAGTGATGAAGCCTATGGATTATTGATCTTGTCTGCATATCCAAAACTTCTCTTCCATTTAGAATCCTCCAAAATTCCCAATGACATATGGGACACCTTAGAAAACTTATTTGCGAAGCTTGATGAGATGAGAGGTCATGAGCTCAAAAACAAACTCATAAGTCTAAGTCCTAGCAACATTGACACCCTACAAAACTTCTTCACTAAGTTTAAATCCCTTAGATTATAATTGAAATAATGCAAGATAGAGAATAAGGATGATCAACTCATTCTTTCTATTCTTACAAAGTTAGGTCCAAGCTATTCAGTCTTTGTCCCCACTTTCCATGCTGCAAAAAGTGCCCTTGGCACTACATGGAAAATGCCTTCTTTGGATTCACTCATTTCCAACTTGACTAGCAAGCAAGATAAGCTAATTCAAATGGGAACAATGAATTCTACTCAACCCCAAGCTTTGATAGCTATAAATGGTAAGGATAAAAATTCAACAAAGGAGAAGAAGAAAAAGAACAAGGAGCAGGAGAAGAAGAAAGAAGACAACAATCCTACCAAAAACAACACTGAGTCTTCCTCTTCCAATGCTAAACCTAAGAAGGAGAAGGTTAAATGTGCCTATTGTAAAAAGATAGGGCATGATGAACACAAATGCATGAAGAAACAAATAGATCACCTAACTCATCTTCTAGAGAAGCACAACATAGGTGTTCCTGAGTCCATCAAGTAGAATTCATCTACCCAAGATTCTACCAAGGCAAAAGGCAAAGGTAAGGAGAAAGAAAAGGACAAGGCCCTTGTAGCTACATCAGCTTCTACATCTTCATGGGTCATCAACTCAGGTGATTCTCACCACATGGGCTCTTTACTAGTTGATTTTTCATCTTTAGAGCCTTGTAGCATGACTTCAATTAGTTTGGGTGATAACACATCAGTTTTCATTGCAGGGAGAGGGTCCATTGAAATTGAAAGAGGAACATTCAATAATGTTCTAAGTGTTCCTTCTCTTTCAACCAATCTCCTATCAGTGTACCAAATCACTCACATTGGTTGAGGCATGAGAGTTGAGTTTTCACTAGATTCAGTGGCTATCTAGGAGTTGCATAGTGATAGTATAGTGGCAATGGGTAGGGCAGATCACTAAGCAAGGTTATATACCTTCTCACATTTTGCATTATATTCTTCTCCAATAGCATTGCTGACTCATTTAGAAGGAGTTAGCAAATTGTGGCATGAGTGGTTTGGCCACCTTAACTACCGCTACCTTGAGCAACTTTGTAAACATGACATGGTCATTGGCTTGCCTCGTGTCCAATTCTCAAAAGGACTTTGCGAGGGGTGATCCCTTGGGAAGCATCTCTAAGCAAAATTTGACAAAGGCAAAGCTTGGAGGGCTTCACAACCTTTGGAGTTATTCCATAGTGATGTATCAGGACCCTTTCCCAAACCATCTTTCACAAGGGCCAAGTACATACTCACTTTCATTGATGATTTCTCTAGGTACACTTGGATATATTTTCTCAAACAAAAGTTTGAAGTGTTTAAAAAAAAATTAGACTTTAAGGCTCTTATTGAGAAATAGAGTGAGAAATCCATCAAGGTTCTTCGAATTGATAATGGAGGGGAGTATGTCAACATTAGGTTTGAGTAGTTTTGCACTATAGAGGGAATTGATTTACAGTACACAGTCACTTACAATATTTCACAAAATGGGGTTACAGAATGCAAAAATAGATTCTTGAAAGAGATGGGTAGCTGTATGATTCACTCCAAATCCTTATCACCACAGTACTGGGTTGAAGCCAACAATTATGCTTGCTACATTCAGAATAGAGTTCCTCATAAAACTTTGAAAGGGATAACACCCTTTGAAGCTTGGCATAAAAGGAAACTTGATGTTGAGCACCTTAGAGTTTTTGGATCCCCAACCATGGCTTGCATTCTAAAGAAGAAATGCAAATCTATGGAATGTTAATCCAAGCCTTACATCTTTGTAGAATATCTAGATGGTATTAAGGGATATCACCTTCTAGATCCAATCACTCATGAGTTTTTCATCAAGAAAAGTGTCCATTTTCAAGAGAGTCCTAGAGACTCAACACTTAACACTTCTTCTCCCTCATCAAATCTACTTCTTCATGATGATTCCTCATCAGATTTAGATCAACCATAGCAAGTTCTTGAGCCAGAGACATCTTCTTCTTCTTCGAGTTCAAATAGTGAGGATAGTGATGCAGTGTCATCCACCTCTAGTTAGTCAAAAGATGAGGAGTTAGCACCTAACTCACCCACTTCTAGGCCACTTTGGGCCAGACAAACACTTGAGAGTGTTAGCACTTAGGTAGGAGATCTTACAGATGATAGACGTACTAGGGGGGATTTTTAGAGAGATCCACATGCCTTCTTTGCTTCAGTTTTAGATCCATAGACTTTTTGAGAGGCATCAGGGGTACCTGAGTGGGATAATGCTATGGAGGAAGACTATTATTCCTTAATTAAAAATCACACTTGGGATTTGACTTCACTTCCTAAGGGAAGAAAGATGGTTTGATGTAGGTGGATATATCAGACTAAGTTTGTAGCAGATGGGTTGGTTGATAAGTACAAGGTGTGATTCATTACCAAAGGTTTCTCATAAGTGGCAGGCATTGACTACTCAGAGACCTTTGCACCCATTTTAAAGATGACTTGTATCTGACTCACCTTGGTTATTGTCATAACACATGGTTGGGATGTGCATCAGATGGATGTGAAGAGTGCCTTTCTTCATAGAGACCTAGAGGAGGAAATCTACATGGAGTAGCTACTAGGATTTGTTCAAGATTCTTCCTTAGTATGTAGACTTAGGATATCTATCTATGGCCTCAAATAGGGCCCTCAGGCTTGGTATGCCAAGATGGATTCCTTCCTTCTCACAGTGGGTTTCACTAAGTGCCATTCTGATCCCAATGTCTACTTCTTATGACAAGATGATTTGCTCTTGATTTTGGTTCTATATGTTGATGACCTTTTGATCATCGAGAGTTATTCATCAGCTATCACAACAGTGAAGGCATCTCTTCAGGATAGATTTGACATGACATACTTGGGTTTGTTGCACTACTTCTTTGGCATCAAAATCTCATAGTCAGATTCAGGGATTTCTCTTACATAGCCTAAGTATCCTCTTGATTTATTGGCTCAATTTCACATGGTTGATTGTAAGCCATCTCTGACTCCCTTTTTATTAGGAGTCAAGCTTTAGGCTGACTATTCTTCACCATTAGTTGATGCCACTCAATATTAACAACATGTTGGTAGTCTCATCTACTTGACTCACACCAGGCCTGACATATCATATACAGTGGGACTTGTCTCCAGATTCATGTAGGAACCTCATGAGCTACATTGGAAAGTAGCTAAGAGGATCTTGCATTACATACAGGGTTCACATAAATACAGGATTCATTATAGATTTGGCATAGAGGTTGACTTGGTTGGATATATAGATTCAGACTGGGCTAGTGATTTGTAAACTCGAAAGTCCACTTCTGGTTATAGCTTCTCTCTAGGTTCTAGTCCTATTAGTTGGTCTAGTAAGAAGCATAATGTTATTTCTATATCATCCACAGAGGTAGAGTACAGGGGAGCTAGTAATGTAGCTACCAAGGCTATTTGGCTTTAGGGGATTCTTTCTAAGTTTGGCATTCCTATCAAGCAGCCCACCATCATTTATTGTGACAACTAGAGTACCATTTAGATTTGTAGGAATCCAATTCAGCACCAATGGACCAAACACATAGAGATTCACATGCACTTCATTTGGGAGATTATTCATAGTCAAGTCATTGAATTGATATTTTGCCAGTCTTTGGAGCAAGTTACAGACATCTTCACCAAACCTTTCATTGAGAGCAAGTTTATTCATCTACGAGCTCTTCTTCGGGTGTAGTCTAAATTTGTAGTAGCATCATCTTTAGGGGGGCCTTCTAGCCTCTTATTTCTTTTATGTCTCTCTTTTAGGGGGGATTTTTTTCCTATGGGTTTTCTCCTTTTCTCTATCTTATGAGAGATTGCATTTGTACATGGGTACCTCATCAGGCCTAGTTGTCAGGACCCATTTTATATTTCCACACTACCCACCTAAGCTACGCTTATGGGGGAGTATTAGTGTAGGTTTTTATTTTTCCCTATTTATTAATTAGGGAAACTGTATATCTTGTGCATACATGGAGTTTTCCTACATTTGTGGGATAGGCTAGCTTATGTGGAGGTGTGTGTCATAGATGTGTCATAGGTATCATAAGAATGTCATAAGTAACTCCCTTAATGGGAGTTACTTCTCTATTCTTATCACCTTGTCACCAAATTTCATGGAGGAGTTACAGTCTATTCTTGGGGTGCCTTGTCCACCTTTTGTGGAGGAGTTACTTACGTACTCTCCTATATGTATTCCTCACTTTGGCCATCTCATGTTAATCAAATTTTGGTTTTCTCCATTTTGTCTTATGCAATTAATCTTATTGTGTTATTCTCAAATTGATTTAGCATCTATATGGTGTGCACTTGCTTCATCTTGTGTGATCACATCTCCATTGCACTCGCATTATCCAGATTTTAGCAACAACTCTGATAAATCTCTCATCTTCTATATATTCAATATTTCAAGCCTATTTTTAGGATCCCTCTCTTGGGCATGATTAAAATTTTCCAACATTGAGATTTTTAACCTTTTGAGATGAATAAAATGATTATTTTTAGATTCTTATATGCTAGTATGGTGTGTTATATTGGTTTGATTTTCACATGTGGCAGTATTTTCTCCCTTTATAGGTCCCAATCTCACCTATTTACTAGTATGTCATCTTATACAAGTCATATTCAATGTTTGATATTGATTCATTGAGATAATAGTGGATATATTAACTGGTTAGTGCCTTGAAACATGCCTATTACATGATTGATCTCATGCTTTGATCACTTAATGAACCTTTATATGAAATACTATTCCATAGGAGTCATTTAAAGTTTTAGATTTAGTGATTTGTTTATCTTATCAATGTTTTATGAGCTCAAACAGAGTGGATGAAATAAAAATATAATTGTATCACTATCATCATAATAGATTTCAATTTTAATTATTCCTTTTAACCCTTTTCATCCCAAAAAGCACATTAGGTTTTAGTAAATAAATCAAAGTGATACATTAGAGGAGATAGCCTCAAAAATCTAGAGGTTTGGTCTAGGTATAGGTCTCCCACACCTTAGATCATTCTAATGTTATTCTAGGTGTGAAGGAGATCAGAGAAATCTACCTTTAGCAAGGTGATATTTATGTTGCTAACAGTTTTAGCACACTTGGTGTGACATAGATCTAATCATTGGAGTACATAATTTGTATTATATTGATCTTCAAAGTATTTTAAAGTACTCTTATGGTCCTTATCTCTAAGGTAAAAGGTAATTTTTATTCAAAATTAAATTGATTTTCATGTGTTTTCTAGGCTATCATAGCCTATAGAGAATAATTCTATCATTCATCTCCTTATCAATATTTTTAGTATGATCCATATACATCTTTCTATGACCCTTATTATCCCTACCATGATTCATTCCAAACTTATGATGAGCCTCACCAACCATATACAGAGCCTTATCAATAGTATGGTGACTCATACCAATCCTATGATAACATTCATTAATCTCATGACATTCTTGATTAGCCCAGTCAAGTCCCAATATAATCCATCTCAAGATTCAAAAAAACTTTGTTTGGATATGAAAAATAAATGGTAAGCATAGAGACTCAAAAGAGAGATGGATAATAAATCTCAAATCATTAGATTGAGAACATGAGAACTCATTTACAATAAGCCAAAGAGGTATATTCATCTTTCTTAAGGCAAGGACCTTCATATTTCAATGCTAATATCCTAGATGTAGGTGGTCTAATTGTAGGCATTGAAGAGAGGTTGGTGGTACATGAGAAACACCATGATCACCACAGTTAGTAGCATGTTCCCATAAACCTTTTCCCTTAATGAATGTAAACCAATGCATATAATAGCCTTTAAGATTCAATACAAGCCTTGTCAAGATTTCCTAACTAAAAGTATATCCAAGAGAGACCTCAAAAATTTAAATAAGTATGTTTTGAAGAGGCTAATCTTCATGTTTCAAAATAGATCATACAGGAACCTTCATATTCAAGTTTGCAAGGAGAGATCTCTAGTGATTTAGTTAATGACATTAAGGCTCACCTATCCAAGCAAGTTGAGACTACAAATCAACATCTTCAACAATAACTGGTAGATACAAAGGCAACACAATATCAAATTCCTTATTTTATACCCATGGCTAAAACAAGTTAAATTCAAGAGGTTTCTAAACCCAAGTTCATTAGTTAGAAATAGATGCAGTAGTCAAGGGAGAGTAAAGAGCATTCAAGTTTAAGTCTAAGTGTTGTTCAATAAAAAAATGAAGAAGTCATTTAGCCTCCACTCCTTCCTCCTCAAAATCCCAAGTCCCTTCCTTCATGGAAATATATTCAAGATAATTTGCAACATAGAGAGGAGGTGAAGGTGATTCTAGTTGAGAAACCTCATGAGCAGAATCAACATCAATGGGAACATATTTGGACCTTTATCATCTTCTTGAGTATTTTTAGGGGTCTACCTTGCCACTTCTTGAGAATGAACCTCTCCTTTGTGAGGAAAATTAACAAAATTCAATTGAGAATAATGAAGAGGAGAGAGTCTTGAATGAGCAAGAAAAGAAGGCCATCATCATTGGGACTAGTTCAGTCTCTCAGAATACAAAAAAAGAAATGCAAGAAGAAGCTAAAATGCATAATGAGATACAAGTACAAGTAGATGAGGTTGTTGATATCCAAGATAAAGAAACTCAAATTATATAATTTGAAGATGTTTCTCGAGATTTCTTTTACCACATAGTGGCTTCCATTTATTATGACATATCACAAGAGCGAGCATAAGTGATAAAAGTCAACTACAAGTCAGCTAATGAAGATGAAAAATAAGTTGACTCTTAGAGAATTACAAGTCATCAAGTGGATGTTGAAGATGAAACAAGTTTAAATAACCAATTTGAGTGCTCACAACCTCATGATTATGATCAATAAATTTATATGATTGCTTCTAACATTCAGATTCAAGAAACTCCTATTGTACTTCAGCTTCATGAGAACAAATAATTAGACTTGTTTGAAATAATTCATTTAGGTTATTCTTTGCTTTAATATGGTTTATTTTAGGTCAACAAGAGTACTTTCATCAAGAAATAAGCAATCAACCTTTCAAACAATCAAATCTAGGAAGTCATCTTCTTAGGAAATGACTTGTTTGAGCATTTCAAGCATGGTTATCAACTTCTCCCTTCATCTTTAGATATTTTTCTATTCTTGGAGTTTGGATATGAACTAATATGGCCTCAAAAATTCATAGAATCATATCCTTCTCTCTTATAGGTCAACATTACAATTATGAAATAATAGCCACTCCAGGCTGCCCAAATTGATCATAATAAGTAGCTCATGACTCAAGAAAATTTGAGATTATTCTTTTAAAGTACATGAATCTGGGAGGAGTATGACTAGGTCTTAGACTCATGTCTATCATTCATGCACCTAAAATTGGAATTAGAATAATTGGTTGGTTCCCAAAGATATTATAAATATGCAAATGCTCTTAGATACAAAAGAAAGTTATCAAGAGATAACAATCATGTTTCAAGGTTCCATGGTGAATAATCTAGTTTTCCATTTGACCCTGGAGGAAATATTTTGACTTCGTGTTAGTTATTTAGGTTATTTTTCATGTTTTAATAAGTGAATAACATAAGTAGTAGTATGATTCCATTTTGTTATGTTTGTCTTGTTTTCTTATTTCCTTAGGTTAGTTGTCCTTGCTTCTTAGTTTAGTTGTTTCCTTTCAGTCTTGTTGTTGTAGTCAAGAGAAGTGTTACAAAGTTTAAAGGTCTATCTGGTAGTCAAGAGAGTCATCAAGTCATGTTGTTAGTTTTAGATTGTCAAAGTCATGTGAAATTCATTGAGTTATTTTGACCAGCAGGCTAGTCAACCCCTGTGAGTCACCAAAAATGTTGGTAATTTAGCATGTCTAGGCCAAATACCAACCCATACAATCTAAAACTTTCCTACTACTTTTGAGCCTCTACAAAATGGTCTAAAACCATGTATTTTTTCTTAAAAGGGATATTTTTTAGCCTTTAAATGTCAAAATTGGAGTCAAAAACCCACTTAAATATAATAAATACCTTCATAAACCTTTTAAATACTTTAATATACATGAAATTACTTTAATTCAATATGTTATACTTTGAAAAGTATCTTTTCATGCAATTAAAAGGCATAAAAGGCCCTAAAAAATCTCCCACATGCCAATTTTGGCCCCAAAAAGTGTCAAAAGGTTTATTTATTGTTTTATCATGAAAAAAAATCATAGTTATCTCCCTCATTCTCTAATATTGTTGATGAAAGACTAAAGTTTGATAAAAAGGTAAAAGAAGGCTTTTTAATGCATATTACAGGGAAAAGTATGGAATTACATGGACATCCATATAGTTGAGTCCATGATAAGGAGGAGGAGGGAATATTAGGTGTTCATAAATAATTTCAAGGCAAGAGGAGTCAAAATAGGCCCAAAACTAGTCTCTTCCATTAACTTTGCTAGTTTTTACATAAGGAGAGCCCTTCATGTTTGTAGGTGGTATGACTATGAGAGAGAAAATCTAGATCTAAAATTTTGGAAAAATAAATTAAATGAAAATAAATTCCTATAGGATAAATTTATTCTCAAATTGGTCATTTACCCTTCATTAATCATCCATTGGAAGTCAAGTTATACATCAAAATTCTTGCATCTAGGAAGGCAGCCACTTTTCTACAATTTCTCCTCATCGGGGCTTCATATCAATAAAAATAAAGTTTGTAAGGATTCTCAAAGACATGACTCACCATTATGTCCTTTTCACATTTTTGAGATCTAAATATAGATCGAGAAGATAAGATAATGTAATTATACAGCTTAGCATCCTTCTAAAGGATAATTATACAGTCTATGAGAGAGAAAGGGTTTCAATTTTTTCTTGGTTTCATATTTATAGGTGTATCCCTCATGTTATTATATTTTAATTCCATATTATCAAAGGTTCCATCAAATATTCTTAGCAGGAAGCCATCAATGACTCTTAACTATCTCAAAGGAGTCCCAATTTAGCAAACTTTAAGGAAAATTAGCATATTTTAAGGTTTTAGCAAACTATTAGGTTTCAATTTAATCATCTTATTCACTTTAAAAGGACTCAAAATTGATACATTTTGAAGAGAGTATGTCTATGCTTAAAATACTTTAAATGGTCTTAGCATATAATTCTCATGCTAGAATCACCTCCATTTTCTTACCTTTATCCTCACTACCTTGTCACTGCCTTTACACTACTGTAAGGCTCCATTTTCACTCCATCACCATTCCATTCTCTATCACCCATCATATTCACTACTTTTCATCTCACCTCCATCTCATGATAAATGACTAAGGAGGAGTCAATAAAAGTGAGTAGCACCATGGTCATTCAAGGACTATAAGAACCTTAAAAACATTACTAAATTGTCAAGAAATGATGATCTAAAATAGTAAAAAGTACAGTAAAAAAGTGTTTTAAGGGAATGTTATATTGAGGAAACTAGGAAGAATATAGGTCAAATGAAGGAGGTAGAACCATCTCATCAATTTTTAGAGTGAAGGAAATGCTTATCAAGACTTTTGGTGACATCCTTAAGGTTATATTTTTGACATATTCCAAATAAATAGAACATATATAGTCACATGTAGCATGCTAAAGAGGATCTTGAAACCTTGACTAAAATGATGAAGTTAATAAGTCATTGAAGCTCATATTTAGAACTAATAAATCTAGGTCTTATCAAAAATATCATTAGGTTGATCTAAAGTCAAGAGTATTGGAAGAGGGTAACCTACAATCATTTCATTTAAGCAATAGTCATACACAACCCTGCTAGACTATGAGGAGATCAAGCATGCTTCAAGGAGAGTCCAAAGATATTTTAAGATAGATTGGAACTCAATGAGAGATAAAAATAAAATTAAGGCACACGAAGAAGGTTTTGAGAGGTATATTTAGTATGTTTCAAGGCTTAAGGTTAGTACACAATCCATACAATGGACATACATAGCCACACCACATTTGAAATTGAAGGACACAATCATCCCTGAGGTTGACATCATGAATGTATGAGTGCATTTGTATATACATTAATGTTTATTTATCCATGATATGATTTAAATTTAGGATACAAGCCAAAGAGGAGGCCTTAAAAAATCATTCAAGTACCTTAAGAAGACTACTTACAACCCACTCAAAGCCACCTAGAGCCAAAAATGGCACAATGTAATTCTTGAGGAGACCTAAAGGGCATAAAACTTCTAGGGAGAGTATTGATATTGTAGAGATATCATCATATATAAAAGGACTCATGGACACCGTGTGTGTTGGAAAATTCCTTAAATCATCTTCAAACCTTTTACTTAGTCTATATAAGCCTAAAAAAGTAAAGCACAATCAAGTAGATATGTCAGAGATATCTATCATCAAGAAGATGGTGGTGAACACATGAAAGAGTTATTTTTATAAATAATATGGTCATAATATTTTTACCTAGATTCATAATATAAAGGATAACCTAAATTCATGCTTAAAGGTAGGCATATCTCCAAGTGCAAGGATTTTCAAGCAAAGTGGTCTAGAGAGGTATTTCACATTCAAGAATATTATTTGGGAGAGTTATGATAATATCATAATTGTTATATCATGATTATTTAAATAATATAAATAGTTATGCATTCAAAACCACCTCATAGGACACTCACCTACAGTCACACAAGAGCTCATGTTTATCTTCAAGCTCATGGAGCATGAGTGCAAAGTTCTTATTTTGGTGGATTTTCATGATTATTAATGGTTTAAGAATACAATGATTATTAGGATCATCATGATATAAATATCTTAAAGAGAGGATTGTGTTAACATGGTGACATTGTCTTAATAATAGCCAATACACACCTACAACCATAAAGAATTAAGGCATATCTCCAATTTTATGCATTATTCAAGAATAGTGGTAAATAATAAGAAATTAATGTTCATGAAAGTTTATTAAGACATTAAATGTGTAATGAAATCATAAAGGATGAAGAGAATAAAATCAAACAAGTTCACAATTAATATTCACCTTAAAATTACACTTACAACCATACTAAATGACAAAGTTATTCTCATATAGTCACACATTAGCAAGTGTCATTCAATATCATACAATTAAAGTGACATATAAGGTGATTTATGAAATACAAGTGACTATTTTTAATATCCAATACCTTTATAAATATCATATATAGTAATACCATCTCATGAAGATGTACTGCATAGGTCTGTTATATGAACTTTGACGTGTAGGCCTAGAAAAAACTATTTTGAAGAATAATATGCTAAAGTGAGAGATGAGAGGTGGGTTTAAAATGGTTTAAGGGTAATTTAAAGAATCAATTCATAATTATATGGATACCTAACATTTAAAACCTTGAAACAACACCTTCAATAGTGCTAGCATATAGTCATAATGAGGTTCTTGAAGGAGCTATGGTCATACATAGGTTGCATAAGATTATAATTTAATCAAGGAAGGATGAAATAACTTAGAGGGAGGTATTAATGAGGATTTCAAAGCATATTCATATTGTTCAAGCCCAAACCAAGGTGAATGGAAGGAAAACACATTCTTAGGACTGAGTAAGTAGGCAACCTACTACTAAATGTTGAGAAGTTACACCCATAGACCAAAATATGTAGAATCCAAGCTTGAAAATTGGTGGAAGTGGTCCTAATAATTTTTTATAACTATAAATACTTTTTTAAAGGTCAAATTATTGGTATAAGTACCCACTATTTTTACACAGTCACGTATATGTCTATTCACAGTCACCATTGGAATAGACATACTTCTTGAAGAGTCTTAAGGTATGGAAAGAGGGTCTCAACTTATTTGAAGTGTTTTTAAAGAATAATATGATGATTTTTAGTCTCTAAATAATCTTTAAAGAGTGTTCACAATTAAAACTCCATTCAAATACATAGGTATCTAGTTATCCCCATAGGGAATCTTAAGAGGCATTAAGGAAAATGGAGAATTGGACAATAAAAAGAGACCATATTGGATGGATAATTAATTAAAACAATTTTTTTAGTCCATGTATCATCATACATGTGTCTCAAGACCTCCAATTTTTAGATTTGGCCAATCAGGTCTAGAAGCTAGTCTTGAGGCCTATAACACCAAAAGGCATTTTCAAACCCTCTAATCAAGATGAAACCTTAATAATTATAGGATTATATGGTAAATGTTCCATGAAGGTTTATTTATTCAAATAAGAGAAAGATAAAAAGTCATTTTGGTACATAGGGCAAATTCAAACATTGCAGTCTTAAGCACACATTTGAGCCACTTGATCAAGTGCTCATATATTTCACCACATGAAGTGTTTGGCCAAATTAAATTATAATGTTTTTAGGACCCATATTAAATTATAATTAATTAAAAATTTAGGTTTTTTGAGGCATTTTACTTTATGAACAATCACTAAGACCATAAACATGTCCAAAATGCAAGCAAAACCTAATAGGCAAACTTATTTACATAGGTATCTTTTCATAAATTTTTCATGCAAACTCAAAATTATTATATAATTTTAGGGGATATATACACTATGTATTCATGGAAATAATTTTGGGTTTGGAGGATTGTACTTTATGAACCATCGTTAAGAAGGTTCACCTCTAAAACCTTCCTAAACCCTCATGATGACTAGTTTTGAGAAAGTCAATTTTATTATAGTAAAAACTTCATGAATAATCCTATAAAATATTAAAAAATTAATTAAACTTAGAGAGGGTCCCAAAAATTGTACTTTTTTGTATATAATTATATGAATTATGGTAAAAAATAGGTTTGTTTGAAGAAAAAGTGTAGAAAGGAGAAGTAAAAGGCAGTCCAATGAAATCCAATACATATAGGGTGAATATTTAGAACTTTTATTCATACCCATATCATAAAATGATCAAAATTATTCCTTTAAGTTTCCTTATTATCTCATTCTAAATAGCCACTTTGTAGACAATTTAGGCAATTTGACCTAGTCAACTAATTTGATGAAGTTGTAGGTGTTTCTTCATCAAAAAGATCTATTTAATGATATTATGGGTTGTTATAGGTCTAATAATCACCATATTTTCAGTTTTTTAATTTTTTAATTCAGGTTATAAGGTCATAAAATGCATTAAGATAGGCTACTAGGCCTAATTGTTCAAATAATTAAAGGTGAAATTGGCATTAGAGGGATATAAAATGAGTTCATGTTGAGTTTTAATGCTTCATATCTAGCATTAAAATGTATATTTAATTAATTTTAAATCTTATAGTTCCAATTCATGAAAATAAGGGCTTAAATGGGAGTTAATTTGTCTTAAAAGCCTATCACTCTGAGTTAGCTAATTGACTAGCAATCATGCATATTCCATAGTTTTCATGCAAGGAGAGGTCATTAAATTATGTTAAACTCACTAAAAGTGTAATTTTAAATCAATATGTGGTGTATAATGTTGGATAAAGAGCTTTAATAATTCAAATGGGCCCACCATCTCATTTCAATGCAAGGAGATCATGCAATGAGCTCATGTAAGAAAATTAAACACAAAGAGAAATCTTAAGGACTATTAATAAATTATTTTAAATAAAATTTAACTTAATTTTATTATGATATTACTTATCTTCTATCTTCTACTCCAATCTCTTGGCTGATCTCTAATATTCTATATATTTAGGCTTTTAAGCTTATTTTTAGGATCCCTCTCTTGGGCATGATTAAATTCTACCAAGATTGAGCTTTGTAACCTTTTGTAATGAATAAAATAATTGTGTTAAAATTCTTATGTGTTGGTATAGTGTGTTAAATTGGTTTTATTTGCACATGTGGTAGTATTTCTCCCTTTGTAGGTCTTTATCTCACCTAGTTACTAGTAGGTCATCTTATCTAGGTCATATTTAGTGTTTGATATTGATTGATTGAGATAAAAATGGATATATTGACTCATTAATGACTTAAATCAGGCTTATTCCATCATTTACCTCATTGTTTTATCATTTAATGAACATTTATATGAAATAACATTGCAAGGAGTCATTTGGAGTTGTAGATTCAATGATTTGCTTGTCTTCTCAGTGTTTTATGAGCTCAAATAGAGTGGATGAACTAGAAATATAGGTGTATCACCATCAATATAATATATTTCCCTTTCAGTTATTCCTTATAACCCTTTTCATCCCAAAAATCACAATAGGTTTTAGTAAATATAGTAAAGTGATATATTAGAGGAGCTAGCCTCACAAATCTAGAGGTCTTGTCTAAGTACAAGTGTCCCACACCTTAGATAATTCCAGTGTTAGTCCAAGTGTGAAGGAAATCAAAATAATTTTCATTTAATAGGGTTCTATCTAGGTTGTTAATAATACCTAAGACCCCTTTCACCCTAAAGGATACCCATGTATATTAAATAATTAATGTTCACTAGTTCCTTCTCCTATGCCCCTTCTAGATCTCAAAACATAAATGATAAATATTATATGAAATTTGGATTTTTAGTTGGATTGGAAAAAACATTTTAAATTTCAATCCTTCTCCTCTTTTATGGTTCCAATTGAAGGTGAATTTTATTTGTGTGCATGTGACCATCTCCTATGTTTCAATTCCCATAGGTGAGACTCCCAAGTTTTCTAAAAGTTATCCCATGAGGGTTGGCACATGTTCACTCCTCATTAGGAATTGGAGAACAACCTATCCCCATTTTCTTCATATATTTATACTTTTAATCCTCACTATATATTAGTTTAATCTAGAGGAGGAGAGAAGAGTAGAGGAAAAGAAGAAGAGAATATTTTTTACATGAATTAGAGGACATTAGGTAGGATTCCATGCCTTTATTTTTTTGGGTTCTATTCCTTTTGTAAGGATGAATTTTTGCATATATTTTTTTGACCATTTTATCTTATGCAATTTTTTAAAAATTAAATTGTCTATTAACTTTTTATTTTTATATTTTAGAAAATTATTGTGATTTTTTACCTTTCTTAAATTTATATTTTGGTAAAAATATTGTATTCTATTTCTACAAATTTTGTTGAAATTTTTTGCTTATAAGTTACATAGACTTTGTTGATTTTTCTACCCATGTGTAAGGGTTTTTGGGTTGTTATGTTTTTGGGTAGGATGAGAGAAACCAAGCTATTATTGGAGCCTTATAAAGGTTTATTACTGGTTCCCCTTTTTGGTGAAGCTAAATATTGGGCCTAAAGAGTTGGGATGCATGTTGTATCCTCTCCTTTCTTAGAGAATGAATTGTTATATAAGGAGGTTTTAACATTTTGGAAAAGGAGAAAATATACATATATAGGTTTGAATCCCCTTCCTATACTCCCTAATTATATTTTAATTTGGATTGTGAATCTTTACTTTTTACTATGAGTATTTTTGGCATGGAAATAAAATTACCTATGTACCTACATATATAGTGAAAACCTATGAAATAACTAATCTAAGTTCTCATATTCAATAATTTTTAGTTCAATATGTCAGCATAGTGTAAAAATATGGGGAATGGTGAATGGATCAATGATGAAACAATAAATGAGAGAGAAAATTTTGAATCTTGCATCAAAATGGGAGAAGGGAGATGGGGATAGGAAGGGGTCTAAGATGCATGGTGATATGGTTGATGATAGGGATGTTGATAGGCTATATAAATGAGGCATCATAGAAGGAGGTCCTAGTATATCTATCAAAAAGGGGCCCAAATTAGATATAGGTAAGGCATATTGGATCTCTAAACTCAAAAGGTCATAAGACAAGAAGGAAATATAAACTATAGAATAACTTGAGACATTAAGGATGGTAAGAAAATTCATATCAAGGTATCTGATTTACTCATTATCCAAGCCTATTCTAGAATGGAACAGTTTTTATTGGTAAAATTTATGGGAGGTAGACCCAACATTGATATGTTTAGATCATGGGATATGTAAAAATGGAAACCCAAAGGTCATTTAGAAATTTTTATAATGGTGAATGGGTTTTTTATTATCAAACTTAACAACTTTAATGATTGTTCTCATACTTTAGTATAATGTCCTTGGTTCTTTGGAGTATTACAATTATTTATAAATAAATTACACCCATGTTTTGATTTGAAAACATAAAACATCAATTTAATGCCCATTTGGGTTTATCTCCCTATTCTACTAGTTGAACTTTTGGAGGAGGATCTTTTCATCAGTATAGTTAAGACTTTTGGCTATCTAATAACATTTGATTCATTAATAAAATATAGATCTATATTCATGCATGCTTATTTTTAAGTTAACACTTTTATAAATCAAGAGCTTCCTTTGTCAGTGTTTTTACATATTTCTTTTAGTGTTTATACCCAAAAAATTGAGTTTCAAAAATTGGTTCTACTCTGTGAAAAATATCATAAGTTGGGTCATCCATCCAAGGTTTGTTCCATATATCTTCAACATAAGTAAACTTAGTTTAAACCTTTCTAACATAGAAAAGGATGGGTCTCTATTAAAGAAGCATAAATGCATCAAAATATGGAAGTTATGTTAGAATAAGATAAGGATAAAGATAAATTCTTACTTTTAGAAGAAGAAATTATTTTATAAAAGGCATTTTGAGAAGAAGGTTAGTACGATGAAGTAGAAAATGAGAAACATTTAGAGGTATTCAACACAACAAAAACAAGTCATTCACATAGCCTAAATTTTGACTAGGTGATCAACTATTTAGAGCTATATATAATAGTATCAAAGATATAAGATAAGGTGGAGGACATTTTAATTTGAGATATACAAAAATATTCAAATTAGTTTGATATCTTAGTATAGTTACAAGAGGATGAGGAAATATTTCAACCTCTTCTACTTTAAAATTTCAAAGACTCAAGCATGAAGTGTTTAGAGGAAAAAAATTACAAGAGATAAATTTTCCTATATCTTCATCCTTAAAGGATTCCCAATTTGGGGAGGTTGATTCCCAAAAGATCCTATAAACTCCCAAGCATAGAAATAAAGCCAAGTTATCTTCTTCTATCACTACCAAGAGAGCTATCAAAGGGCCAACTATTCATACGCTTCCTAAAATTAGGAAATATTCCAAAAGAGAATTGTTTTAAAATATCACATATGTTGAAATTATAGATGGAGTTCAATCCATGCTTCCTTTTAAGGGAGGTCATCCTTATCCTTTTAGTTAATTATGTTAATCTTTTACTAGAATATTAGAGGAATGCATAGTTCCTCTAAACAAAAATTCTTTAAATAATTTATAAGAAGTCACAAACCTCTTATTTTGGCCATTAAAGAATCTAAAGTTCATGAAGTTTTTTTTATAACCATAAAAATGCTTATTAGAAATATGTTGGATTTGCTTGTTTTAGTTCAACAGGAGCTTCAAGCGGTCTTATTACATTTTTGGAAAGTAATAAATTGATTGGAGAGCCTTTTTTCAAATCTCCTAATCAGTCAATAGTCTTTTTAACTATTGATTTAGATGGTAGGAAATATATTTTTTCAAATATTTATGCTACTAACTCTATTTTTTCTCATAGAAAAGTGTGGGAAGATTTAATATTTTTTTATAAATACCTACAAGGGTTTTTCTTGGGTTTTGGTTGGTGATTTCAACTCTACCCTTCATCTAAAAAAGGAGGAAATCAAGTTTTTTTAGATAGCATGGAGGACTTTTCTTCTTTCATTATAGATATTAGTTAATTTGATGTGGAATTAAAAGGTTATAAATTCACTTAAAGTGATAATAAATTTGGTAAAATTTTAATTCAATGTAGACTTGATATAATTTTCATTTTTATGGATTGGTTGGTTTGGAAGGATTTCATTTAACATCTCTACCTCATGTAGGGTTAGATCAAAATCCCTTCGAATTAAAAATAGTGGAAAATTTTTCTAAAGAGGATAGATATCCATTTAGAATAGAGCATACGTGGTTCACCCATCTGAATATCCATGACATAATTATGGAATGTTGGTATCTAATTGTGAATGGTATGACCATGTAATAGTTGGCTAAAAATTTGAAGAATGTTAAGATCAAAATTAGACAATGGAATAAATATGTTTTTGTAAATGTTCTTAATTAAAAAAATCTCTAAAAATTGAAATTTATGTGCTGGAGTCTAAAATATAAAGTAATGGTTATGATATAGACACTCAAATTGTGAGAGAGGTGAGTCTATGGAGATAAAAAAAGGAATATTTGGCTCAAGGAGGGGGACAATAACACACATTTTTTTCATTTATACTTGGAAACATAGAGCTCATAATTCAATCAAGGAAATAACAGATAGATAAGGCTAAACCATTTATGATAAAGATCTCATTGATCAAGAAAGTGTGAGTTTTTTCAAAAAAATATTTAAGAATGATTTCAAAAGAAACATCAGATTTGAGGAAGAATTTATGCATGTTGTTCTAGATTTGTTAAATCAAGAAGATAATTTAGCTCTTATTATGTCTACTTCTAATGAGGATATTAAATTTGTTATATCTAAAATAAACCCTGAAAAGGTTCCATGTCTAGATGGATTTCCAATATCCTCCTTTCAAAATTTCTAGGATATCATTGGGGTGATGTGGTTGATGTGGTTAATGAATTTATTGAATCTACTTAGATGTTAAAAGAATTCATTCACACCTTTCTTTTTTAATTCCTAAGAAGGAAGGAGCTATTAATTTTTATGACTTTTAACCTATTAGTTTGTACAATTCCAATTATAAGATCATCACTAAGATTTTTTATTTGAGATTACAGCCAATTATGGAAGTTATTATTGAGGCTCAGTAAGGTGGTTTTGAAAAATCTAAGATAGGATCATTATAGTCCATAAATCTACTCACTCAATGGATAAAATCAAAAGTGTTGGAATGAGGTTAAAATTAGCCATGGATAAGGCTTATGACATATTATACTAAATATTTTTAGATAGAGACATGGGACAATTTGGTTTCCAAGATAAGTTCAAGAAAATTATAAGATCTTATATTTCTACTTGCATGTTTTCAATTCTTATGAATGGAGTGGCACAAGGTTTCTTCAAAAGTGGTAAAAGATTTAGGCAAGGGGATCACTTATGCCATTTATTTTTCATTATTATGGTTGAATAATTGAGTAGATTTATTTCTAATGTGATGAAAATTAGAGAGTTAAAAGGTTTAAATATATCTAAGAATGTAGACTGGTGTCCCATCAACAATTTGTAGATGATACCATCCTTCTAGTAGAGGTGTATATTAAGGAAGATAAAATTTTAAAGCAATTTTTGCTTATATGTGAATAAACTTCTAACCAAAAAGTAAATTTTGAATTATTATTATTTTTTTAATTCATATTTTTCAATGTGCCTTTGGGAAATCAATCTAGAATAACATAGATCTTGGGCTGCCAAATCAAACAAACTACATCCTCTTATCTAGGCATGCCTCTATTTAGCAATAACCTCCATATTCTAGGTTGTAATTCTTTGGTGTAAAGATTGTAAAGAAATATCGTTGGTTGGAAAGGGAAGATGCTCTCTTAGATGAACAAACTCTTGATTATCAAAAGTGTCTTTTAGAGCCTTTTCGTCTATCTTCTTTCTCTCTTTAATATACCTAAGATCATAGAATATAAGCTTAATAAAATTCAAAGAAATTTTTATGGATAGGTGCTAAAGAGAGAAATATAATACATTTGGTGTCCTGGGAAAAAGTTTGCATGGCCAAAAGGAAAGGAGGTCTAAGTATTTGAATATTGAATTGGATGAATAAAGCTCTTCTCTCTAAATTTGTTTGGAGATTTGTCATTAACAATAGTAATTGAGATAATATTTTAA
This sequence comes from Torreya grandis, assembly GCA_037957365.1. NCBI lineage: Eukaryota > Viridiplantae > Streptophyta > Pinopsida > Cupressales > Taxaceae > Torreya > Torreya grandis. The sequence continues at coordinate 2,355,420 of JARHVA010001666.1, read as the reverse complement.
GATTCAAATACCTATATGGCAAAGATCCTATTTATGTTTTCAAAGATAAATAATTTGTTTTTGTATTTCACTTCTAGAATTTTCAAAATGCTAGAAAAAATATTATATATTTAGGTTCTAAATGGCAATTGTGAAATGGTATTCATGTTAATTTTTGGAAAGAATCATGAATTTTATACTATCCTCTAATCACTTTAAAACCATGGTAGTGCATTCAAGTCAACATTCAAAATAAATATGGTAGTCAAGTTCAAGATTATTAGTAGATTATATAAGGCACAAGAAGCTATAAAATGTTGAGTATTGAAAATTTAGATTAGGAAGATAACACAACTTTGACTAACTTGAATAATTTACTAAGAACATGCCATTTACTAAAAACCATCAATGAAGATCACTTGATATGGAAAATATCTATTAATGGACAATATCAAGTCAAATTTGGTTATAGTTTGGTGACTAATCTTCAAATAAATGATGTGAATTGGGTTCTATTATGGGACAATTTACTCATACCCAAAGTTAACTTTTTCCTATGGGTGGATGTTCAAACTATAGTTTTGACTATGGATAATTTATGGAAAAGAGGCTTAATTTTGATCAATAGGTGCCCTTTGGGTGAAAATGATAATAAAATAGTTTTCCATTTGTTGGTTGAATGTTTGTTCACCTATGAGGTATGAAGTTTCTTCCTTAACAAACTTAATGTCCTTTGGGTTTTCCTAGTTCTTTGTTTGACTTCTAGAAATATTGGGAGTGCCCTTTTCAAAATGATCTATTGAAGAAAATTTGGAAGCTCACTTTTCCTCGTGTTATTTAGGCAATTTTGGGTGAAATAAATGACCAAATTTTTAGGAATAGGAAGATCCCAAGTGTGGCCTTATCTAACAAGATTATTTTGGCTATTGAGAATTTTTTTAAAACTATGACTAATGAAAAAGGTAAAAAAATTCAAATGTTTTTAAAATAACTAAATTTAAATTGGAAAATTGATTCTCTACGCATTGGTAAGATTGGTCCCAAATATGAAATATAAAAGTGGACTAAATGGAAACTCCCTCCTATTGGGTGGATAAAGTTAAATTTTGATGAAGATTCCAAGGGAATTCTAGGGCCCTTAGGAGGAGGAAGGATTTTTAGAGACCACCAATGAAGGTTTTATTTTGCTTATGTTAGTGATATGGGGATCAAAAATAAAAATTAGGTAAAAGATCTTACTACCATTTGGGATATTAAATTAGTTAAAAAATTAGGTCATCACCATCTTGTCATTGAGGGAGACTCACTGAATATAATAAATTATATTTCCATGAAAAATATAGTGAGATGGAGCATTAAACATGTGGTGGATGAGTATATATACATTTTATAATCTTAGAAAGAGGTGCCCATTCAACACATTTACTGTGAAGGAAACAAGGTTGTTTATTGGTTCACCAACATGGGAGTTAGTTTTTCTAGTTTTATTAACTGGACCAGAGAGAAAAATACCTCAAGAGATATGCTAGAGGATAGATGAGTAAGTTCATATTAATGATGCTCAAAATGGTTGAAAATGTGGGGGTATCCTCCACTTGTATAAATAAAGCTTATTAAAAATTTATTGTTAAGTCTCTTTTTATTTCTATAAAAAATTTAAATGTTAATCCTCTTGTTTTTTTGAAAGTTCCTAGAGATAAGCTTCTATATTCTCTAGGGAGAATACAATCCATATTAAATACTTATCAATATTGGAAGAAAATTAATAATGACTTTGAGTGGGCTAGCACGAGGCACTCAAAGGGAATTATCATTTTGAATTTGGGGAATCCAAAAAACCCCTATTCTAGTTCAAAGATATAGATCCAAAAAAAAAATTCTCCATGGGGATCCCTAACATAAATAAACCCAAGATGCTAGAGGAAGTAAAAAATAGTGAAGAGGTTTGGGATATCCTCCAAATAGGGGGAATGGAAAATTTTATGAATAGAATATAAGGTCATGACAAACATGTTTTAACTTTATTTACTAACTCCTGGGATAATAGATCATTGAATATCAATGGGGTCTTGATTTACATCTCTGAATAATTGATCACTCACATCACTAGGCTAGAAATAGTGGTGACCAAAGTGTACAAAACTAGCAAAGATTACAAGAAAGAGAAAAACAACTTTATTTTGGAGGGAGAAACTTTAGAGGTATTTCATAATGTCTTTGATCATGAATCTCTATTGAGAACTCATGGAGATGTGGTAATCCACATCATGAATTATATCACAATAGAGGGTAGGTTCAATGTTATGTGTTGGTCTCTATTTGTCTTTCTCAAATACTTTATACATGTTATACCTTTGAGTTTACCTTTCTACATTTTGCTTTTGATGGAAACTTCCATTGAAAAGGTTAAAAAGGGTAAATATATGGTTTTGAGGCATGAGGGAGTAATTTTTATCATTCAAAAATATTTCAAAGGTATGAATCAAATAGAATCTAAACTTTCCAAACCTCACAAAGGTAAAGAGGATGTTAGGAAAGTGCAGAAGATGTGGATTAATTATGTGGGTAGTAATCCTACTAAAGATAAAGAATGAAGTACTACTAGGAACATCCCCAAATCAAAAGTGGTTTGTATTAATAAATGGATAAGAAGTTGTAGTAAATATCATTTAGTGAATGATTAGAAGGTAGAAAACATATGTGAAAATAGTCTTTCAACTGGGTAATCTATCATGGTTGAAGATGCTACTAGAAATAAGGTGGAGACTAATACCTATAATATGTCTGAAAGGGATAAAAATAAAACATCAACTAATAAAGATGACAAGGGTAAGAGGAAAGTGAGCTATTGATATAAATATAAAGATTTTGAATAATATATAACCCAATCCCTTGATCCTAATGAAAATTTCAACCATGGTCAACTCTCTAAAAGGTAAAAAAATACTGATAAAAGTGAAGAATAATTGGATTTGCAAAAATTCATAATGAGGTGGTTTATAAGGGAGTTGTCTGAGCTCAAAAGAAAAGTGAAAATTATCCAATAGGATAATGAAATATTGACATATAAATATGTTGATAAATATTGTAGCACCCAAATTCAAAGACTTAAAGATAGGGTTGGTTCCCTAGAATGTGAAAGTGATAAACTTAAGAATAATATCAGCTATTTGGTCAACTATAGTAAAGTTTCCATACATGAAGGAATTAACAATTTGGAGAAGTTAAGTTATCACATGGGAGAAATAACTGATATGATGAGCTATTCAAAGGGAAAGGTAAGCATCTTCAATGTAGTGAATGTTCTAAAGACATAGACAAGGAAAAGATGCTTCTTTAAATTGACTTGAACCTAAAACACATGAAAAGTTATTAGGAGGATGTTATAGGAAAATTAGACATGTAGAATGCTTTTAGTTCCTTTCTAGATACTTTTTGTTTTTGGTGTTTCTTAAGATATTTTTGGGTTATATTTTGGCAATTTATAGCTATTCATTTGACTATTTAGTCTTGTTTCCCTTTGGGACATAGTTAGTCCTCTTGTACTTTTTTGTAGTTGTTCTTCTTATAGGGATTGGGGTCCCTAGTTAAAAAAAAATACCCACCTTTAACCTTAATGAAAAATAATAATATGACTTTCCTATAGCAATGCCTAAAAGTGGTTATAATTAGTTGGGATCAAGGATTGAAAAAGACACAACTACTTGATGATATCATATGGGTGGGAGATAAGTAAAACCCTGTGTTTTCTTATGGAAAAAATGATAAGGAATTTTTAGAGTTGGTGTACCTATTGAATCTCTATTATGTGATATTTTTAATATTTAATGTGTTTTATACCTTTATTATATCTTGTGTCTAATATCATCATGTAAGCTATTTTTGAGTTTAGTCTATTCAAGGAAATTTTGTAAAATAGATTGGTTCCTTATGTTTTATTTATTTCATTATTGTTATTCAATTTTGCATACACATAATTTTTGTTTTAGACACTTGAAAATGTTAGTTTGTACCAATTATTAACATACATGATTTATGCATACAAATTTTACTCTTGCTTACATTCTCTCCTAACCATTCATCTATCCATGGGCCTGACCTTCCCTATTTTCCATTATTCACACATAGGATCTCTCTAGTCTATGCCAACATATTTTATCATCCTAAGTAGACTATAATTATCTTCTCCATCCTAACATTAATTCGTATAATAGTAATATGATACCAATTAGTGGTATCCTCTAAATTCATCAGAGGTGTCCCAGGTTATCTAAATGACTTTTTTTCAATTCTAACCCTTCCCTTGGGTAAGCCCACATGTTTCACATGTCAAATAAAACATATTATATATATACATCAGTCATAATCATATTTATATCTATAAATAATTTAACATTCACTTGGAAATATACTTTTAGATTGAGGAATACATATACACATCCTTGAGGTACTTCCATAAAGCATACCCATTTGAAAACCCCTTAAAGGAATAGTCACTAAGCTCAATCTAAAAACTATTTCAAGTTTAAAATCATAGGTTTTCATGTGTAAAAAGACACACATGTTTCATACATTCTAACATATCAATATTGAGCACACTCATAGTTATATGGGCAAAATACATGTGGGTTGAGCCCTCTTCAAAGTATTAGAATGCAGGCAATGATCAGCCATTTAGTGTTAAGTTATTGGGGATATATAACCCATCTTATCTAACCTATTTAATAGACAATAAAGTTTTGAAAGTGGATATAGGGTTTCAAAGTGAAAAAGAACAAATATAAATCTGTAGACAAGATAAAGCCTTTCAAATTGTATAAGAACCATCTTGACAAGAAGGTATAATGACCTATAATAGAACCAACCAACATAAACATAGAGGACATTTATGATAGGAAGTAGATAAATCTTACTACCAAATGTGTCTAATCATAATCAAATATATTCAAGAAGGTTTTGATAGTCATTCTCATAATTTGAGTGATCTCATATCCATTTTAGGGCATTTATGATGAGTGTACACTATCATAGGCAAGAAAATAATTGAAAAAACCAAGTACCTTATCCTATGGTTATTTATATGTATAAAAAGTGAAATAAATAAATCTTATTTTACCTTATAGAATTATATATATGTAATTTATACATATTTATATATAATCTAAATAATTCAAGTTTTAGCCTGTTTAGATCACTAAATCCAAAAATAAGATAAAAAATCAAACATAGGAACATTATCATAATATATAATAGATTATAAATGATATTATAACATAGCATACATAGGATCACATGGTCTATGATGACCATGATGGATATATCATACCAAAATATCACTTCTCATATTCTGATGTAGATACATGTGTTATTGCTCTTCCACAATGCATAACATTAGCCATGATTAATCTAGGACCTGAACCTAAACATCTAATGGATGAGATCATTGGCTAACACACACATAATTTAAAAATATATATTCAAAAAAATAAAAAATAAGACTTATTCATGACATGTGTTTCTATTTTACATGATTCATTAATGATTAATCATATATATGGTAGGTTACATATCCATTTTTTTCTTTGGACATGTGTTTCTTGGTATACATGGGTAGGGTGCAGGACATACATGCCATAAATGATATGGAAATTTAGATGAAATATATTCCTAAAAACATGGATAATTGTCCCACATTGGGGGCATACCTACACTGGGGACATCTTGGTACACTATGTAGGTTTTACCTTTCTATGACCATTATGTTCATCATATTGAGCTACACTACAATGTTATCTTCTATGGATACTAAAATTTACTATGTTCAATGATTACATGAATTAATTATGTTGACTAGCCTTATTTTTTTTATGCATGAATGATGTTATTATATGTTACATGGTAGGATCCTTGATTGTGTATTACATTGTGTGAATCTTACTCTATGTGACATTGATTACTATTTATGTGACTCTTAATTTGAGTAACATTGATTGTTATATATATATGAATCTTACTATGGGTGGCATTGCATGTTCGTTACATGACTATTTGTATGCATGAATCTTACTTTGCATGGAATTGAGTGTTCATTGTGTGACTCATATATATGAATTTTACCCTCCTTGAAATTGAATCTTTCTTTATATGAATCTTATTATGAGTGACATTCAATGTTATGGTGAGATCCTTGACTATGTATTACATTGTGTGACTCTTATTCTCTGTGACATTGATTGCTATTTATGTGATTATTACTTTGAGTAACATTTATTTTTATATGTATGACTCTTACTATGGGTGACATTGTGTGTTCATTACATGACTATTTGTATGCTTGACTCTAACTCTACATGACATTGAGTGTTCATTGTGTGACTGCTATGTATGAATTATGATCTTATTTAAATTTAATATTTCTTTATGTGACTCTTATTATGAATGGAATTTAATTTTCTAAGTGGCATTCAGTGTTATATTTCATGTTTCTAAGATTAATTGTGTGTTTCATGGACATGACATTGCATATAACTATTTGTAGGTACATCTAGGATTGTTTTCTAAGCTTGTGATGCATGATTAATATCATGCATTATTTTACTTGTGTGAAATGCCATGATGAATATCTTACATATTTCATGTGGATATTACTTAGTATTTTTATGATCATTATTATGATGATTATTATTACATGGTCCATTTCTATATCAACTTGAAGTGACACTTTTATTCCTTAGGATATGTGTTTCATATATGATTTGATGATCTAACATTTTTATTATGACATAATCTAACCATGTTAGCACATGATTTATATGATTAATATTTTATAAAATGATGTGTATAACTTATTTATTTTAAGAATAGTGATTTTTAGGATATATATACCTCACATACATAGTGGGATTCTTATATAGATTTAGGCCTTCACTATTTTTTTTGGCATAGATTGATTCAAATTATCACACATTAACATAGATTGGGATAGGATTGACATAGATTGTTGACATATGTGAAGCATATGTGAGATATTCTACATGATTATAAGTGACAATTGACAACTATTATGATATTATTACATAATTTATATGACTCAGAATACACAAGTTATTATATTGAGTGACATATTATGTCATTCCATACTTAGATATACTTTGATATGCTCAAATTTACTTAGATATACTCAGATTTACTCATATATAATTATATATACATAAAAACACATAGATAAAATATAAAATCTATATTTAATAGTTGATTCATGCTTCTCAAATTAATTGGAACTTATTTTAGGTTCCATTATTAGAAATTTATAATGAGTAGTGTAGTTGAGGTTTTGAATAACCTAACTTCTAAGGACCTCTCCATTTTCAATGAGGATTGGGGCATATACATTCATGTTTTATTACATTTTAATATTAATTGAGTTTAATTTAATAAAATAAAATTTCTGAGTAAATTAAATGAATAATAAAATTGAGATTCAAACATGCATTTAATTGTAAACAAAATGATATTGAACAATTAGGGTTTTTGACTAAAAATTAAAAAGAAAGAATGAGAAACTTATTTATTTGGGAAACACAAAGCTATGGATGATTATGTATGAATATATGATTGATTTAGATAGATTTATGCTTGATTGTATGACTATTGTGGCTATTTTAGACATGGATAGTGGATCTAGACATAAACACTTTGTTGTCTTATCCTATTGAAGTGTTATTGTCCAAGTTGCTTCTGCAACAAAAATGTGAACTAGTAATATGTGAAGATATTATTGTATATGTTTTTTATCTTGTAATGGATTTGAAATCAAATAATAAAACATGCATTTTTGTATTCTCTTATCAAAACCATAATTAAGTTATGCATGTAAACCAAATAAATATCACATGTAAAAGTGGAAAAATGGGGAAATGGGAATGACCAAGTTGGCCTTAAAACAACATTAAACTGAGTGCTACCTAAATAGCCACAAATAAGGACCTTATGTCAATTTAGTTCTCCCTCTAAGCTATGTGTGTGACTAGATAATATATTATGTGAATTTCAATGATCTTTTCATAGGCCTTCCTATTGGTCTAAGCATGTAATCTCGATGCGATATGTATAAACTCTAAATGAATGTAAGTGTTGAACTTTTTGTATCCCTATTTTATTTACTATGATAGTTCCAAATTGATAGGTGATATATGTAAATTTCCTTGGAAAATCCTTTTAAATATAACTCCTAATCCTTATTATGACATAAGGAATTATAAGGAAGACTATAACTTTAACATCTATGGTGAAATCAATGTGAAAGAGTGACATAAAAGACATAGGAATATCAAAAAATGTGCTAATGGGATATTGATTCAACATTAGGAGATTATAAATTTAAAAGTCACAAAAGACATAATACTTGTGTTTACTTGACCAAATTTAGGTTTATAAACTTCTCAACCCATGGTTTTAACATTGGCATCTCCTTGGGGCATAATCACCCCATTATCTAATAAATTTAGAGGGAACCTTGGGTCACATACCTACATGTATATTCATTCCTTGCCTTTTTAATTTCAAATATTTTCAATGAGATATATTAATTTAGATTCTATGTCTTGAGGAAACACTAGTTTCCACATGTTCCATTGGAATTTTTGCATGGAGTAACTTGAATACTCAGGACATACCAAAAGACATCAAATGTGGTTAAACCAACTACCAAATTTATTAATATATAATTTTAATTTATAATTTCAAATAATAAAACAAAATGGGGGAATTTTTAGACATAAATTTGGTATTAGACACTTGACAATGTCATTTGTGGCTAATCCTTAACAGATATGAATTATGAATATACAATTGACTCTTGTTCACTGTCTCTCCTACCCATTGATCTACCTATGGGCCCAACCTTCTAGATTTGATATCATTAAAAAATAAGACCTCTCTAGTATTTTCCCAAATATTTTATCATCTTAAGTAGACTATAATTTTTCTCTAGATCATTGTCTTCTCCATCTTAGATAGTTTTTATAGATGGTATATGATATTAGTTTCAGTAGCCTCTACCTCACTAGAGGTGTCCTTATTATCGAAATGGATATTTTTCAAATTAAAACCATTACATTAGGTTGACCAAAATATTTTTTATGGTATTCATTTATGGAAATCAACCAAATATTATACTATATACACATCAATCCTAAGTCTATTCTTATCTATAAAACATCTAGCACTTAGTTATGAATCTACTTACATACTAAGGAATGCATTTTTACATGCTTAAGACACTACCCTAAAGTATCCAAATATAAAAACCATAAAAGGTACATTAACTAAGGTAAGTAAAAATACTATTTCAAGGCTAAAATCATAAGTTTTAAGGTGTCAAAATCCACACATGTTACATGCATTCTAGTATATCACTATTGAATACACACATAGAGTTAGGTGGGAGAAAAACATGGGGTTTGAGCCATGTTTAAAGTGTTGGAATATATGAAATTATTATCCAATTAGTGGGAGGTGGTTAGGACTATCCAAGACATCTTGAATAACCCATTTTTATAGGTGAGATAAGTTTCAAAAGTGGATCTAAGTTTTCAAGGTGAAGGAGAAAAAATATGGATCTATGCATATGATTGAACCTTTGAAATTACACAGGACCATATTTATAAGAAGATATAGCATAATGGGGTATAACATATGGAAATAAACATAGAGGACACCTCCATCTAGGAATTATTTGTATTTATCTACCATAGGCATCTACACATTACCAAATTCATACAAGCAAGTTTTGGTAGTCATTCTCCTGATCTGAGTGACTACAAATCCACTTCAAGGTAATTTTGACAAATGCACACTATCACAAATCAAAATATAACAAAAATAGGATAATTACCCTATCCTCTTGTTCATTTATATAAATAGTAAGTGCAATAAATCTATCTTACTCTACCTTTTACATTTATATATGCATAATGTAGACATATCCTATACAATATTAAGTATCAAATGTTTTAAATTATTTAGATAACTAAATCTGACATTTTTTAAACAATTCCATTGTTATTTATATTCAAGTATTAGGTCCCTATTACATTTTAATGGAAGTTAATTATTGATTTGAAAAAATGAAATGGTGTTTATTCTAAAGATATTATTACTATTTCACTAAGATTTTAATTCAAGTGACTGTAAAAGAAAAAAATAAATCTAAATTTTTATTATACTCCATGTTATAAAATAAAGAAAAAAAGAAAAAAAAATTAAGAGTTAGTGTTTTATAGTGAATTGAATTAATAGTGAAATTAATCCAAATTCACATAAATGGAATAAAATAATGTAGTGTGTTGTAAATATGTGTTTAAATAGAAAAATGAAGGTAAATGACTAAACTAAATGAAATGAAAAATGACAAGCAAGGCTAAAATATGCAATTGGAGAATGAAGTTAGCTTTTTTATCTATTTATCTGACTAAAAAATTATGGGAATATGCATAAAAGAGAAAAACATAATATTCACAAAATATATATCTAATATCATGCAAGGATAAGAATGCCCAATATATATTATAAACACTCGTTATTATTATCCTTATCTATTGGTTCTATTTATTTTTCAAAAAAGTATAATTTAGGGCACAATCACATGTGATAGTGATAATTAGGTTTGTTTACATTGATTTAACCTTTATAAATATGCTAAAGAATTATAAATATATTCTTGAAGTTGAAATACCTAGTATTGAATGCAATGATTGAATGAGCTATAAGCATTAAAAATAGGAGTGAAATTGGGTATAGCTCACCCCAATAACCTCCAAGAAGGTTGAAGACTACCTACATATCTAATACTCTAAGGAGAGAAATCAAGCTCAATTTATTTCTCCCACCTAAGTGATTCATGTATTTATGTTCCTTTCACTATATGAATGCATATATAATTAGATTGAATACATGATCATGTGGGATTAAGGCTACATAAAAATGGATTGAAACTTGGCTATAGACTATTTGAGGTACTTATAACCTAAATTGGGAAGAATTGGGAAATTTTACTCAATGTGCACTTGTGTCAATAATCCTCTAAATGGAAATTACCTAGTCATGGAATAATTAATTTAAATATGTATTTATAGCAATTATAATGGGATAACCACACACTAGGAACCCTGAAAACATTGAGAATGACCATAGGGAGGGTTTAATTTGAAAAATATGATTATTGGTGGGAAACAAATAGAATCCATAGATAAGGACATGATTGATGGTCCCTATTATCCTTATATATCATTATTTTCCCCTAAGGAAACATGATAATTTTTTAGTTTGCACTGAGGCATTTAAATGCATAATGGTATTTTTAGTAATAATAAAATTTGTGTGTGATAGATAAAAATTATAAGATAAAATATGTTCTCTCTTAGGTTTATGATAGGTGAGGTAGAAAAATAAGTAGTAATTAAGTACCCAATTTAATTAAGGATAAAAATGGGTAATATATGTATGATCAAGTATATGTGATCAGATTTTAATTACTACATCCCCCCTTCAGTCTAAAAATGAATTTGGTAGATTAAAGGAAAGCCAAACCTTAGTGTGTAAAACAAACTTTATCTTTGAGTTGGATATTTAAATTGTTAAAGGCACCATACACTTTGGAAAACACTATAAAACACATGAATTAGTTATTTTATTTATTTAAAAACTAAAATTTACAAAATTAAACTTGAATTTTTTTGAAAAGTTTCTTAAATTTTTGAAATTTATAATGTGAAATTAATTTTGCTAAATTGAACATTGATTGTATTTTGATAATTTTAAAATTGAAATGAGAGTATGGAATGAATACACCTGTATGTTTAAAATTAATTGATGTTATTTATGATTTTTTTGGTGATGATGCTTCCTTAAAGAATTAGTGAGTGATTTCCTCCCATGAATCACTAAAAAAATATGGTTCCCTAGCTAAAACATTAAAGAAGAGTGGGGGTGATCAAAACCCAACTTGAATTTGCAATTATAGAATGAAAATAACACCCAATGAAGGATGTTGAAAAATTAATTTACCAATGATGGTATTTTTAACACAGATACATGAAATGTGTTGGAATACAAAGGGATTCATAGACATAATGCTTGAGTTCTCAATGAACTCCAAGTCATGCACTATGCAACTAAATTAAATCAACCACTTTAGATGGCCTATAGATTCAATTAAAACATTGTTCCTAAAATGAATGATCACAAGATAATGGAGTACACCAATAATCCTACCATTTCCATAGCTATAAAATATTTTAAAAATGTGGTATGAAATTGTATCATGCCCCCATTAGAATTGTAGAATTTGAAACTGTATATAAATGTTCATTGTAACTTTCATTTAAAACTTTAAAACTATGTGAATTTTATATTTAAATTGGAATAAGAGTTAATATGCATGGAATATGTCCCCATATTATGTGGAAATAATTTAATGTTAAAACATTTTATAACTATAATTATGTGCAAATTTGATTTTGATCTTTGAAAAATGGCTTATCTCACGCATGAAAATCCCACTGAAATGCCTCTATTTTGAGGTGAGGTCATTGCAACTAAAAATTATATCATATCAAAATAAAATTTAAATTGTAACATGCCTATTAAATATTTTATCATTGAAGATTGTATCATATGGAAAATTGTGTTAGCATAATAAGTTTTTAATTTTGCATGTAGCTCTAGAGGCAAGGCATATACAATATATCAATTATGCTCATAGAGTTAGAAATAGAATTAGTATGTTATGAGTGCATGACATGGATCATATCACTTATCAAACTCAAAAATATAAACAATCACACAAACAATAAGCAAAATGATAGGAGAAAAAGAAATAGAAATACCAAGGGCCTTTATCAAATGGCATGGTCAAATGTCTTAAACAACATGCATAGACATGAGTAATGTCATAGATAAAGGACATAATAAAATGTTGCATATATATATATATATATATATGCAACATTTTAGCATGTCCTTTATTTGTGACATTACTCATGTTTATGCATGCTGTTTATATATATATATATATATATATATAGGTTGAACGGAAAAAACAAGGGAATGTTCATATTCACACACACATACATAATCTCATAGAGATGCATCATTAAATTTTACACACAAGGGCTAAATTCCAACACAGTAGAAAAGTAAAATTGTAATCTACTATGTATAAGTAAACAATATCAATGGAACATGAACTTAGCAAAGGTAGTCTAAACTATGCATATGTAATGTGATAATATCCTATAAAATATCATTTTCATGTATATATGTTATAAAAACATTTGTAAATAAGATGAAAGCTTAATAGTATAGGGGTTATAGAATAATGACACCTACATACTATCACCTATTAATAAGATGCCCCCAACTTAACAAGGCTAATGGGTAAAGGAAAGTCCAATTGTACATCCTAAACAACACTCATGAATACTACTAAAATTAATATGTGATATAGAAATAATATGCTATCTACTAATCATGAGATAAATAACATATTTCAAAAATATAGACTAGATTGCCAATCATGCTCATATCCTAATTTTGGAATTTTTAGAATATTTGAATGTTTTTGCATTGTTGAAATATATGATTTTTTACATTTTTATAATATATGAAAATAAAAAATAGCATAAAATTAAATTAAACATACATGCATAAAATATAATAAGGGGGGAAGATTTGAATAATTCACAAGAAGTGTCAATATGAAAAATACACAAAGGTTTTAATGACCCAATATAAGAAACTTCCCCCCTATAATGTGAATTAAAACTATTAGAAATTTGTATGAGATTTAAAATTTATTTAAATGACTAATTATACATTCTAATTTATTTAAATGTACATTTTTATTATGATGTTTCATGTATAAACAAAAAAAAATTGAAAAAAGAAAGATTTTGCATGAATAACAGTGAATTACATACCAAGACTGAGCGAGTAGTTTGAAAATTGAAAAAATTAAGGATTTGTGTATTAAAACTATGAACTATAGGTAGAAAACATAAAAGTACAAGATCAACGAACTAGTAACCTAATGGTAAATGATTATATCCTGTGCTAGGCAATTTTGTCTTGTGTGAAAAATGATAAAATTTTCAAGGGAGACTATAAGTAGATAAATACATAGCATTGTTTAGTAGGTTTGACCATTATTTAAAGCTATCTAGATCTTGGTCAATGAATAAAATGTTACAAAATGACATTAATTCAACAAAAAAATAGGGAATATAAGAATGTATCAAATGATCACACATGAAAACAAATTGAATAAGGTGTAACAATCCAAAAACTATGTATAATCAATTTTTTTAATTATTTGAATATTTTTAAATTTTTTAGAATATTTGAAAATGAAATAATATACCCAATGATCTCACCCATGTAAGAAGCATAAATATATATGAGGAGTGGTATATGGATGACTTTATATGAACAATCTATCTTTTCTTGAATATTGGATGAAGAAATGTTTTCCATTTTATACTCTTTATTTATGGTTTGATCTTCACTTGAAACTATAATAGTTTCACTTTCATGCTGGAATGTGATATATTCATGATATTTACCCCCATTGTTTTAATACATGATATTATTAATTTTGAATTGTAATCATTTAATGAATGGTCAACATGAAATATGGTAAAACATGTGTTTGACTTAAGTGTAACTAGGAATTCAATGGATCCAATGTAATATTGAGGCCTTGTATTATTACCCAAGTGTTGATGATCATATCCATGATATTGAAAAAGTGCCATGATACATATATTAATTTCAAAAAATGATGTAATCTTGACATTAGTACATGTATTTCCATCTATGAGGGGGATAAGAAATAAAGGCTCTATATACAATTAATGATTTTTAGTTAAGGCCTTTTAAACCTCCCTTGTAACCTTTAACTTGGTTTTAAACCTCATTTATTAGAAATACTTTCTTAATGATGATTTATTGTTTGATTTAAACTTATTTTTTCAACCTTTCTTGTAACAGTTTCTCCTTTTGTAACTTTTGTAACCTTTCTTATTTCAATTTTTCTTTTTGCAACTCTTCTCTCTCAATTTGTTCTTTTATTAAATTGTCTCTTTCTAATTGTTCCCTTTGCAACCTTTAATTTTCAACATGTTACTTTTGTAACTTTGATTTTTAATCCTGATATTTAATGTGTGAATCCTTAACAACCACATTTTTATCATTAGACTTTGTAGGCACATTGTGATTTTGGCATTCCTTTGAGAGAAAATATTTTAATATGATTTCTTCATCTTGAATTTGTTGTTGCATTTTCACTAAATTATATTTTAGTAACTTTTCCTTTTTAATGTATTCCTTTTTTAATTTATTTGTCATCTCATTATTTTTATAAGTTGTATTACTCTAATTTATCCTTCTGTATCCAAACTTACTCTTTATGATATGCATTCATGATGTGAATAGGTTGTTTTATTGATGTGTCTATTATAGGATCACCACTATCAATGATACATTTTATTTTTTATTTAAATTCACACAACTATATGTATTATGACCATGAATTATATGATATGAATAATAACATTTTTATCTTTTTTAAGTATGCATAGGAGGTAACTTTATCAATTTGTTTCAAAGCATTTCTCTTATAATTTCACTTGGACTATTAATATTCTTTTGTATAATTTTTGAATCACTAGTTATATATTTATTTTGTTTTGGATTCTAATAATGATATGAAATCTTGTTAGGAAATAAATATCTAGATGAAAAAATATATGCATGATTAATAGTAACATACTCTAGATTATTTGTATATGTGCTATTATGTTCAAGTGATATGATATTTGAAATAAAATATTGTTTTTCATTTTGTAAATCTTTTATTGAATTGATAATAATAATGATTTGATATTTAAAGTATTCAAAATCACAAACCCTAGGTACTTTTGGATGAATATTCATACAAACATCATTAAGATGAGATGTAGGAAATGGAGGGGATTGAGGAAGGACATGTTGGTTACCTTAATTTGATACTTTAGGGTGGATAAAATTATCTTGTAGGATAGTGATAATAGGAACATGGTTGGAGGGAATTAGCTATCAAAATATTGATGGTTAATAGGTGTAGATGATATTTGTGGATTATATAGTACCTTAGTCTTATACACTTGGAAAACTCAAACCTTATGCTACACCCTTAACCATTGGCATGTCTAGGGATATGTGTAGACAACTTATGACTTGCATAAACATTTTTCATATTATTTTACATTTATCTATGCATTCATATACTTAGTAGGTTAGACTATAGGTGGCACGTGGCCTTTTTAGACTATATATAGGAGGTAGGGTTAGTTATTCATCATCATATTAGAGTATTCATTCTTATTGCAAGCATTTGGGAGGTTACCCCCTCAAAATGGCTTATATGTTATTCATAATTGCTAATATATTTCCATATAATTATGATATATTATTGTATTTATACCTATTTGGTGAATTAATATCATTCCAAGTGGTATTAGAGCATCGATTTGGGCCATAATCAGGTCAAAAACCCTAGATCTTGAAATTTAGATATATCTTGAAAATGGTAGTGAATTTATCTATAATTTGTTTATGAGAGTTGATAAATCATTAAAGTAAGTTTACATTAAAATTTAAGATCATTTAGATCTATTTTTCAAAAAAAAATTCCATTTTAAGGTTTTTTTTAAAAATTTAATCCATAGCTCACAATTTGTAGAATTTTTCAAATTTATTTACATTTTTAGAAACCTTGGAAAAATTAGTTTAGGTATATTATTTGTTATTTGTTATTTGAGGCTGAAATATTTAAATAAATTTGTGATCAAAATTGGGTCAATGGGGAAAAATAAGGTTCACCATCAAGCCTTTGAATGGCTAGTCCTAACACTTGTAGATAGGGGAAAGGTCAAGACACCCATAAAAATCATTTAGGGGATGACATGGAGTTTGAATCATCTGATATGATTTCTCAAATCTAGTCAAATCTACATGACCTAATGTATAAGGATGTGCAAGTCCAAACTCAAATATCAATAATGAAAGGGGAGCTTAATGGCATAAACAATTAGTCACATTAGATCATGACAGAATTGGCTACCATTTCATCTCATTTACCACTCAACAACCTTCCACTTTTTCCTTTTGGTCCTCTTCTTAATACTAATACCTCCAATATGGGGGTAAAACTGATGTTACCAAAAGTAGATTGTGCAAGTTTAATGGTAAGGATACACTCATTTAGATCACTCAAATCAAAAATCTATTTGATCTACACCAAACTCATAGTTCTCATAAGGTGGTTGTGGCATATCTGTATCTAGAACCCGAGCCATTCATTTGGTGTTGATGGTTTTATGGTCAAAATAAGAAGACTAGTGCTCCTATTACATGGTCAAAATTCTCTAATTAATTAATTTCTCACTATTATGATAAGGTTTTTGGAAACTACTTTAACCAATTAGTCAAACTATGACAAATAGGAGTAGTGAAAGATTATATTCATCAATTTTAGAATCAATCCTTATGTGTGGAGGATATCATTGAGGCAAATTTGATTGATATTTTTTTGGTCGTACTAAGAGATAGTGTTAAATTAGAGGTTCATATGTTTAAACCCACAATTGTATCCAAATCTATACCGAGGGCACACTTGGTAAAAGAAATATATATGATCAAACATCATCCTTTCATTACTAATTGGGAATTCACATTCCCAATTTCATCAGAACCTCAACCTACCAAATTGACACCACAACAAATTGAGGAGAAGCATGTCAAAGGGTTATGTTATGGTTGGGACATCAAATGTAGCAAAGGTCATTGATGTGCTAAAAATAATTTATTTTACATTGAAGGTGTTGATGAGGATGAAGGAGATGAAGATGCATCTAGTGAGGGTTTTGAAGGACCTAAGGATGAAGCTATAAATTATCAACCTAATATATCCTATCATGTCCTTGTGGGTATTTCTACTCCTCAAACTCTTAAGGTGGTGGATTTCATTAATAAATAGAAGGTCAAAATGTTGATTGACTCAGATAGTAAACATAATTTCATTAACAATAAGTTGGCTTCTCATTTAAATTGTTTCATCTACCCAACCCCAAAATTTCAAGTCATGATTTTAGATGGTGCCACAGTTAATTATTCTAGAAAATGTCATAGTATTAAGTTAGCAATGGGGGACTATTTTCTAGATTCTCCTATGTTTGTTATTCCTATGGGTGGGATTGACATTATTTTGGGAGTACAATGGCTCACCATATTGGGTACCATTGAGATGCATTTCCATGAGATATTCATGTATTTTTTATCATAAATGCAAGCTAGTGTAACTATGGGGATTAATATTTAAATCTCCATAAGTGGTTAGTTCACATTAGATGAACCAAATGCTGAAAAAGGTGCCGAAGGATTTGTGGCATGCTTGTTTTCCATTGATGTTCAACAAACCAAGGAGATTACCCATCCTAAGTTATAAAAAATATTGGATGAGCATTCAGTTGTTTTTGGACCCATGCCAAAATGTCTTCTTCCTAGTTGTACTCATAATCATGCCATCAAACTCATTCTTAGAAGTACACCACCAACATCAGACCATACAAATATCCTTATGCCCAAAAGAGTGAAATTGAAAAAATGGTGTAATATTTGTTGGAGGTAGGAACCATTCACCATAAGTGAATATTCATGTTCAATAGTCATGGTGTGAAAGAAGGATGAAACTTGGAGGATGTGTCCAAATTATAGAGAGCTAAACAAGTTCACTATCAAAGATAAGTTTTCTATTGTTGTAAATGATGATTTTTTAGATGAATTACATGGTGTTGTTTATTTTACCAAATTATATCTTCTCTCTAGGTATCATCAAATCCAAATCTATGAGGATGACATTCTCAAAATAGCCTTCCATACTCATAAAGGCCATTATGAATTTTTGGTCATGCCTTTTAGTCTCACCAATGCACCATACACCTTTAAGAGTTTGATGAATATGATTTTTAGACCATTTTTTAGAAAGTTTGTACTTAATTTTTTTGATGAAATCTTTATTTATAGCAAAAATTGGGAATGCCACTTGCATCATGTGAAATAGGTACTCATTTATTGAGTAACATCAGTTGTATGCTAAACCATCCAAATGTGATTTTGAAGTTTAGGAATTGAAATATTTGGGTCATATTATATCACATGAGGGAGTAAAATTTTATCCTAAAAAAATCCAAGCCATTATGGAGTGGAAAATTCCCAAGACACTTAAGTAACTAAGGATATTTCTGGGGCAACTGGTTACTATCGTAGGTTTGTCAAACACTATGGTAATATTTTAACACCACTCACTTGTTAAAGAAACAATCCTTCAAATGGATTGATATAGCTACCAAGGAATTTGAATAACTAAAAATGGCTTTGTACACCACCCTAATATTGGCTAATCCAATTTTTTTTAAAACTTGTATGGTTAAATGTGATGCTTCTGGATATGGTATGAGTAAAATAATAATGCAAGAGGGTAGGCCCATTGCCTTTGAAATTCATCAACTAAAGGTTAAAAACTAGATCAAAGCCATCTATGAGAAACAAATGATGGATATTCTACATGCATTTAAACAATAGAGACTCTATCTATTAGTTCATCACTTTCAAGTAAAGACTGATCATGATAGCCTTAAATATTTTTTGGAATAATAGTTATCCTACAAATAACAACAATAGTGGGTGATTAAAATGTTAGGTTTTTATTTTAAAATAGTCTACATGAAAGGAAAATAAAATGTGGTGGTTGATGCACTATCTAGGTGAGATTAAATAGTTGAGGTATTGTTATGTGCCATGACCATTTGGTAGACAGTCTAGCTCAAGGAAGTAAGGATAAAATGGGAGAATGATAATATTACTCATGAATTGATTCAAACTATAATAGGGTTCAAATGGTATTGAAAAGTTTACATGGAAATAAAATGGATTATGGTACAAAGATAGATTATATATGTGTCATAATTCTCTTCTCAAATAGAAAATCCTTCAAGAACTTCATGTGTCTCCACTTGGTGGTCACTCAAGTTTTTTGAAAGCTTACCATAGAGTCAAGAAGGATTTTTTTGGAAAATAATAAAGGGGTATGTATAAAATATGTGGTTGAATTTATGTTATATCATCAAAATAAAGTTGAAACCATTAAAACCCTATGTCTTTTACAACCCTCATCCATCCCTAGTCAATGATGGGAAGAGGTATCTATAGATTTCATTACTAGTTTACCATGTTTTTAAGGTAGAAATTTTATCATGGTTGTTGTGGATAGAATCAAAAATTATGCTCATATTTTTAATTTATCTTAACCATTGGTGAACAATACAATAACTTCTACCTTCCTCAATATAGTTCAAAAATTACATGGTACTCTCAAGATTATTATCAATGATCAAGATCCCATATTCACTAGTAATTTTTTGATAGAATTATTTGGATTTTTGGGAACCCAATTGGATCATATCTCTTCCTATCATACTCAAATTTATAAAAAAAAATTAAGGTAGTCAATAAGTTTTTGAAAGGGTAATTTCATTGCTTTGTGTTAGATAAACAAGATAAATGGGTTCAGTGGTTACCCTTAGCTGAATGGTGGTATAATACTTTAGTACATATTTCATCCAAAATGTCTCATTTTATATAATTGTATGCATACCATCCTCCATACCTCACTTCACCCTTGAATACCCACCCAAAGGTGTGTGTAGTGGAGGTACACCTTCAACATTAATAGGAAGTCCTTGCTAGTTTGCATGAAAATTTAGCTTTGGCCTAGAATCACATGAAGTAATAGGTAGATAAACATAAGAGTGAGAGGAATTTTGAAATTGGTGATTGGATGTTTGTTATCTTACATCAATATAATAATATATTCTTAAAGTAATGGGAAAATGATAATAATATATCTCCCAAGTATTATATCCCTTATCAGATCTTGTAAAATTATGGTAACATGGCCTACAAGCTAGAATTTCCTCCATCCACTCACATTCATCTAATATTTAATGTATCTTACCTTAATAATGTAATTTATTATAGAAATATCACTCAAACCAAGTTACTAGAATTAAATAAGGAAGAGAGGTTTATTCTTGATCCTGAAGTAGTCCTTCAAATGCACACTAAGCAACTATAATCTAGACTGATTATTGAGTATCCAATAGAATAAAAGAATATACCTTCTAAAGATGCTACCTAAAAGGATGAATAATTCATGCAACATCTGATATTACTTCAATGTTGAGGAAAACATTGTTTTGAAGGGGAGAGGCATGTAATGACCTTAACTATTGGCATGTTTAGGGATATGTGTATCTAAATTATGACTTATATAACCCTTTTGCATATTATTTTACATTTATTTATCCATTAATATACTTATTAGGTCATCCTATGGTTGGAACATGGCCTTGTTAGACTATATATAGGAGGTAGTGTTAATTATTCATCATCATATTTGAGTATTCATTCTTATTATAAGCATTTGGGAGATTGTCCCCTCAAAATGGTTTATATATTATTCATAATTACTGATATATTTCCATATCATTATGATATATTTTTTTGTTCCTAATTATTTGGTGAATTAATATCATTCCACCTTGTCTATTGCTCTTAGTTCTAGACCTTTCCCATTTCTGCAAGTTTTGCATCTAATCTACCTTATGACCCTTGGCCTATATATCTTAGTCTGACCAATATTGTTTTGATGACCTAGGACTTCTATCTTGCACATAATTCTTAAAATGTACTTATCTTCCACTCCTACAAGTTTTAAGCCTATAACTACTTTCTTACTCCCTAAACACTAATGTATGAGATAGACACTAGCATTGACATTAGTGTCCTGACCTGATGTAAATGTCTAATGACTTAAAGTCATCTATTTTATAAATGAAATGTATCCTAATGTTCAGCCTAACTGATTTAATATTATTATTTATCCAAAGGGATAAATACAAGATCAACCCTCATTCATTCCTCACCTAAAAGCATGGGAACAATACCAAGTATTCTTACCAAGTAGAATTCAATTAAACAAAGCTTCTTTATTTCCATACCAATCATAGGTAAAACACATGTATAGGTCTAAATTACTAAATAAACATCCCAAGAGCCTAATTTTCCAAGCTACAAGCTAAGTCACTATTTTACTTGTGTTTCACATACTGTATGATTCACACACAAGCCAACACATAAGAGGTAACTACATCAGTCTAAGTCTATATTTGGAGAATTGTAAATGTATAAAGTGTTCACTAATATAGGGGTCTTTGGGGTCATCTCAACACTGTGTTCTCACTAACCCCTTTTACCCCAAAGTCATAATGAAGATGAAGAACTAGGCTTTTAAAAATTTATGAGTAATAGTCCATGACCTAGATCTAAATGCACCAAAATTAAGACAAAGTCAATCCTAGAAGCATCTAGGTGGTTGAAACATTTTCTAATAAGTATTCCATATAGGACACTTATGTTGAACCCAGATAATAGCATTGATATAGTTGTCCCAAGTTGATGTTACTATTCAGAGCTCTAGAAGTGTCAAATCCAAAATTTGATGATTATTCTAGAATCTCCTTCTAGAATAATTTTTACATATTTAATATTTAGCACTATGTTAGAATAATAATTAGATAAGTATATTACTTATTTTTCATTTACATATATATTTTTAATTTCTATATTTATCCTATACTCAACATGATAAATTTAGTGTATACTTATATTTGAGTTTAGCATTTAATTGGCTTGTTGTAGATCTAATTATCACCCTTGTGCATTGTCATTTCTATATTATTAAACCTATTATACCACCAAGTTAGGATAAAATCCATATCCAATTTAGGTTTAAACACTTGGTGAACCTAATATTTAAACATCAAACCTTAGATCTATTAGGGTTTTATGATTTTTCTATTGTTGATCCCTGATTACTATAATCTTTGAATCATGTTTACCATGTACATCTATATAAATTATTACATGGTCAAATACCTTATAGTTACTATTTTTTGGTAATTAGTTTCCTGGTTCAAACCATCTGATCCATAAAGGATTTAAAACATACATTTTTTCATGTTCTTTATTATTCTAATGTTTATAATAAAAGAATTTTAAAGTGAAAAAAACACTTGATCTATCTTAAAATTTTATTTTTACAATTCCATAGAGATAGTATTTACATGACAATGTGAATTATCTCAACCATTCATTATACCTAAGTCTTATTCAGATGATAGCTACTATCCCGCACCCATTATTCACCTATAACTTATATTAGATTCAATGGTCCATGATATTACAAATAAAAAGGTAGGATTTATCAATATATTCCTCCACCTATAAATAAATAATAGGTTCCTCTTAAACCTAATATTTTAATAAAATATAAATGATATGACATTATTAACCAATTGAGCAATACACATGCAAAAATTTTCAAATCTCAAGCCCCTAAAGTAATCTAATGTGTATAAAGATATCTTATATGAGGCACTGCATAAAACATGAGTTACAAGTGATATTGAGCTTGATTTTTTGTGGATATTATTAAATATATCAAGAATAATAACAAACTCATCACCTTTTATCCAATATAATTGCCATCCAAAGATATTATTGATCGTAATTTGCCTTTGTTCATACAAGGGACAATGTAAAGTAAATATATCAAAATAGTGGTCATTTATAATGGGTCATGCCTAAAAATTTGTAGTATAAAATTACTAACCACCATGGATATAAACATAAACCTTATTCAAAAGATAATTATACACATAAAAGGGTTTGATAGTTCACATAGCCCTCCACTTGGTCAAATTACATTGGATGTGACCTTAAGAATAAAAACAATTTCAACTAATTTTTAGGTCATGTCTCAATCCTTACATTATAATTTAATTTTAGGTAGACCTTGGATACATTTAATGGAATCCATCCCATATACACTTCATCTATGTTTAAAATTTATAAATGAGGGGACCTTATTATCCGTGCTTGTTTATGATGAACCTTTCAAATTTTGTAAAATGATAAATACTAAAACTAAAGGAATTCCTATAGTGGTGACACCTAGAAAATCCACCCCTTTTGATAATTTACATAAGTATGAAATATGTGAGTTAATAAAAATGGCTCCTTTGTGTCCATATGCAAATAAGGGACTATAATCTGAGATACACATAGATATGCATAAGGAGAAAACATCATTACCAAAAGAGCTAGAAAAACTAGAAGAGCCTCAAACATTTGAGCTTCTTTTATTAGTCAATACTGAGCAAAAATATGCCCATGTTTTAAATTACTATGATAGTGATGATGATATAGCTTATGATATAACAATGAAAAAAATGTGAATCCTAAAATTTGATCCACTTTATCACTTGCTACATAACCTAACCTATAGGTCCTAACACATATAACCTAAACCCACTTATAGAAAATATAGAATTCAATCTAGATAAGGGAAAAATAAAAGTAGACAATGAACATGTAAATGCTTGTTACTCCATACATCCCTCTTGGTTGAAAACACTAATTAAACCTTACAAGGGTCAAATGCATATTCATCATGTCAATAATGTACAGTCTTCTCAAAAATATTCACACCAAATTTTATACATCATGACTCAACAAAGACACTCTATATACCATTTTATCTATGTTAATTGAGCATAGTATGATTTCTTTACCTTATACCATACTATAAATATCATTGGATTAGTGGCCATTATACCAATAAATGTGAGATATTGAAGATTCAAATTAAAAAATATAAGAATGAAGGATGCATACACATTGTGTCCAACATGAAGAAAAGGAAAAATCTATCCTATCTTTTAAAAAATAATTATCTCTCAAAGTGACCAAAACATGAGGATTTAACCATTACTATTAATATTGATAGGGTATATTACCATCATATATAATTTGATAACAAGTGGGATACAACTTGTGGTACCATTTTTCTTGCACAATCAAGACATTCTATAGAGGAACTAGCATGCTCTCCATTAATGCCATTATCTCAAGGATACATCTAGTTACCTATCACCTATGGATCATGTGTGGAAACTTTTATCATATGTATATTAGACCATGAACCACATTTAAAACTAATTTTGGGATAAAATTTGATATCTAATAGGAATGATAAGCTATATATTAAAAACATGTGTGTTAATTTTTTTAATATGGATACACGAATTTTCATATAAATTTATGGCCATAATTATTTTCTTACACCATTAGCTTCAAAAATATCATTAAATAAGAACATTTAACAATGGTATAAATAGAGATTGATAAGTTTTCTAGGTGGTCCTATACATTTTGATGATGAGGACTTCTTTGATTAGTCTTTTCAAACATTCTAAAATACCAAAAAAAAAAACATTCAAAAATACAAAAATATGTTTGTCATCTACATGTTATATTAGCTTCTTAGCATCTATGAATTGGTTCCATGTTGATGGATGGCATACGTAGTTACTCCTACATACACATATGTGTCACACTTATACTTGAGTGTGATATAGGCATACACAGGTACATGATCTATTCCTATTTTAGATTTTGGGATTTCACTCTACTCATGTTATGATAACATTGGGGGTATATACTTTTTGTATCTTGATATAAACATTTTATATGGTTTGATGATCATATTTCATTATCATGTTTGAGCTTACAGATGTACTTATGAATGCCTTTATCCATGATTATATGTTACACAGGGTACTTGATATGTTATACACTTGACATTTTTTCCCAGCATATTTCATCTATGGGATACTATGAAATGTTTATGATAGTTGATTATACTTTAATTTATACACTTTATTGAGTTTCTTGACTTGCTATTGTATGCCTTTTTTGAGCATTAGAATATTTTTTTATTCTTGCGGCCCTCGTGCCTATGGATTCTTTTATTGATATTTACATATGTTATTATTTGTTTTATATACATTTGAATGTCATCCTTAGTTTTATAACATTTTAATAAGACATATCCCTTATATTATGTATAATTTGAACACACCCCTTATTTTTTGTCTCCCTATACCATTTCCTTTTGACTTGATTTTGAGTGCTCTTTTGTGTGTGCTTGATTGCTTATTGAGATTGTGTCATTACTATCTAGATGTTTCCATGATCCTTATCATGAATTGTAGGCCTTCATGTGATCACATTGGTCATATGAACTTCAATGTTATATCTACCTATACATGTTCCTTCTATATGTTACATGGTTATATTAAAATATTATATAATTGTATTATTCTTTTAAGGTGAGGTAACTACCAATTCCTATCTTTCGCTCACCTCAAAAGGGGGCATATTAGTGGGAGCATATCATTGAGGCATGTTATCCACACTTTGCATAATTTTTAGATTCAGTGGGGGAATTTCATATGGGAATGGCTTCCACACATTCACATTTTTTAGATTTAGTGGGGGCATGCTTTAGAAGCATGTTATCCACACCTATTCAATATTTCACATCTTCAATTTATAGTGGGGAAATGTTTAAAAAAAAATTTATCCATATTGGTACTTATATCAATTTTTATATTTTTCCATATATAGTGGGGGAATGTTTTGGAAGCATGTTATCCATATTTACATAGTTTTATGAATTATCCAAAGCACACAATCATATGATTTAGATTCATAGTCATGGAAGAATTTTATACATTGGTACAATTTTTATACATAGTTTCAACATGATACATATATAAGGTGCATATTCTCTTTAATACATGCCTAATATTTCAAAATCTAAATCAATTTTATAATTTAGAACATTCTTAGGGATTGTCACTACCCACTAGTTGGACTTTTATGAACTATATTGAGCCAATATACTATAGTAGTTGGTTCACCTTCTTCGTATGGTTGAGGTGATAAAATCACTCAATATTGCTAGGTTTTTAGGTTAGGATTGATAGTATCATACAACCTCACCATTTTGATAGTTTGGGTGACATAGTTCACTCACACTCACTAGGTTATAAGTATTGTTGTGTTTCACAGTTGAGATAATATCAATTACCAGGTGAAAACTCACTTTTGCTCCAAAATTAGGGGCATGTGCATTCCATTATCTCTCTATCTCCTTAGATAATGAGCTTTAAATATTTATCTATAATTTTTCATAATGTTAGTTTCATATCCTTACAATTATACATCTTTTTCAAATCAACTTGCCAATAGGCAAGGTGGTTACATAGACACACATGTGTACTCTTAAACCTTACTCTTTCAATTACAATCTATTTCAAGTACATTCAATTATAGATTATATGCACTAATTTTATATTGTAAAATTTTATTAATTATAGGTTAGTCACCAGTAAAGCACTCAAGTTGGGCACATGAAAATATAAAGTGTGTTATACACACCCAAGTACATATTCCTTTCAATTAAACTAGTAATTTCATTACTAGATTAAAGGGGGGAAATGTAGATGATATTTATGGATTATATAGCACCTCAATCTTGTACACTTAGAAAACTTAGACCTTGGCCATCCCTATCAATTATGAACCTTTCTTACTTATTTAAGTCTTGCATAATATCTACCTTATGTCCCTTGGCTTATATCTCTTAGTCCTATCAGTATTATGTTAATAACCCATGCATTATATCTTACCTAGAATGATTAAATATTCCATTCTTACAAGTTTTGATCCTATACCTATTTCCTTATCCTTGGACACTAACATCTGGGATAGACACTAATGTTGATGTTAGTGTCTTGACTTGACACAAGTGTCCAGTACCTTAAAGTCATATATTTTGCAAATAAAAAGTATCCTAATGGTCAGCCTAAGTGATTTAATGTGAGTTACTTATCCAAAGGGATTGATATAAATACAAGATCAACCCTCATTCATTCTTCACCTAGAAATACTAGAACAATACGAAGTATTTTTACCAAATGGAATTCAATTGAATAAAGCTTGCTTATTTCCATACCAATCATAGGTACAATACATATACAAGTCTAAATTACTAAAGGAGTAACCCAAGAGCCTGATTTTCCAAGTTATAAGTTAGGTAATTATTTGACTTGATTTAAACATATTGTATGATTCACCACAAGCCAACATGTAGGGGATAACTTCATCAATCTAAGGCTCTCTTCAGAGTATTATCTATGTAGGCAATGTTAACTGATAGAGGGGTCTTTGGGGTCAGATTGACAATGTGTGACCACTAACCCATTTCACCCCAATGTCATAATGAAGATGAAGAACCAATATTTTGAAAATTCATGAGGAGTGATAGTCCATAACCCAGATCTAAATGTACCAGAGTGATATTCAATTTAGGTTTAAATAATAGGATACCTTATAACATATTAAATATATGATTTCTCTTATTCCCTTGTTGTACTTGGATTTTCAAAGTTTGAAAATAATAATATTTATGCCTTACCTTATGATTTTATTCATTTTATTGCATCATTATGAGTAATTTTATTGATTAAAGGAATATAACATGGCATAAAGCCTATATATGATTGAAAAAAAAATTAATCATCCACTATAACAAATTATTTATAAATGATAATAATATAAAACTAAAAAGGATTTCAAAAAAGGGTCACTAAATTTTTTATGACAATTGAAATGATAATAATAGAAAATAATGTTAAAAAAATAAATGAGTTCACCAAAAATTTTATGATGAATTGAATTAAAATTGAAATTAATCCAAATTCACATAAATGGAATAAAATAATGCCAAGTGATGTAAACATAATTTTAAACAACAAAATGAAGGTAAATATCTAAAATAAATGAAATGAAATAATGAAAAGGAAGGCTAAACTATGCAAATGGAAAATAAAATTATATTTTTGATCCATTTAGTTGATTGTGCTAATTGATAAATTATGGGAATAGGTAAATAAGAGAAAACACAAAATATCCCTCAAATTTGTATCTGAGAACATGTGGGACATGAACTCCCAGAACACTCATTCATACTATATTTATCTATAAATTTTGTCATTTTTTCATAAAACTAAAATTTAGGTATAATTCACATGTAATTATGGAAATTATGTCTATTTGAATTTATTTAGCCTTAAAAAGTGTGGAAGACTTGATAATAGAATATTCAAGTTGAAAACACTAATAGGACCCCAATCACCCCAATCACCCCCAAGATTACTGAACCCTACCTACAAACATAAAAAAGAGGAGTGTAATTGGGATTAGTTAATCCCAATCACCCCCAAGATTACTGAACTCTACCTACATATCCAATACTATGAGGATGGAAATAAATCCCAATGTAGTTATCCCACCTAGGTGTTTCCTTTAATTACACTCTTTTGCCTATATGAATGCATATAAAATTATTTAAAATACTTGATCATGTGAGATTAAAGATAAATAAAACAAGTTTGAAACTTGTCTAAAAACTAATTTAGGTACTTATAACCTAAATTAGGAGGTATAGGGAGATTTTGATCAATGTTCACTTGTGTCAATAAGCCTCTAAATTGAAATTACCCAATTATGTAATAATTGATTTGAATGTGAATTTATAGTAATTCTAGAGGGATGACTACGCACTAAGAAGCCTAAGAACATAGAGGAAAACCTTAGAGAGGGTTTAATTTGGAAATATGATTTTTGGTAAGAATCAAACATAATCACTAGATAGGGACATGATCAACAGTTATCATTTTCCCTATCTGTCATTCCTATCCCCTAAGGAAGCATGTCGAGTTTTGGGTCTAGACTGAGGTAGATGGATACATAATGGTGTTTTACTAATCACAACATTTCTATGTGTGACAGATAATAATTATAAGATAAAATAGGTCCTCTCTTAGGCTTTGGATAAGATGAGATAGAAAAATAAGTATTAATTAAGTGCACAAATTAATTAATGATAAAAATGGGTAAAATAGGCATGATCAAGTATTTGTGACCATATTCCAGCTACTATAATTAGTTATTATGGTAAAGTGCATTATGGATTTTTAGCCAAATTTTTTTCAAATCAAGCTTAAACATTTTAATAATCATGTTATTTTCTTAAATTTTTTCACATGCATGGGTAATTCCAATTGATTTATCTCAGAAAGAAAATTAATTATTTTATGTGGATTTCATTCATTTAATTGTTTCAACCTTACAAAAAAGACAATACTTTATTTATTATTTTATTTTATAAAAAATATAGTAATAATATTTATTTTTCATTTGTTTCATAAAATGGGGTATAAGTAATTATTTTATATAAAAAATAAATATTAAAATGTTTTATTAAAAAATTTACACACACACACACATATCAATTTAAAAAAAATTAGGGCTCAAATCCCTTGAAGCATCATAAGGGTGGATGTCCTACTTGATTCGGGCATACCTATTTAATGTGAAGTTAGTGTGGCTAAGATCTGCATGGATAAGGGGTGGGAAAGTAGGGGTGTGAAAACCTAACCTACCCATTTTAATTATTTTTTTTATTAATTTACAAATTAAGATATTGATTGGGAAAATTTGGTAGAGTTTGAAGACTATATACAGATGAAAATTTCTCAAAAATTATTAAAAATTGACATGATTTTATTTTTTAAAATCCAAGATAAAATTACAATAGCTTTTACCTCAGATCTTTCCACGAACTCAAAATACCATTTAGAATCCCTCTGGATTAATTTTTACCTTTGGTAAAACCCTAATACTATAAAGTGGCTTTCTTCAACCTCAATAATTAAATTTAACTATTCATAATTTTGTTACAATTCAACACAATAAAATAAACATGAAAATTCATTTTTAAGGGGCTTGTAAGAGGGCCTAGGGAAGTAGACTTCACCACCTCTCCCATTTTATTTTCTGCCTTTCCTTTTATTTTAATTTAAAGATAGACCTACACAAAATAATTAAATCATTTTCAAATAACTAATATAGATTAAAATTAAGAAAGGCTTTGAAATTATAGCAAACCCTAGTTAATGAATAGAAGAAACAAAACTAAAATTATCTACCTAATTTTTATAAGAGAAAGAGAAAGATGGTTTACATGGAAATGAAAACCTCTTGTATTAATGGTAAAGGCAAGGAATGAGGCATGGCATGGCCTCTACCTTCTCTTTTCATTTTGTCTCACCTAAATACATAGTGAAATGAGGAGGTAAGGGTGAGAGTAGGCCTACATAACTAAATTTAGGGTTTGACTTACAGGATTAGGGTATAATTTAATGGAGGGATAACATAAAATAGATCCCAATTTTGGGATTAAACCCTTCATTAAGTTTTTTTCTATTTAATATATTTGAATATTTTTTAGTGGTAGTTTATCTGTTATATGTTCTATTTTTATATTGTGCATAATATATTATGTTTTGATTTTTAAGTTAGTGGACTATAACACTTCATCATAAATAATAACATGACTTCAATGATCTTATTAAAGTTAATGTAAATAATAAATTAGATTAATTTCCCCATTTTATTGTTATAAACTATATCTTAAGATTTTTAGGGAGTCTAATTGATTTGTGGGGCCCCATCCTTGGTTGACTTAAACTATGGACTACTTGGCATTTCCAAGCAAGTTTTGACCATTTAAGGATGCCAATATCTAGAAGATGGAACCAAAACACCATTGTTATTTTTGGTCAATAGGGTTTTGGTTTGATGTTTTTTACCAAAGATTAATTTCTGTGTATTCATGTACTAATGTGTACCTATGACCATCAAATATAACTTATCTTATCCACCTTGCACCCTTGCCAAAAAATAATTTACCATTTTTTTCCTTGTTTTTGGGCTTTGTTTTTAGAGAACCACATTTTTTTAAAGTTATACTAATTTATTTATGTCAGCCCTTAAGGTATATTTAAAATATTAAAGTGTGATACCATGCCACTCATTTTTTATATGAATAATGATGTATAATTTGTATTATTAATAGAAATCATTTTTTACTTTAAAAACATGGTAGGGATTTATTTCAATATTGTGATAGGTCTAATCTAAAACTATGTTTTCTAATATAGACACACGATTTTGGTAATAAACAATTGGAAACATCAATTTTGACATATCTTGACATACATTCACTTGTGCCTACACATTTGACACTTGTGCATAATTTTCCTATTTATCTACCTAATTATTGTCTTGGACAACTCAATTTTTCAATATTAATTTTCAAGATCACCCTATTTTGTGAAATAATGATCCATAATCATAATCAAGGTGTCTCCACATCCTAGTTTAGTGATTTACCCTATTAATATAATACTAATAATAATTAGATAGTTACAATTTGTTGCAAGTGTTCACCTCTATATATAACATCTAATGATTAGTTTTATAATTTATAAATATCCATTACGTTTTCCTAGACATGTTTAATATGTTGGTCATGGGGGTAAATATCAAAGAGTCATCTATAAATACAAATAAAGCCTAATGACATACCTAGTAATAATCTAGCACTCATTTTGGAAAGTCTTATCAAGATTGAGAAATACATTTACACTTTATTAAGATATTATCCAAAAGGAATTAAAATATAAAATCTCTCAAAGGAGAATCCATAGAGCCAAATCGTAACATAAAATACAAGTCAAAGTTACATGTTATCAAGTGTTGAAATCCAAGCATTAAATTGCATTAAAGAAAGATTGTGATGGTGCATACACACACACCTAAGTGGGAAAATTAAATGTAGATTAAGCCATTTTTATAATATTAGAATGTAGGCAACACTAAATAAATTTTAAGGGAGTGTTTGGGTATATCAAACCCATCTTTATAGCCCATTTTTTGAGCCAATATTGTGTCAAAAGTGCAACTAGGGTTTCAAGTCAAGGAGAGATAAATGAAGGATTAAAACATAGGTCTAAGGGTAAAAAACACATATAAATCATGTAAAATTGTAATAAAAGTGTTTTGAACTAACATAATCTTGAAAAATATAAATGTAAAATAATAATAGACTTTGGGCAATATTGATTGATGTAGAGGTCTAATCTCCATCGAAAATGTATGTGCAAGTGTTTAGGTCATGTTTCCTAATCTAAATAATTATAGAGTTGAGATACATAATTTTTAGATGTTGTGACATAGATGGTGGAAAAAAAAAATAAGCTAGGTGCATCTCTCTTTCCCTTCTCTGGTTAATTCTAAATTCAGTAAACACAATATAAATTTCTCTTTCACATGAAAATTTATATGGTTAATGTCCTATTTTACACAATTTTAATTTGAATAGTTATATCTTATTTATATTGAATAAATATCAAAATAGTTAAAATATTTGGGTGAACTTGATCTTTGTTTTCAAGGTGATAAAACCCAGGTCTTTATTTCCTTAGGGTTTCATCTTTATTTCTTAGGATTTCATATTTATTTCCTATGAGGGTTTTAATTTCAATTTTTATTTCTAATTTCCCCTCCTCAAACATGAAAATATGATTTTGTCTATTTCCCTTATGGTTTCATGCTTATTATCCTATTAAGGTTTCTCCTATTAGGGTTGTGGCAAGTCTTCATACCTTTCAATTAATACTTTATTTAAAATTAATCTAATTTTGAAAATATTAGAGGGTTTTTTAGTTGTACTAATTAAATCTAAAACCTCTTTTTGTTCAATAAAATTCATGATGAATTTTTTGAAATGAGGGTTTGTCTATTTTTAGTAAAATTGATCTAATAGGTTATTTTACCTTATTTTGATTAATTTAATCTTATAAGATATAAAGTTAAACTATTTAAAATTATGTGAAATAGGAAATAAATACAAATTTGAATGCAAAATGTATAATCTAATTTTACTGATTACACTTATTATAATTATAAAATACCTAAGGGAATATGATACTTATCATATTTATGTAGTGTTTAGGTCTAAGACTCAATTTAATTAGAAGAAATGGAGGGAAATTTGATCAATAGTCACTCAGATTAGGAACTATTTTTCCATATTTGCCTACAAATATTATCATCTTATAGATGGTACCAACTGATGTTAGAATTTGAAAGTTGATGGATTCATCTGAGTGGATTTTGCTTCATTATTTATATATAGGTCACTACACCTACTTTTAAATCATATTTTTATACAATATCAAGGGATATCTATATGCACAATTCTAAAAAATTGTCTCCTTATATTTGAAAACCTAGGTTCAATTTTGACACTAAGTTTAGACCTAAAAAATGGGGAAAAAGGTGGGTTGAGTTACCCTCAACCACTCCCCAATGAATAATTGATTTTTTTCTACATATCTAATAATTTAAATAGGGAATTCAGACTACATAGTATTCTCACTATTAAGTGTATGTGTGAAATAGTCCTCCTTTAATGAATGCAACCTATGATCTAGCTTTTAACTCATGGAAGATGAAAACTTTGGCTTGAAAACAACCCTAGAAAATCTAGGAAACTAGGGAAATTTTTATAACATATAAACCTTGGAAACTGAGGAACTTCTCAAAAATGTACATAATGTGTTGGAGGAGCCATACAAAGTTCTTCACATCTATAAAATTATGGGGATTCATCCCCATATATCACACCACTGATCTCTAGTAAATATAGGTAAGATTTATTTTGTTTTAATTACACATTTATTACATTGAGTTGGGATGGCAATCTAATATTTGGGTAGTTTTGAAAACCCTTTATTAAATGGCCACTACCATATTTACACATCATTTGATGTAGGGATAGTTGGTGGGAGTTTGATAAATAATGGAAATGAAATAAACATAAAAATTTGTTCTAAAATTTTACCATGAGGTAATATTTTTGACCCAGACTCTCCTTTACCTGATGTTGTGCTTGATTTACCTAAGTTTCATACATCTTGTAACTATTTTAAAATTTTCACTCTGGTTCTTAATTTTTGGGTCAAGTCCCTCTTAAAAGCCTCTTAAAGTAGTGGGTCCATAACCATTGGCAAGACCATGTTATGAAACTAGAAGGAGTCTATAAACTTTGTAAGTGTTTTTTTATTTTATTTCACTAACACCAAAAACTATAGAGATATTATTATTCATGGCCCCTAGATTATTTGCAACATGATGACCTAGTGTTTTCTCATTGGACATGAGAATTTCAAGTTTATGAGTAAGCCAAACTCAAAATCCTAGTGTGGATAGAATTTCCTAACTTGCCTTCCCCCTTATGGTTTTTTTTTGACAAACTCATTAAACCCCTATGGCATTTCATCTTACATGAACAATAAAATTTATATGTAGTCCATCCTTAGAAAATGGTTTGTGTGGATATTAAACTAGCCAAATATCTCAAGGAGTCCATTGAGATTCAAGTTGGAATTAACCAATTCACACAATGTGTGTTTTATATCATCCTAATAAAAACTCATTTTAGGTGACAATACTTGGATTATGTGATTTGAAAAATCTATTTAATGGTCCCCACTTCATGTATTCCTTAATAAAAAAGTGGATTTGAGTCCAAACCCAAAAATGGGAATCCTAAATATTGGACTAGAATCAATAATAATAAAAATACTTCAATCCAGGGTAATACTAAATCATAACCCATTGTGTATCAACCCATATGTGGTCCTATCTCTTTGGTCTCTACTAAAAAATGTCTACTCCTGCTCAAGTTAAGTCACTGCCTCCTATTTCTTTCTCTCCTCAATAAATTGCTAATTTTGTTTCTTCTTCCTCCTCTACTAGCCTAAATCCTTATTCACATCCCCGTTCAGGGGTGAAAATCTCATATTCTAAGCTCAATCTCATTACTCTAAAATGAAAATCTATTCTAAAACACTTATGTAGTTCCTCGCCCACCATAGATGATGAGTATGTTCCAAATAAATTGTATCCTTTCAATCTAGGAGAGTTTTAGATGAGTTATGTAGCTTTAAATATGTTTTCATGCCTCTCAATACTTTCATAGGAAAATTATATGAATCTCGATAGTGCAAATTTTAGTCTATTTATAGAATGTTCAAGGCCTTAAAAATCCAACACATAAGTATATGATCAGGAAGAATTGTTAATTTTTTTAGTATTATTTTTTTGCATTAAAGAAGTCAAGATTTTTGACTTCTTCCTTCATTCCACTACTCACATTATTTGTCTTGGGTTTTATGTTTAGCCATATATCATAAGCCTAATCGAGGTGTTTTTATCACTCTTTTAGTCCCTAAAATTTATAAAAATATTATTTCTTGGGGTTTAAACCCCACCCATAAGATCATATGGATGATGTTTTATTTTGATAACATTTTTTTAATTTTTATCCTATATGCAACCAATGATTCAGTGGAATTCACTTTGATTTTGATATGGTTAGTTCATTGACTTATAGATTCTCATTAGATCTTATATAATGACTTCAATGTGGTTGAGTTCCATGAATATAATCTTCCCATGCACTAATGTCATAGAGAATGGGAGGTAAGATTTTACACATGTAAAAGAATTGAGGTGTTTGATCTTAACCACCATAAGAGGATATAATTAGATTCCCCCTAGTTTACCTAGTCTAATTTTCTCAAGTGAGAAGATAAAGTGCTTAAGCATCTTGATCGATCAATGCTTACTGAACAAGACATTTTTTATTTGATTATATGCATGGTTAATTTTTAGATATGATCTTAGATGCCAATTTATCATAACATCATCCTATTTTATTCAATTTTGAATGGAATAATCCTTAGGTTAAATCCCATAAATTATAATTTTATCTCATTACTGCTCATCCTAGATATGAGAGAACTATTGGGAAAATTATTCAAATTTGGAACCTAGTTCTTAGACCCTCTAGGGATACTAAATGGATTGTTTGGTGAGTTAATGTCATTAATTTCACCAACACTTTTATTTGAATATATGTTAAGAAATATGTTATCTATATAAAATATATGCATTATGACACAAACTATGAGTACCATTGGGTATCACAAGAGTTTGAGGCCTCATCTTTTAATACTCACCTTCAAGCTCAAGTATAACTTTGAAGATATAAGCTTAGAATTAAAGATGCATACCAAGCTAGAGGAGTACAACTTAGAGCTAGGTTGCATTATCTAAAATTTGGAGATAAAATTATGACAGAATTATTTTCTCTCCTTTAGTCAAAACAAGTTTTTAACATAATTAAATCCACTAAAGAATAT
Source organism: Torreya grandis (assembly GCA_037957365.1). Lineage (NCBI taxonomy): Eukaryota > Viridiplantae > Streptophyta > Pinopsida > Cupressales > Taxaceae > Torreya > Torreya grandis. The sequence continues at coordinate 2,318,197 of JARHVA010001666.1, read as the reverse complement.
TTAGGTAAATTTACCAAATTTATTGATATCCTAAAATTTTTTTTAAATGATTATCATGGCGTATTTTTAACCTATCCTTCCATTCCTTCTCAGGAAGTTATGCTCTATCAATGCCTTGATGTTGTCCTATGCAAGCTCTCTAAAGCACAAATATTTGTTTGTGATAGACCTCTTAGATTGAATTATATTCCAATAATAAAGGCTCAAGATTTGATGGGTTTCTTTGTGAGTTATATCAAAACTTATGGGATATTATGGGTCTTGATCTTCATAAAATCTATTATGAATCTATTTTATCTAACTCTTTTATATCTCTTATCAATCAAGGTAAAATAAAGTTTATTCCTAAGGTTAGGGATCCTAATTTTATTACCAACTTAATGAATATAACCCTTATTAATGTGCCTTATAAAATTATTTATAAATGTCTTACCCTCATAATTAAACATTTTCTCTCCTTAATTGTTAGGAGTGAGAAAACATGATTTATTAAACATAGATACAATACAAACAATGTCATTAATATCTAGGAAGGTATGTAATGGGATAGGATTTCTAGACAAAAGGTCTTATTTATCAAGATTTATTTTTAAAAGGTGTCTGATTAAATTGAGTGGCCTTTCATTATAATATTACTTCAATCTCTTGGGTTTGGTCCAAAGTTTGTACAAGCTATCAATATGATTTTTTAGGATGATAGTGCACGTATCACTATTAATTGTACTCAAATCAATGCTTTGATCTTCATCACTCTATCAAGTAGGTTTTACCTCTATCTCCATCTCTCTATGTGTTTTTTCTGAGGTATTTTGATATCTTTTGGCTAATTACACTTCTAGGGGTTTGGTAAAGGGTATTTCCCTCCCTAATTTATACCATCAACTTATTAATGGGAACTTTTTGGATGACTCCTTCCTAACACTTTAGGAGGAAGAGGATTATATTAAAAATGTTATGGAATGACTTGATACTTTTTGCCTTACTTCTAGGTTTTATATCCAATGAGAGAAGACTCAATGCTATCACCAATCCCTTTTTCCCAAAGATCCCTGGTTAGAGGGATATCAATGGAAAAATATTCCCATGGGAGTTAAATTTAATTTCTTTGGCATTCCATTTTCATTTAGACCTTTCCCACTAATTTATGGTCTTATGTGGTTCATAAGGTTGAAAAAAGTACTCATAGATCACTAAATCCTTGACTTCAACAAGAGAGTTTTAGATTTGCTCTAAGGTCATGGATGTTACTCATGTTTATTACTCTTCATGTTGGGATCCTTATAATTCCTCTTATGCTAGATTGGAAAAAAATTAAGGGAATTTTTTTGGGTTAAATTTTAAGGCCATCATGGTTTTCATAGAGTATTTTGGGCCATTTACTACCAAGCTAAATAAGTTGATGGGGTTGGGCTTATTCACATTTAACTCTAAGGTCTTTTCCTCAATGTGAAATGGATCATTAGAAGATTGGAAGGTGATGAATCCTATAAAGTGATACGGTTCATTTATAAAGGACTTATTTTTGGTAAAAATGCATGACAAGGGATTGGTTTATACAACCTTCTCATTACCCCTATTCATATTAAGATCAATAATACTTTTTTTATGAAAAACATCTATAAGTCTTGGGAGAGGCTCAAAAATCACCTAATTTGGGTGGGGGAAGGTTTATAAATGATATTTCTATAAATTCTCATTCCTCTGGTGGTTTCCTATGATCAATTATGATAAAGTTCCCTTTATCATGTGTTAGACCCAAATTTTATAATAAAATATTATATGTTTTGGTAACATGATGTGAGAATGCAAAGGCACTAGAACAACATAGAGGACCTAGGTGTAGATATATCATGCCATGAAATAAGATGGAATAGAAGATAAAAATATTGAAGAAAGTTGTGGAAGACATTGGCATAGAAGAATGTGTTATCAAAGACAAGGACATGAAGAATGAGGAGCATAATATATAGGATTTGTAGAAGTGAAAGATTAGGACCAGGGCACATGAATTAGAGGTAGTTACAAAAAAAAATTGTGGAATTAGTGAATATTAATGAGAACATGAATATAACACTAATTTTTGAGAGACGAAGGACATGAAAATGAAGATCCAACATAAAAAGGGTATATATGGGTAGTTAATCCCAAGTCAATAGGAATTCATTGTAATGGATTTCCATGACTCATTATTATTAATGGTCATTTTTTAGTCATCACTTTGTATCAATGATAAAACCAAATGCAATGGGTAAAGTTGTGTATAAATACCCCTTAGATTGTTTAGAAAGTGATATTATAAGTTGTAATGGTTAGAATTAATATAACTAGAGTTGATATTGTTGGATGTGTGGAATAGTTATCTATATAAAAATCTAAAGAGATTATGTAATGACATTGTAAATTGGTAGCCTTATTAAATGAAAATAATAGAAATAGTTATTGTTTTTAAATCATGATGTGTTGATATCCATAGTGTTAATTTTGTTTTATAATAATATTTATATGCATTATATGGATTAATCAAATGGCTAACTCTAGAATAATGATAATAGTGATAATGGGTAAATATAATAACTCAAGTGCCTAAGTAAGATAGAGCTTAACTAATCACCATCAAATGACATAGTCTATAGGGACCAATCCTTGATACATACCTTAGGTGAGAGTACAAATTTATCCCTTGTGTGATATGCTAGAGTAAAAGATTGTTAGTATATTCATTCTCGTAGGAACCTGACTAATATTAGTTATGTGAAGCTAATTAAAAATAACCCAACATTTTGGTTTTGTTTTTAGGACCCATACACTTGTTAGCACAATGGTATATAAATGCTCAAACAGTTATCTTTAGAAAATATCAAGTGTTGGGTTTCTATCATAGAAGAGAAAATTGTGATCTAGTATATTGAACTAGAAGTTTTCTAACATGCATCGGTAGAGCAGTACCTATATGATTCTATGTATGAAACATTATTTTTATAATTACACATTTACTTACATGCTTGGATTTTGTCATATGCATGAGACTACTCAATAAATTATAGAAAAAAGGCTTCTTAGATAGTAGAAATTTAAAAAACCTTAGCTAAGTTGAAAACTATGTAGATACAAGTGATAGGCATATGGTGGAAGGGAATGATTAATAGATATATTTATAAATACATGGTCTCTATTTTTTATTATCTAGAAGAAGCATGTTCAATTTTCTAAGGGAACCACATAGGAGGTAACTCAAGTAATTTTATTTAGATATTAAGAAGCTTATGGTTGATTTTGATTTTGATAACTTCCCTATGGATGGATAAATTCTCTCACAATGTGACTTATGGGAAATGAAAGAATATGAATTGGTATAAGATTAGTAGTTTAGCATTAAATTTAGACAACATGAGATATAAAAACATAAGTTTGATGAAGCCAAATATAAGATAATGAGAGGCAATGATCCTAGAGGTAGAGGGGAGGATATTGGATGTCATGAGAATCCACATAAGGTTGAAAAGGCATGGTGAGTACTCCTTGACCATGGATTTGTACCTTTAATTAGCATAGGTACATGTAGAATGATGATAAAAACTAATATTAAAACCCAATCTAAATAAACCCAATTACCCCACCACAACACATGCCAATGAATTTGAATTTGATGGAATTCTTGTTATAAATTAGGACACTGACAATGTGGATTCTAAAATTGAATATGAAACTAAAAATATAGAAGAATCTCTAGAAGTGCAACACCATGTTAACAATGTATCATTAGTTTCTATTTTTCTATTACATGATCACCCAATGGCTCATTTTATAATGAAATTTGAACCTAATATAAATAATGGACAAACTATAGGGCCAACCACATCCAATCAACCTTCTTTAGTACCCACTATTTTAGGTGCACCTATTGTTGTAGGAGGCATATGAGGAAGCACCAGTGGTGATTCTATTAGATGAGGATTAAGAATTAATATTAGAGGTATTATAAAACCTCCCCATAGGGCTCAAGAGTCACTAGAGGATCACCAAAACAAGGTCCACTACAACCGCCAAGTGTCGTACAATATATTATGAGATGCCACTACATCTTACTGAATATCAAGGTGTTAAAAATGTGGTGGAACACATTCACAAGTGTGAACTCATTTGGAAAGAGTGGGGTATCAATTATTTAGAATGAAAGGATACTCAATTTTCCATATTTTTATTGGATCACACACATAAATGTTAATATAAATTTGACCCTTAGCAATCGATTGTGATTTATGAATTATTGAAGACTACCTTTCTCCAAGATTTTGACATCCCTATGTTTGAGCAATATAATATTGTTTCCTTAAAATATATCAAATGATATCCCACTAAAAATGTACACACATATAATGCACATTTTTAAATGCTTATGTAAAAATTATCATTTGATATTAACCCAATATAGCATACTTAATGATATTTGAGAGGGTTATAACTCCAATATTTATGAGTCTTATCTCACAAGACTTTCATTGCATTATGTAAGGCATTGGAAGCCACCCTCTACACCTAAGCCCATATATACATAGATCAACATCTTTATGGAGGTTAAGATAGCTAAGATGGCTTCTTAATTGGAAAATTTTATGGCCAATAATGCTTATGATACACATAGTGAAATTTGGTGTGTTGACTACAAAGGGGAAGGCCATAATATAAATAATTATCCTTGGAGGAATGTTCATGCCATAATAAAACAATGTTATGAAATTTATTGAGAGGATTATGATGTACAAAGTTGTCACTTATTAAAACTTGATACATAGTATAAGGTGTCATTATAATGTAATATATGTGATACATACACATATGATACAAATGACTTTCAGGTCATCAATAATATTCATGATGCACGTACAAGAGGAACTCTCCAAATTTATATTTATAATAACCTAAAGGTTGGTTAGGTTGATATTTTAGGGGTCAAGGACATGGTAATGGATGTGGAGATGGTTTTTTCCCACCTATAACCTACTACAAATTTGGATCTCTAAACCACTACTAGTGTGACTACACGGTCTATCCTACCTGTTCCTTCTATAAAAATGAACATTGCTTGGAAGAATGTCCTAATTTTTATGTAACCATTACCAAATAATATAATGATAAGGGTAATGGTATGATTTGTATTACAAGAGATCCAAGTTTTTAGTGTATATTATGCCCTACCACCCCACTAACTAGATCTAAGGTAAATATCACTACATAGAGTGGTGTTCATCCCCAAGTGATTTCAAATCCACCCGATGAAAATGTCTAGTGTGAATAACCTCATGCACATCACTACATATATTTTTAATAATATAAAGAAGTGTTTCATACCACAATGGCCATGGTACATAAACTACAAGGTGAAATTGAGTTTTTGAATAAGAAGGATACTACCATGCATGTTGAGATGTAAAGAGAGACTAATTGACTTAGTGTAGGTTAAATTTTGAGAGATTTTTAATTTAATTCTTATTTATAACATCATCCCTCTCCTTAAGAACTAGTTTGGACAAGAAATGGCCATCATTTAAACCATGTATAATGACAAGAGGATCATATCCAAACTAATGCTAAATGTGACAAAGAGGTCATTATGAATGCATCCACTAATGATTGGATGATATGATATATATTTGTGTATGTTGGTGTATAAGTCAATATTATCATAAAATATTCCTATAGTAAGATGGGAATCCCCACTCTATAACCTACCCTACACATTCTATTTATGAAAAAAAAATCAAATATTATCTATAGGCATACTTAAAGATGCCACTATAAATATATTGGGTGTCATATTCAAATATGATTTTGAAGTAATTGAACTACCTGAAGTGGATGATTTACCAACCCTATTATATTGACCATTGTGTTATACAAACAATGTTGACTTACATTTCAAGAAGTACTACATCAACCTTGCAAATGATACCCAACACATGGTCATTCCTCTTAATAAAATCCAAATCCCCCTTTTTGTAGAAATAATTGATGCTAACAAAGACCTTGATCACATATATAACATCATGAGACAAGGAAATGAATATGTAAATCCTACTCTTAATGGTATGATATAATGGGGAGATGCAAAATCCATCTCTAACACTACCATCATTGCTTGTAAACATTGGTCTCATGATGCATATGATCCAATAAGATGAGGTTATATTATATTTGGATGAAAAATTATTTCTCCACACAAGTTACTTATGCACCATAAGTTTGTTCATATTATTGTAATTCACTATCCTTATAGTTAGACCAAGGACCTAGGTTTCATGGCTAGATGTAGGTAAAAGAATACTTAAAATAATGAGATAATACTATATTTTTGAAGATGAATACATGTTAATGTTCAACATTATACTATAGGGAACTAATAATTGATGGTGGTTGGCTCATAGATGTTAATTAAACATTTGGGAACAAGTACATACAGCCAAGCATAATCATTTTCACCATGATAACCATGTTTGTGCCACCTTAAGTTACAATGTTATTGACTCCCTAGAAGAACATATAGTGTAATGTAAAATCCTTTAAAATGTTGAAGAAATGTTCTTACAATAATTATTATGGGTTCATGTGTTATATAATACTCTACATGCCTAGGATAGGTCATGGTACATTCATCAAGAAAAACACATAGATATAGATACCTGGGAGTACATAAAATAAGGCCTACTTAAGACATTTTATTTTTGTTCATCATGAATATATTTTAATTTGTTTTTTTAATCCATTTGCCAAGTAGTTTTAGGGCATTAGACACCAGTTGAAGATCAAATATAGTACATGCATGGAAAAATTGAGGACAATTTGTTGATCTTTCAAGAACATGATGCTCTTGTCAATAATTGGTTAGAACCCTGGTGAGGGAAACCTTTATCATATTATTTATTTCATAAGTTAGAATTTCACACTAGTAGAATAAAAATATTTCACAATCAACCATGAGTCCTTTTCTATGGTTTATGCACTTTAAAATTTTCATCAATACTTATTGACAACCCTATCTATTTTATATATGGATCATGAAGTGCTCAAGTATTTAGTAAATAATCTAGTATTGTATAGATGCATTTGTCAATGAATTATCCTCTTTCAAGAAGTATACTTAGAAATGGTCATGAAACATGTCGAGGTCAATTTTGGTCTTGACCATCTATCACATATTCAATCTTGTAAACTAATGTAAATGATTGAAGATGACTTGCCTAATGTGCAACTCTTTTATTTTATGTGTGTACCCAAAGCATTAGAAGAAGTAGTTACTTTTATTACAAAAGGCTCAACACTAGATAACCTTATCACCCAATATAAAAAAACCTAGCTATATATGCTTCCCTTTTTTAAATTATTAGCAGAGATCTATATAAACTTTGCTAAGATGAAGTATTAAAAAGGTGTGTAACGTATCATGAGCATGTGAAAGTTATTTAGGAGGTCCGTGAGGGTGTCATCGATAAAAATTAAGTTGGTGAAACAATAACATGTAAGGTTTTACTAGTTAGTTTATGGTGGCCCATTTTATTTATATATTATAAAGCTTATGCACACTATTGTGATATCTATTAGTGCATAGGTAAACCAAATCGAAGGGATGATATGCCTCTTCATCCCATCCTTGCTCATGAACCATTTTAGAAATGGGTTATTTATTTTATTGGGACTATTAATCCTAATATAATATGAACCAATGTGAACTACATCATTAATACCAAAAACTATCTCACATGCCAGGTTAAAGAAACTCCTAAATGGGATTGTACTACTCTAACCACCACTACATTTATATGGGAATATGTTATCACTAGATATAAATTGTTTATTAACTTTCACAAGTGATCATTATTAGAATATTTTCATTGATGTCAAAGAAATTATAACTAATGTAATGGAATTTATGGAATTATCAGTAAAAATATAAATGGAATTATCAATGAAAATGTTGAAATGTCAATAGAAATATTAATGGAAATGTTGATGGAAATGTCAATGGAAATATTGATGTAAATGTCAATAGAAATGTTAATAATCACATATTTTGGTGAATAGGTACCTATTATATGGGATACCTCATTTGTGAATATCCTTTTAAGGCTGTATAAGATAGATAGAATGTTGAGAAAGATATGGAAGTTGAAGTGTGAGATATGTGAAGATTAATAAAAAAGAGAAGGAACCAAGTGTGTGGAGAATAAAAAGATATATCATACAAACACATGAAGATTTTAATAATATAATTAATTATTTATATCATTCAAGCATAAGAATTTTTTTTTGGATAAGAAGAAGAGGAAATTGAATTTGCCATCATTTGTTGATAAAGAAACAACAAAAAGGTAGAAAGATTGTTTCAGTAAGAGGTCAGTTCCTTAGAGAAAGAGATTGGTGTTATCACTAAGTTGGTACTTATAAATAGGATATTTGTGTCTCCAATAGGTTGGTATGTATGAATTTTGTAACAAAATTATTTTTGTATAGATTTTTTTGGATGGTAGTTCTAAGAAGCTATTCATTTGTGGTTTTTTTCCCAAAAGGGTTTCCACACAAATCTATTGTCAATCTGTGTCATTTTTATATGAATGATTTGATTGAGGATATTAAGTTTCATAATTAAAATATAAAATTATACTTATTAACCCCATATTATTATAATCATATTCTTAATAATTGGTATTAGAGCATTTCCCTAAAAATAGCCTAACCACTAGAAGGTAGATCTTGGGAGTACACATGGTTAGACAAGAAAGTTTCTCCAAAAATAAGGCTTTGATTGTTTGATGACATAGATTATGATTTTTGGAGCATAAAAATTAAAACCTATTTAATGGATTTAGGTTTTAATATTTATAAATAAGTATTAAATGGTTATACTTCACCATCATCTCCACCAACAGATACAACCATAAAAAAGGCTAGTGAGAATAATTCCAAAGCCATGAATGCTATTTTATGTGGCTTATCAGAATCAAAGTTTATAAATATTATGAAATTAAATTCAAAAAAGGAAATGAAGGACAAACTTTAAAACATATATGAGGGTGATAATAAAGTGAATAAGGAAAAGCTCCAAACTCATGGTAGATAATTAGAGAGCTTGAAAATGAAATATGAAGAAAATGTTGTAGCATATCTTCTTTATGTGGATGAGATTGTTAACACCATTAGAGGACTTAGTGAAAAGGTTGAATATATAATGATTGTGTAAAATGTATTAATGTCTCTCCCCTTAATATTTGATGTGAAAGTCTCTACCATCAAAAAAATGAGAGATCTAGATATGCTAACAATAGACGAATTTTATGAGATCCTCATGACATATGAAATGAGGACTAAAAATGATAAATATTCTAAGAATTAAATAACATTCAAAGCTTATAATAAATGGACATGTAAATATCTTGAATCAAGTGATAGTACGAATGATAAAGAAGATGATAAGGGGGCCCTATTTATCAGAAATCTTAAAAAGGGGTCTAATAAATACAAAGGTAAGCTACCTTTTAAGTGTTTCAATTATGGTAAAATAGGGCACTTTTTTGCTAAACATCCACATAAGGATGATAGAGATAGCAAATAAAATCATAATTGGAAATAAATAAAAAGGAAAGCAAACATAAATAAAAGAAAATATTCCAATAAAATGACAATAATAAAAAATTTGGTAAGCACAAGAAAAGTCTCTATTCTAAAAAGGATAGAAACTTAGTTAAGGACAGTGATGAGAGCATTTTAGGTTATGATAGAGAAGAAAATCTATTCATGGTTATAATTAATGATGCCTCTACAAGTGAAGACACCTTGAAAGAGGAGTAAGATGTTGAGGATGAAGGAGAAGTAAATCTTGAAGAACTCATATGTGCTTTAGGTGAGATAAAATTTCTTAAGAAGAAGAATATGAAACAAATATTAAAGATTAAAAAATATGAAGAATAAAATTGTGACCTAAAAATAGAAATGTCTCATAGCATTTAAGAGTCAAAAAGGTCATCATTAGTCTAAAGACTGAAATAGAAGAGGCCAAGAAGACATAAGAGGAAATAAGAGTCTAGCTTAAGGCAAAATAAAACTACATTTCTAAGCTAGAGTCAAAAGTTGATTTGTTAAAGAAGGAATTGGATAAGACATGTTTTAAATTAAAAATCAATTGAAAGTTTGAAAAATCACCAAAGTATTAGATGAGATTATCAATTGCCAAAAGTCATCATGAATCAAGACTAGTCTTGGCTATGAAGGAAACCAAAAGATCATTAAAAAAGGTTAGAATTCTAAAACTATAGAACCACCAAAGAAAGTATATGTAGAGAAGCCCAATATCTATGTAGATGTACTCAAGGGGTTTGTGAATGGTGGAAGTGAGAAGAAGAAATAGAATGACACTTCTTAAAAAAATGACAAGGATAAATTCAAAAAGTCCTTTCCTCTAAGGCAAGCACATACAACCATGTTCTAGAGTTCATTTTATGGTTATTGTTATTTCTATAATAATTTTGGTCATAAATCAAGAGATTTTAGGGCACAAACAAGAAATGATTTTGTATGGAATAATAATAGAAGTTTTTATGGGGTTTTAAATATAAATTGCAGACCATTTGATCCTTTAGTATATTATAATGTTATATGTTATAGGTTCAACAAATTTAGACATACAACATGATTTTGTAGAAGTGGTTTTATAAAACCTCCTAGTAATAATAAGAAAGTGGAATCCATGAGTAAACAAAAGGAAAAAACTTCAAAAGTATGGAAAAAGAAGTAGGAGAAATAAAATAAGGAGAGACCTATGCTTTTGAAATCTACATTTCATGCATAAGAGGTATCATTAAGCTCATAGTAAGAAGTCCTTACACAAAAGGATAAGGAAGAGCAAAAAGACAATCATTAAGTTGTGGTGATGTTGAAGAAGTTGACATGTATGTTTCCCATTAGTTATTTTTGTATTCAAGTATAATGAACATCCCTTTTCCATTAATGTCAAAGGGGAAAAATTAAAAAAATTGGGATCAAAGGAGGAGAACTACAACAAGGAGGATTTTATCTATATATTTGCCATCAATGACAAAGGGGGAGATTGTTAGAATATTGTTATTGATGTAAAAGGAATTATAACTAATGTAATGAAAGTCAATGGAATTTTCAATAGAATTATCAATATAAATGTTAATGGAATTATCTATGGAAATATCAACATAAATGTTGATGGAAATGTCAATGGTCACATATGTTGGTGAAGAGGTGCCTTTTAGATGGGATCCCTCCTTTGTGAAGAGCCTTTGAAGGATATATAGGGTAGGTATAAGGTTTATAAATATATGGAAAATGAAGTATGGGATATGTGAAGATTAATAAAGAAGAGAAGGAAGCAAGCATGTGGATAATAAAAAGATATGTCATGCAAACACATGCATATTTGAAGAATGGAATTAATTATTTCTATCATTCAAGAATAATCATATTTTTGTGGAGAAGAAGAGGAAATTGAATTTTACCATCATCCATTGATAAATTAAAAGTAAAAAGGTGGAAAGATTATTTCATTAAGAGGTTTGTACCTTAGAGAAAGAGATTAGAGTCTCTCACTGAGTTGGTGCTTAGAAATAGGAGATTGGTGTGTCTAGTAGGTTGGTGCATACTAATTTTGTAAAAATATTATTATTATATGGCTAGATTTGGATGGTAGTTCTAAGCAACTATGCATTTGTGGTTTTTCCATAAAAGGGTTTCCACATAAATCTGGTGTCAATCTGTGTCATTTTTATGTGAATGCTTTGATTGTGGATACTAAGTTTCATTAAGTAAAATATAAGATTATAATGATTCACTCCCCTCTCAGTATAAGTGTGTGCTTAAAAATCATGGCACTCAGTTTCTCAGAGAAACAATATGAATCCTCTTGGCTAAATTCATGATTGTGCACCATAAGACCACCCCTACCACCCTAAAGCTTGAAGCCTTTAACAATATCTTGGGTCATACACTAACTAAAATATACAATATCAGTTACACTAACTAGGATGACTGAGTTTGTATAGTATTATGGGCTTCTAAACCACATAAAAAAGATTGAACAAGAGTACTCTTTTTAATCTTGTCTTTGGCACTGAATTAGTTATACTAGTCAAGTTCCTTGTACCTTCCTTGAATATTACACACATTAGATGATTGGATGAATAAGAATATCTAAAATACCATTTAGATGCTCTACTTCAACTAGATGAAGCATGTTTTCTAGCACATTGGAGTAAAGGAGTTGAGAATAAAAAATAGAAAGCCTAACATGATCAACATATCAAAACCAAAGTTTTTCATCCTAGTATACATGTTCTAGTATATGATTTTAGATTTATATGTCACTAAAGTAAAATATAGATCCAATAGGATGGTTTATTTATTAATCATTCTATCCATCTGAAAAGCACTTACAAATTAAAGAGGTTAGATGGCCAGTTCTAAAAAATCCATTTTAATAGTAGTCATCTCTAGCCCTACCATTCGATGTAATTTTTTTCCATTATATCAATGAGATGTATGCCAATAGTTTCATTTAAGAAATTTATTTTTATTTCAAATAAGCATGGTAAAATTTTCATCGCTTTTGTTCTAATCTTTCACTTTTTTCATAGTTAGATCTTATTCGTTTTTGTCATGGAGGACCACACACATATTTTAGTATGGGGTGAGTTTAAATGTTAATGATCTAGTTAAGTCATCAATGTGTAAATTAAATAATGGAAAAAATGTGTGGGATCATATAGCTTGACAATGGGGTGCATAAGACATGACATAAAGAGAAGATAGAAAATTTGGGGTGTGTGAGAGATGCACACAAAAAGTAACATGAGGTAGATGAGCGTAAAGGATAGCACAAGATTCACAAGATATGGAACATGAAAAAGGAAATGGAATGAAGATGGAAAAATAAATGTCGTTACAAGATGGGTTAAAATGAGTTATCACCAGTAAAATAAGAGGTTTAAATGCTTATAATTGACATGAACTCTGAGAAAGGTGCAACAACTCACTAGGGATGGGATGTGCATTCATAAATAATAGAGTGATATGAATTCCAAACATGATGAATGGATAAAAAGGCATTCTATTTATAGAATTAATAGCAGAAGTGATGGATGATGACATGGGAAAGACTTAATGTAAGTTAGAAAAGTTAATGCAAGAATTTAGAAAATGCTATAAAACTCCATAAAGCTTCTTATTTTCAAATTGATATGATTGAAAAAATGAATAATTATATATATCATAAAAATATTAACCAACATCAAAGAACATGATTACATAGTAATATCATTTTAAAAAGTAAGGAAGAGATTAAGGCAATGCTCATTCAAGTGAAAAGGGAGTAAAAACGTGTCTATACAAGAAAGAAAGAAAGAAAGAAAGAGAAGTTGAAAGTTATAGGTGTCAAATCTACCATTAGACGAGGGAAAATCAAGATATAAACCCTTTGTGTCTAAATAAGAGGAGTCAAGACATATTCATTTGGAAGAGTAAGTTAACTACATGTTAAAATTTGGGGACCCTATTCGATGATGTGGTCAAAGCAAAAGTTTAATAGGAGCAGAGAACCATTACCAACCATTATAAAGTTGAGGGTGAAAAAGGAGGTCTCGTGTACATTTCATAATAATGAGGTCTTGTGTTTATTCAAGAAAAGGGTTCTAGTGAGAGTAGCATGTAGGGAAAGAACATGCCAATATTGAGAGAAGGGACCCATACTAGACCAACACTAAGAATGGCACATATAAGGATAAAGGTGGATATAAAACCATTTCATCCACTATCATAATCAAAGAGATGATATACCTAGAGGAAATGTTACATTCATATGATTGGGAGTCTAAGGTTTCTACCTATTAGGTCTTATACTAAAATCACTATCAACCTAAGAATGAGCTTGATTTAGAAAAGGATTACTAGGTGAAGTGTTAGAACACCCAAAATGAGATAACCTAATATCTCATGGTATATAAATTATTATAATATGTATTGGTGATATAACTCTTCAACCTTTAATATTTTTGGAAACCATAGGAGACAGTTCAATTTTTAGTCTCACATGTTCTAAAATACTACCTCTATTTTATTGGGTGTAGAATGAGGATCACTCATAAATGGATCAATAGATTAAATGGGTTAATTTTTTATTTAGATGATATCAAAATATATTTTTAATATCAATCAAAAATTTATAAGATAATGGTGGCACTAAAATATAATAAAGGACACACTATGTACATAAATATCCTAGAATTTATAATAATTTAAATAGCTAGGTGCTTGGCCATGACCAAGCTAGGAGGTGAGAATTGGTGGTTGGAAAGAGGTGTAAATTTCATACCTATTTGTGTATATCCAAATTTACAAGGGATAAAATTATAATTATTCCTTATATTTCATATAAAATGTTATATAAGATGTGAAGAAGTGACATTGCCTACCCAATCACAATTTTCCTTAGGGAGTGATTTTGATACTCCTAGTTTTTTATGAGATCAGTATGTTGTAATACTTAATAAAGTAATTGAAGTGGGTTTACCCATGAAAACACAAATACACTATGGAATGATTTAAGTAATTCATTTTCCCCAATGTCGCACACCCTCTTATAAGACCAAGATGAAGGGATGGTTTGATGGCATGAAGGAAGAATTTAAGGATGAGTGGCATGCACCAAAATATTTGCCCATGTAGATGGTATACTATGTTTATTTTGATGTAAATAAACACTATTAACTCATGCATATCTGAATGGAAACCATGGATAATTTGTCAAGGTGGCTTAAGTTTCCCTATGCCTTCACCACTAGATAATTCATGGACTCAGTGATTTAAATTTTGGATACACACAATGTGAATATTTATGTGGATAAGATTGAAATTGAGTTCCATACTATTCAAAATATTTATGTTAACCAAATATGGCACACATATGTGGAGAAGTATAAATTTTATAGGACTAGCATTAATGCCTACTAGATAGTCATGCAAGGGCAAATATGAGTCATTTTCTACATTCTAAATCCACCAAAGAATAAATTATGAGGTTAAGAGGTAGATAAATAACCACTTACCTCCTAATCATAGATGAAATTAGAGGTAAGGTCACATGCAAAATATAATAGGCCAAGACCTAAGGTCACCAACTCTAGTGGGATGAAAGATCAACCGATGGTTATCCTAAAATGTCAACAGAAGGCTTCTCCACCACCAAAGAACTAGGGGTTACCTATATATTAAGATTAAATTATATAATATAATACATCCACTCAAGTATATATTAAATGACAAATGAAATCCCTATCACTAATAAAAATCATGGAGATTTTAATAGAATAGAGGGATGACTCTACACATCCCACTCCTCAACTAGAGTCTAAACAAGAAGCATATTGAGTGGTAATTATAGACATAGGTGAGCCTTCTCTTGAATTTTAACCTATCAAGTAACCCACAATTAATCCTAAAAAAGAGTAAAACCTTGATCCCAATGAATAACATATTTCTAAGGGAGAGTAGATGAATATAGAAAGTCCAAAGTCTAGGGAATCAAAAAGAGGGGAAGGCCCTAATATAGATGACCTTGGCATCAATTCTATCAAGCAATGGGAAAAGAGTCTTAAGATCATTGATTTATAATGTGACCCTAGAAGGAAATAAACTAATACAAGAGGTGGAACAATAGTATAAGACAAATCAATAACCTCCCATTCATATCATGTTCTAATAAGACATGCCTAATAAATGTTTATATTTGTGAAACTTTTTTCTTGAGTATGAGTCCATAGAACAAACCTAACATGAGATGTCCTTTGATATGGAAGTATACCACAATTAATAATGATTTGAAATTTATAGGGAGAGCACTAACATAAGCCTATAAGTGTCAAATGTTTTCCTAACATACTCTAGCTAAGTCCCATGATTTGCATTTTAATGCAAGTGGGTGTGACATTAATCAAGTTTTCCCTCAAATGTTTTAGCCAAAATAATATTAACAACCATGACATGAGCTAGATCCATGATAAAGGCCGAGAATTCATTCAAATGTATAAGGATGAGCATGAATAAAGGCATAAGATAAACTATAAATTGAATAACTCAAGTTTTGACTTGATGTGGCTGAGGTAGCATTACTTAAGAATTTAGGCCTTTATCAAATAACTTTTAGAAGTGAACTAATTCTTAAGAATGGAATTACTATGATTGGAGAGGACATGAATAAGTTGGAGATACTTGTGGACTTTCTATTGAATAAATTTAAGAACCAAATATGTCCTAGAAAGGAATAATTTGGGCAATTTAATAGTTCATAGAGGCCATGGAGGTCTACTACAACTTTTTAAACCAACTAGGTGACACTATTCCCATTATAGATGGGGTTTTGGTAAACCTAGTGGAGTTGGGAAATTTTTTGGAAGCATGACTAATTCCTAAATAATAATGATGTCAATAACTATCAAAGAATTCCCTAATCATCGAAGGTAGGGCATAATGTGTGAAGGATTTTTAAGTTGTTAAAGAGCTGTAAAATAAAATAAGTGCCTAATGATAAGAGCCAAATTCTAGTTTCTCAGCACTTCAAGGGTAGGTTTTAGATGAAGTTTCATCCCTCAAGGATGTCCACAAGGATGTATATTCTTAGCTTGATACTTTGATAGGTAAATTAAATGGTTTTATTTAGAAACCTAAGTAAATGAAGATATTACAAGTCCAAGTGGAAGTTGTTACTTCCACTCTTCATACAACCCTAAAGTATTGTAAAGAACTCTAGTACCAATTATAATAGGCAAATCCCATATTTTTGACAATCAAAGAAATTGCATCATAATCTAGGATAGACTATAAAATTAGTGTGGGGTAATGTTAGACCTAATTTTTTTAATAAAATATTATGTGTTTTGGTAACATGTTATGGGAATTTAATGGCATGAGATAAACATAGAGGACCTGGGTGTGAATAGATCATGATACAAAAGAAGATGATGTGGAAGAGTGAAAGATTGAAGAATAATATGGAAGAAATTATCATATAAGGATGGATTATAAAAGATAAGGAAATAAATAATGAGGATCATAAGACATAGGATTCATAAAATTGAAAGACTAAGTGCAATAGAAGTGGAGGTAGTTATAAAATAGTTCATAGAAGTAACATAGATTAATGAGAGCATAAATCTAGCATCAATATATGAGAGAATAAGAACATGAACATGCAAATCCAACATAGATAGGGTATGTAGTGGAAATTAGGCCCAAGTCAAGAGGAATTCATTGCAAGGGATATCCACAACTCATTGTTGTTAATGATAGTTGGTTAGTCATCACTTTATAATAATGATAAAACCAAAGGAAAGGGGTAGTCTTGTGTATTAATAACCCTTAGCTTGTTTAGAAAGGTCTACTAGAATTACATTTCTTATAAGCCATAGTTTATATTATTGGATGTGTGGAATAATTATCAATATGCAGATCTAAATAGATTGTGTAATAAAATTATAACTTTGTAGCCTTATTAAATGAAAGTAATAGAACCAGTTCTTGTTTGCATATCATTATGTTGATCTCCATAGTGTTAAATTTTCTTTGATAATAATAGTTATATACATTGTATGGATTGATAAAATGGATAACTATAGAATAATGATAATAGTGACAATGTGTAAATATAATAACTCAAGTGCCTATGTAAGATAGATCTTAACTAAACACCATTGCATGGTTGAATTGATAGGGATCAGTCCCTATTATGTGCCTTAGGTGAGCACATGAGATTACCCCTTGCATGATATATTAGTGTATAAGCTTGTTAGTATATTCATTTTATTGGGTACATAACTAATATTTAGTTATGTGAAGGAAAAAAGGCCCAACCCCATAGTCACTTAGATCAAATGTTTGAGACAATTCAAAAAAGGTATCAAAATGATTGGAT
Source organism: Torreya grandis (assembly GCA_037957365.1). NCBI lineage: Eukaryota > Viridiplantae > Streptophyta > Pinopsida > Cupressales > Taxaceae > Torreya > Torreya grandis. Next base: position 2,300,223 of record JARHVA010001666.1, on the reverse strand, counting down.
ATTTTTTATGCGAGATAAATTTAGATTAGATCCTATGGAAAATTATTAAGGCTAAGTTTACTCTTAATAATTAATATGTAGATTCTATTGATAAATTGAAAATTTCCATACCTGAGGAGTACTTATACAAAATTGGTGTTACTTCCATTGCACCCTAATGGAAAGATTGGCATTGGCCTACAACTACACCCTTTACTAGTTATTATCCTCATTTAGGGTATAATATATTGTCTCCTCAACACATTATAATTAAAACCCTTAATCATAGATAGAATATTAGATATCTTTATTTTGTATGGTCTATAAGGTTTTTTGATATCTAGGCAACTCTTATTGAGCATAAAAAAACCATTTTATTTGGTGTAATCTTCACTAGGTTTTATCTGTTGGTGATTAACTAAAGCACATGGGGCTATCAAATCCTATCTACCCTACTTTATACCACATAAAAACCCTTAAATACCTTTTTTGGTTCTATCCACATGCTTAGTCTTCTTGGAGATAGATTCAAACCCTCTTTAAGCCCTTCCATTATGAATTATTCACTTGGAAAATGGCTCTCTTGGGGGAATCTGCCTTGCTTCTTGAAAGATACAACATATTTTAGTAGATATTACATGTTGAAATTATTATTATATTTGGAAAACTATAAATAAATCATGTTTTAATCATGAATATATGGAAAAGATATTTTTTGTTATTAACAAAGTTGTGGTTTCTAATGTTACCCTCTAAATCTAGATCCAAATAGATAAATTTTGGTTGGAGATGCATCATTTGAAAAATATCTTGGACCATTGGGGGAATGCTCTATGTGTTATCAATTGTGATCCTCTTCATCTCTTACACCACCACTCTTCTCCTTAGGGGTATGGGTGTGGGGTTTTACACCAATGATCTTATAGATGATGGTCTCATAGTTTAATGATCCCCTCTCCTCACTTCCACTAGCACTTCCCACACTAAAGTGGGACTAATTGGTTCATAAAAATAGTTGTGGATGGGGAAGATGCACCCTCATATGTAAGAAAAATTTCCTCAGCTAGATCTTGTCATTTCACCAATCAGATAAAATGAATCTAAAAAAAAGAAATAAAATGATGGTTGGGATCCCTTACAAGTTAATGAGGATCCCCTTCTCAATGAATATGGGGAATAAATTCACAAGATCATTCACCTCCTCCTCTACCTACCATAATGTGTACCATTGTTACTTAATGAGTTCCTTATTGTCTGTGCTTCTTTTTACCTTTTTTGGTTGACATGCACTTTATTTTGATTAACTTTGGTTTGTGTGGCCTTGGGTTTGCCCTTTTTGTAATTTTTTGTTTTTCTTGAGGCTTATTTAACTCAGTGTGTCATTACTTTTGGGGTATATCTTTTCCACCCATATTTATTATATGACTAGTATTGTATTATATATTTCTATATTAATAAAAGTATGATTTTTAATAAAAAACATTGGCTTGGATTTGAGGTGTTTCTAACTTGGCTAAGACCCACTCTTTATTATTGATGGGTGATTTGAAGAGAATAGGGCAATCCATTTTAATCTGTACACATGTATAGTAGGGGTGTCTAACAAATGATAGATAATAATAAGAATAAATATATTGAGTATTTATATGGGACTCTTTGGGTACTTTATCATTCTAATAACATGTGAAATGTATGGACTAACCTATAATAAGGATTTGAATTTGAAAATTAACCATTTTTTGGTGTGGGATGATTCCATGAGGTTAGGACGAGTCTAAAATTTTAGAAAAGTTTGAGTCTGACATATTTTTATATAAGGTACAAAAATTGATGTGATGATCTAAAACTATTCTAAATATTATTTTGAATATGTTAGACACATATTAGTAAATTCATCTAGGTGAATTATAGAAAATTGGGAAGGTTAGACCCATGGAAAGCTTGTGGATGTGAAATACAGGTGAATAATATTCATAGCTATACATAAAAATCATGTCAAGTGAAGGTAGGTAAAAATTAAAATTACCAAGTATTTAGTACTAGATTATAGTATCTAAAAATACTCCCATTTTATTCTAATATTGAAATGAAATACAATGTTAAATTAAAAGGATAAAGAAACGTGCCTAAGTGTGTAAAACACACTTTATATTTTTTTTATGAGGCTCTAAATTTGAAAGTTTATCTATTAAACCTCTAATAAATATGAAACAATCATTGTCTATGTATGAAATATAAATTATAAAGTGAAATTAAAATTTTGAAACTTAAAGTGCAAGGAAGGAATACACATGCAAGTAGGTGAACCATGTTTCTTTGTGTCATGATATTAAAGCATTATAAAACTATGATTTTTTATTGAAGCATTTAGATAATTTAGGGGTGATCATGTCCAAAATTTATATATACTGATTTATGTTTTTTATGAATATTAGAGTATTATTCCTAATTTAGTTAAGGGTCTTATTTTACTAAATTAGTAAATAATATTACAATAAATAGATTACTAATTTAAAAAAATTATTTAACCTTCGTAGCTTTCTAAAAATAGTAGTGAAAGAGGATAAATATAATGTATCTTAAAACTATGTTGATATAGTTGAGACAGAGGCTAATACCATTTATGAAGGACTAAGACAATGTTGTGAACTTAGATCTAGATTTTATTTGGTGAAAGGACAAGAACACCAAAAATAGGACACTTTAGGGTTTGATGTTATAGTCTAGGTCCTATCACTATTATCTAAACTAGTCACAAAGATATGAGTTTTTTGGGTTTTGTTCATTGTCCTTGTGTTAGTCTTTTAATGAAATTTTGAGTCTTGAATGTTGATAGAGCTCCTTGTAGAGATGATTTAATCTCCAATCCTAGATTTTTCTTGTGCTTGATCTTGAATGAAAACTTTGAGAAAGAGGGGGCGTTAGTTTGTGTAAGATGCACTAAATGTGTATCCACACCCCTTGTGTGGGCACATTGCCTACATAAAAATACTTTGAAGAGGGATCAAGCCCTATGTATTTCTCCCACTTGATGTGCTTTGTGCAATGGTGTAATGAAGATGCAAAAATACTAAACTAGGTGTGCTTAAGGTGGCTAGGGACTAGTGTGAGGGCTTGAATATGTTGATATTTGTATTGAATGGTTGTATGTAGAAAATAGGTAGATTTTCCTTAGTGGTTTTACTTGTATTCTTTGATTTTCTATGTGATAATTTCCAACCCCTTCCAAATTAACTTTGAATGGGATTTTATAGAGATCTATTAGTCATGGTTTAGACGAATTCATGCTAGGATGACCTAATGAGGATGAGGAATCAGGAGAAAATGGTCATTTGGGATCAAAATGTGATTGGATAGGAACACTAAAAATGGGACACCCTAGGTTTTAGTACTATATCCCAAGTTGGGCACTATTGTCTTATAGGTATGGGACTTAGGGGGATGGAATAAGCATGGAAAATGGGGTCTAACTAAGATGGAATTGGGTCTTAGAAGCCTATGGATGACTGAGAATGAATAAAAAAGTGCCTAAAAGGGTCAAGAGAGCATGTAAGAGGGACCTATGGATTGGGTGTCACAAGGCACACTCAAGTTACCAATTTTGACATTTTATATGACTACATTTACCACCCCTTTATTCAAGTGATGCAACAAAGTGAAATACTAGGATAAAATAAAATAGAAAGTGTACTTGAACTTACCTATAAGGATGAAGCCCATGAAGTTGTGTGATATTGGTTGTGCATAGAAAGAGCATATCATGAAGTGAAAATATATAAATAAAATTAGGAGTAGATCAGTTCATACTAGATACACTATATCTAAAATAAGAATCTACAATATTAGGTAAGAGAGAGAGGAAGAGAAAAGAATGAACACCTCACTAGGTACACAAACCAATACAAAAATTGTTATGATACTAAATGATATTAGATGATGCTAATTAATGTTGGGTATGTGTTATACCAAGATTAATATCATGAATGGAACTAAGTGTTCAATTCCCCAAGAGTGGCTCAATAATGCAAAGGATATCCCTTTAGATACATCATCACCCACTCAGTGAAGCTATGTGATCCTACACGTATTAATCAATGTTTGGACTATTTTTTCAATCCCTTTGAATAGGTGGCTCAAGAATGCAAAGGCCATCCCTTTATCTCCATTATTGCCCACTAAGTGAATCTATAAACTAATACCGGTATTAATGTTTGTCTATGAGATGGCTCCTATATCCAATGAATGATCTATAATATGACAATGTGGCATGGATATCCAAATGTGTACTAGAAACTAGGCCAATCTTGGATGCTAAAAAAAAGATAGATAGTAAGCTTATGTGAAAGCCACTATAAAACTAGGCAATAGGCTTATGTGAAAGCCATGAAAAAAAGTAGAGGTTAGGCCTATATGAAAGCCACTCTAAAATGATGCCAACCACCTATAGATGGAATAAGGCATGATACTACTAAGAATGCCTGGGTAATATATTGAACTTAAAAAGAAAAGAAGTCAAATATGTTGCACACATTTCCCCCAATCACTAGTGTCTATAACATGGATTCTGATCTAAAATTTATACTAAATACCTAATCTAAAATTGGAAGATCCATTATGTTGTGCATGATTCCCCTTATATCTAGATTCTCTAAGAAAAACTATATTGAAACTACTGAATTTGGATTAATCTATATCTAATAAAATTGTAACTGAGATGACCTTTCTATTTATTTCTAAAAAATATAGTTTTTTCCCATTTGGATAGGAGCACCAAAAATAAGACACCCTAATGTTTGGTGTTATTATCCAATCTTTTTACTTTTATCCTATGTTGATTCTAAAGACTTTCATTAATTGTCACTATCTACCTAGTCTATTCTACTTGGTTTAAAGTCTGGATATTATTTTGGGTGTTTTGAAGTTGATTTTTCAATTGGCAAGACCTCTAATCTCTATGACAAAACCCCTATTTATTTCCCTTTATTTTGAGGGTAGGAATGAAGACCCTACAATGATTATCCTCAAAAGAAAGAGCATTACAATTGTTTTATGTTTTGAGAATACATGATATAGTAATGATAATTAACAAGATGTCTCAAGATATAGCATGGTTTTTAATGGATATTTTTAGATCAATATGGGTATGCCTAAATAAATATAACAATGTACTAGCATGTGTAATATAATGAATTAGAACTAGAAGTCTAGTTAGTTATTAGTTGTTAGTTACATAGTTTTCAAGGAGGGATGGAGCATTATGTCCATCATGGCATCCAAGAAATCAATAAAATGCATGATGTGGATCATGGCATTACAAAAAATTGAGAAGCAAATAAGCATACAAGACAAGAAGAAAGAAACATAAAAGAGTGGCCAAGGGGCCAAGCAAATAAGGGACATGGGCACATGCCACTCAAAATTGAAATCAAGCATACAAAGTATTTTCAAATTCCACATACACATATAATTGGAAATAAGTAAGGTTGGCATGAAGGCCACAAGTACATAGAAGAGTACAAGTAAAAGAAATTGGCAAATGTCCTAACGCACACACAAGAATAGAAGTAAAGGATATTGGAAAATATCCTAATGCACATATAAGATACAAAATAGGAACTAAGAAATGTAATCACATTTATATAAACAATGCAATAAAATAAATCATGTAATATATTAAAAATACAATCACATCTAACTAATCAAAACAAGAAGTGAAAGTATGTAAGACATGGAGTACAAGACTAGGTAGATGTTAAAAAATGCATAAGTGCTATAGACTAATGAATGTCAATAGATTAATCTATGTAAGATATTAATTAATGTACATCAACATGATAACTAGAGTGTGTGGTGTAGGAATGACATAACCTAGATGGTGTAGTCATGTAGAAGATTCCCCTAGTGGGTAGATATATCAATATGTGTCTCGAATGTATGAAGTAGGATTCCCCCTCAATGGTTAGAGTGAAGGAATCAAGGATATGGAAGTCACTACACACACTCAAATAAGATCAAGTGAAGTATGGTAATGTAGATAAATCAACAAACAATGGCATAGAATAGTAAATGTAAGCCTAGTATGATAGTAGAAATGTAAAGCATGGATAAAGCATACAATTGAATTTTTTTTGTGTTTTCTTGAATTATTTGAATGTTTTTGTATTTTTAAATATTTGAATGTTTTTGGTATTTTGAATTATTTGAACTATGTACAATCAATCATAAGAATACTATGTACAAGAAATACTTGAGAATAAATGATACTAACCAATGAGTCTCATGAGATACTCCATATCATGGTATCTTATATTGAATAAAGGAATTGTGCATGATTGTGAATAATGAGGAAATGATTAAAAATATGACTCTAAATATTTGGATTCATTGTTGGTATCTTAGAAGTCATAACCTGTATTATTCGACTTATCATTATCATCTTGATTTTAAACCAATGGAATGCTAGTGTTGACTTTTTTGTATCCAGATCTTTGTCTTTGATGAATTGTGTTTGTGAATTATTTACCTTATGATGTTCAATAAATCCCAAACCTTTGTGACAAATATTATCAACTACTAGAATAGGAGTAGTGATGCCTTGAGCATGCTTGCCCAACCTTTGACCTTGATAATCAAATTGTTGTAGATATTTTTAACCAAACCCATACTAATTTAAAAGTTGAGCCTCATTTTGAAGAGGTATATTTTCATATTTTTCATGATTTTCCTATGCTTGTGGTACTATTTATTTCTTTGAGTTTTCTTTTTGATCTTTTTGTTGTTCTAAGTTATGCTTTGCTAACCACTTTTGTACTATTTTTGAATTTGACCCTTTATGAATGTGGACATGTATCACTTTGGATTGCTTAATTGATTTACCTTGTATAGGGTCCTCATTATCATTTATCTATTGAATATGTTTTTTCAATGCCAAACATGAATCTATGTGATGCCCATGCATTTTATGATATGCATAATAATATATGGATCTTCTAGTTGGATATAGAGGAGGTAGTTTGATCAAGTTATATTAAATCATTTCCCTTAGTACCTCGCTTGAAATCATAGTTTATATTTAAATTATTTTTGAATCACTATTTTTAGATTTACTTTTTTGTCAATTCTTATTTTTATATGTAACATTGCTTGCAACTAATTGACTAGGTGAAACTGCATATACATGATTAGCACTAGGGTGTCTTTGAGGCTTTCGTATTATAATAGGATTTTCTAATGTTGTGATCTTTTCATTTAATATCTGATTTTTCATTTTTAAATATAAAAATAACTTTCTCATAATGTTTATTTGATCCCTTATACTATCACAAGTGCAAACCCTAGTTGCTACTAATTGAACATGCAAGCACATATGGTGAAGAGGTTTTGAAGAAGCTATAGGTTGAATGTATGGATTAGCAACAATAGTATCGGTTAACTGACCTTTTTTATGGGTTATAACATGGACTTGTTTAGAGGGAAAGTATCTATCACCCTATTGGGGGAAAGGAGGAGAAGGAAACTATTTCTTATGCATAAGATATTACATAGAAACTTGGCATGTGGTTGCTAGCTTTTACAATGGATCCTCTAGGTAGAAACCATGTATGTGGGATAAAATGCATGTAATTAGAGTTATAAGTTGTATAAAAATATGTTTATAAAGATAATTCTAAATGAGAAATAGCAAGAAAGGGATAAAGAGCATGGAATTGGGCATTAATGCATAATTTTTTTTGAAATGTGATATGATATTTCTAATATGTTTAGCAAGATAACCTTAAAAAAATTTCCATATAAGAGATAGAAAGTAAGGGATAGAGAGCATGGAATTATGCACCAATGCATAAAAATATTTGACTTGTGATATGATATTTTTTATATTTTTATCAAATAAACTTGAAAATGTTTCCATATGAGAGATAGAAAGCAAGTAATGAAACCTTGTACTAAAGATAAGTAAACATTGATTTGAAGGAGAGGGATCTTACTATGTTTAACAATAACTTTCTTAATATCATCCCATATTATGAAAATTAATCTTGAAATGCAAATAATGAAGCTTTGTACTAACATATGGTAAACTTAATCGTTCATATACATGATAGGACCGAGTATGGTCTCCTTATTAATTAAAAGAAATATTTGTAAATAAGTGAGACCCATTTTTGTTATTATGTGAAATTTGATTTTAGATGTAAGGTGATACCTCAAGCAAACAAATGGACCTAGTATATGCAAGTAGAGTATTGAAAATGATATTTTTAAAATTACTAAGAAATTTTAAAAATTATTAAATTTGTTATTTAAATATGTAGGTAAAAAAAATCAAAAAATTATTGGAAAATTCTTGATTTAAAGGGACCTAATATGTGCAACTAGGGTTTGGACTAAAAATAATGTTTTAAAATTACTATGGAATTTTAAAAATTGAATTCAATTTTTGATTTAAATAGGCAAGTAAAAACTCAAAAAAATATTATAAAAATAAGCAAAGAATTTACCCTAGGGTTTCTAGGGTTTTTATGCGCAAACAAAGTAAGTCGAGTTTACTAAATGATTTAACTTTTTTAGGAATATTAGAGTATTATTGATAATTTAGTTAAGGGTCTAAGTTGACTAAATTAGTAAATAATATTTCAATAAATAGAGTACTAATTTTTATAATTTATTTAACCTTTGTGGCTTTCTAAAAATAGTAATGAAAGAGGAGAAATATAACTTATCTTAAAACTATGTTGATACAACTAAGATAGAGGTTAATTTCGACTGTGTAAGACTAGGATAGTATCATGAACTAGGATTTGGATTCCATTTAGTGAAAGGATAGGAGTGCCAAAAATAGAACACTTCAAGGTATAGTGTTATAGTCTAGGTCCTACCACTATTATCCGAACTAGTCATAGAGATCTAAGTTTTTTGGGTTTTGTTCATTGTCCAAGTGTTAGTCTACTTGTGAAATTTAGAGTTTTGAATATTGATATATCTCTTTATATATATTATTTAATATCCAACCCTAGATCTTCCTTATGCTTGAACTTGAATGAAAAATTTGAGAAAAGGGGGTTAGTGTGTGTAAGATGCACTAAATGTGTATCCACATCCCTTGTGTAGACATGCTACCTACATACTAATACTTCAAAGAGGGATCCAGCCATATTTAGTTCTCCCTCTTGATGTGATTTGTACAATAGTGTAATGAAGATGTAAAAATGCTAAACTGGGTATGCTTGAGGTGGCTAGGGACTGGTGTGAAGGTTTGAATATGTTGATATCTATATTGAATAGTTGTATGTAAAAAATAGGGAAATTTACCTTAGTGGTTTTGTTTGTATCCTATGATTTGATTTGTGATGATTGTTAACACTTTATAAATGAATTTTGAATGGGATTTTATAGATATTTATTAGTCATGGGTTAGATGCATTCATACTAGGCTAACATAATGATGAAGAGGAATCAAGAGAAAATGGTCACCTAGGCTCAAAATGTGATTAGACAAGAGTGATATAAATGGGACACCCTAGGGTTTAGTGCTATATTCCAAGTTAGGTGCTATTGTCTTATAGGTGCAGGACTTGAGGGGATGGAATAAGTATGGAAAATGGGGTCTAGTTGAACTAGAATTAGGTCTCAAAAGCTTATGAATGACTGGGAATTAGTAAAAAGGTGCCTATAAGGGTTAACAAAGCATGTAAGAGGGACTTATGGGTTGGGTGTCATAAGCCACACTCAAGCTACCAATTTTGACATTTTATATGACTACATATACTAAGACAAAACCATGGGTTGAGAAGATAAAATGACCCAATCCTCATTGAAGATGGATAAGTGCTTAGGTTGTTAATCAACTTTAAATGTCAACCTCACTTATAATATAATTAATATTGAACCCAAAGATAAAATGTGGGAGATACATATTGGGGTTATGGATTAATGTTTATGCTATTGAGAATTTTTGAACCTCAATTACATCACTCATTTAACTAAATCAACTTCTATTAGCAGACTTATAGATTAAAAGGTATTCACATGTAGGTACCATCAATGTCAATAATAGAAAAATTTAAAAGTGTGTATGTGCACGAACAATGTTCATGACCCAAAATTTGATACAATTAGTGTCAAAATGATAATAATGCCATGAATATATATCTATTTGTCCCAATTTTTGAAAATTTCAAAAACATGTAACTCATATTTCAGGGTAATGAATGCATATACATTACATATTCCCCCCAAATCTTCTTAAATCTATAAATATCTATAAATGTATAGCTTTGTACCTATAAAATATGTTTGAATATAAAACATCTATCCCATATCTAGACCAAACTAATAATTTGAACCATTTTATACTCTTTGAATCCTATAATCTATGCCAAAATCTAAATTAAACTAATAATATAAACCACTATGAACTCTATGAATCATGTAATCTATGTCAAAATATGAATTAAATTGATTATCTAAAAAAATTTAAACACTCTAAATCCTATAATATGTTTCAAAATATACATTTTATACTCATATAAATGTGAATATCTATGAAAATCCCACTAATATTCCCCAATTTTGAGATGAGGGATGTAGCCTGTGAATTACTCATCTCAAAAGAAAAGAGTTAACCACACAATATTATGTACTAAAATGTAATCATGTAGAAGAATGTGCTAACATGTGGAGAAAGTATCATCATAGTAATGAATAAATCATAAAATAATATATGAAACATGTAGCATATGACTTACAAGTGTCATGTCAAGATAGATATAGCTATTAGGTAAGAATTAGTAACCATCATTGATATAAACATTGAATAATGAAGTGCCTAGGAAAGTGCATGATGTGAATTGTGTAACTTCAAACAAATAGGGAGTTGTGTGATATGTATCCTTGATACCACAAACTCAAAAAAAATCAATAGATAATCATAGTTTATCCTTGTATAAGCACACAATTTCATGTCTTTGAAACACACATTATAAGCATAATATAACTCAATGTCATATAGGTCCAAGGATTGCAAACAAATAAAAGTCATAAAATGAAAATATCAATGAATTATAGTTATAAAATAAATCAAGGGTCCAATAAAATAGTCATGTAATTCAATGAAAAATCATGGAAGAAGGCCAAGTGCCAAAAAATTAGGCATATAAAGATACACTCAATAACACAATGTCATGTACTAAGAAACAATAAAATAAACATGATAAATGAATAACCTATTGAAAATGAAAAAACATCACTTAAGCATATACTAAGTGAAACTATCATACACTATTAAAAAATGTCAATGTCACATTATAATAAAGTAACATATCCATGTAATGTGCATTGTAAATAATAATCAAGACCAAGACATGTGTAAGCAATCATCATATCTCAACATGATAAATGGAAAGGTCATATAAAGATATAAATTATAATAATGTATAATATGAAATGAGATTCCCCCAACATTGGCATGGATCCTAGGTATGTGTAATAAAAATGGTACTATGTAAAACTTATACATCCAAAGGTATCCTAATAACATGTCAAATACTTTTGTGCTCAGTAAGACTAGGAATAATGTATAAAATACTATAGGGACTACCTTAATATGTACCAAAATTAATCCCAATGGGTGTTATTATATACCACCAAATCATTTAACTATCCTTATTATATCTATTAAATCCTCATGTGTGTGTCAAAGAGAATGAAGAAGTGTCATTTTACATATGTCTTTTGTTGAACCATTGTCTATAATTAAACTATGTATAGGTTGTGAATTGATGCATGCTTTGATAAAAAATGATGTATAAGTAGGATTACCATCCTAAATCTCACTATCATTAGTTTTTATTACATGCCATTGTATCTATGAACTTATAAGTGTACCAATAATACCATATAATGGGTGATCATATGTTAGAGGATGATGTGCCTTGTATGTCATATTTACCTTATTAACATCCTTAGTTTCTATCACTATAAGATTTGGAAATGCATTTTAAAAAATATTCAACTTTTCATTCTCATTTCATTATGATCTTGAATCTTCTATGTGTAGATCTACTCATATCAACCTCTTGTGGGGAGGGAGAGATATAAGGTTATAATCTAGTAACTTTAGCTATAGTATGTGAGGAGGTTGAGGTATCATGAAAATTACCTCCTTTGTGGAGTGGATAGGACAAGTTGATTAATATATTGTGATACTGAATGAACTATTATATTTGATTCATTATTATTACCATTTGATTTAAACTCATAATCTGGTTTACTTTGAAATGTTATAGTTTATTTAGTTATAGTATTAGGCACATACTTAGAGTTTATTCAAAACTATGAGCTTAATGTATCAGCCCTAAATTGTATGGCATAAATCATAAGATTACTTAAATTTCTTAAACATGATGGATTCATGGAGGGGAGTGTAGACACTCTAATTTTATCACTTCCATATCAAATTATAGAATGGAACAACCTCCCATAATTTCACACATTCTAACCAATTCATTATTTAATTCCATATTCAATAATAAATTATCTATTTAATTATTTGTTCATTGTTTAATTTTTTGTTCATTGATCAATTATCTATTCAATTATTTGTTCTTTGTTCAATTTCCTCTTCTCTATTAAATTCCCTCTTCTCCTTTCAATTATCATTTCACTAATCAATTATCATTCCTTGTTTAATTAATTCCTCTATCTAAATTTTAGTTTAATGATAAATTACTCACATTATATTAATTAAATAGGTCTTTGAGTTATTTAATTAATTAATATTCTAATTAATAATTTTCTTATTTTCCTAGAGTGCGGAGTGAGTGAGAGCGTAATGGGAGGAAAATTCAAACCAAGTGATGGATGGGAAGCATTAGGTGAGGAGAATGGAAGTGGTGAAGGTTAATATAACAATGAGTAGGAATGTTAAGGTGAGGGTATCGAGCTACATGGTGGATTTTCCTACTGGGGATGGGGTTGGGAGATGATGTCAAAAAACCTTACCAAGGAAAGGAAAAAATTATGTCATGTCTACTCTTGGGTCAAAGGAGATGCATAGGGCTCAGATTTGGATGATATTTCCTATATGACTCCCCATGGGATGGAGGAAAATGTATTTGATTTAGGCTCATGAAAGATCCTTGAATTTCTTTCCTTCCTTACATGGATGGATGTGGTTTAGGCACTAGTTGTGGGTGGATCTGACCTAGTCAAGGGTAGCCTTGTTTCAATATTTTGACAAGTGTTTATGCTTAGGTTGGAAGCTATAGATCATGGTAGGATCCAAGTGGGTTTTAGAAATAATGGTGGATGTTATAGTATAGGTAAGGACCCATCACAGTTCACTATTTGTTAATCTTGCTACTAGTGGTTATTCGGTGATATGGACTTCATTGGGTCCTTTTCTAAAGATTTATTTAGGTTTTATAGCATTATAAATATGGGAGGATATAGACCTTACCCTTGTTTTTTATCATTTTATGGCATGCATGCTCCTTTTTAGTCCTTCTTTAGGGAGGTTGATGGTGGATCCATCCTCAGGTTCCTCTTTCAAGGTAAGTTGGGTGCTAGAGGAACCCACTCCCCTAGTTTGTCGACTAGCAAGGCTATTAGAGAAGGGCTATTTTTAACCTCATCTATTTTTTTATATAATGGAAAATTCCATCTTTCTCTCCATAATTATATGGAAGGCTAGATTTTGGGTTTAAGAAGGCCTTAATTTAATGTAGTATTCTTTTGCTAGTTAAGTATGGATGATAAAGGAGTCCATGTTGGTGTTATTCAAGCTATGAGTTTATGCAAGGAAATCAAATATGAAGAAAATCCATATTAGTTCAAGTTGTTTTGGTTTAGGATAGATATTGGAATTCTAACTGAAACTTGTTTTTGTAGTGTGGATGATATAGGAATCCACCTCTCTAAAAATGATGCAGATGTCCCAAGAGGTGGAAGACCTCCTTTTCTAGTTGAACTAATTTCCTATACTTGGCTTCTTGTTATGCCTTACCATAATATGAATTTTATAGGGAAGAGAAACCCTCTCACTAGAACTCTATTATTTGAAGGTTATCTAGAAGACCTTCATGGAAAAATATCTTCCCCTCTAGGGGACCTTTTGGTGAATAGTATAATAATCTCCTTGTGTTTTTTAGGTTATGGGACCTCAAAACCCCTAGTTTTTTGAACCCTTAAAACCCTCATTTTATTTAGTCTCACCTTGGTCATGGGACCTTTACTCCACTTGTTTAAGGTTAGGGGATCATCCAAACACTCTTTGTTGTACTCACAAGTTATGGGATCCTCAAAACCCCTGGTTGTGGGAACCCTTAAAACCCTCATTTTATCTAATATTTACATGGTCATGGGACATTTAATCCATTATATATAGGTTGGGGGAGCCTTCAAACCCAATTTTATATAGTTATAGGTTACAAGATCCTCAAAACCCTTAGTTGTGGGAATATTTATTACCCTCATGGTCTCTCGTGTCACCAAGGTCATGGGTACCTTTACCACTCTTAAAGGTTGGGGAAGCCTTCAAATCCTCTTTATTATATTTGGTCATTATGGGGACCATTTTCCCTCTTTATTATGCCTAGATGTGGGTCCAATTGTCAAAACCCTCACAACTTGGTTCATAACTCTATTTTCAAAAGCATTTTTACCCTATAAAATAAAAAATTTATTATTTTCCCCCTTTAAGGGACATATTAATTCAAAAAATAATATTAATATGTTAATAATATACCATTTAGAGCACAAAAATTATCCAAATTATTATCAATAAATTAGGATTATCCTCCACCCTTCATCTTGGAATCAACATGAAGGGCCCACTTTTGAGATCCATGTGATATCTTGGAGAGGATGTTCTACCCTTCATCTTGATTGAGATGAAGGGCTCATTTTAATTCATCTTTGATATCTATAAAGAGCATCATCCACCCTTCATATTGATTGAGATAAAGGGCTTATTTTCATTCATCTTTGATATTTATAAAGGTCATCATTCACCCTTCATCTTAATTCAGATGAAGGGCTTACATCATTGATCCATGTGCTTGATCCATCTGCACACTTAAGGAACCTTTAGAAACCATTCATATTGGCTTCAAGTGAAGTTTCCACATCAAGCCAATTTTGTTATAAATAAGATCAATCACATCATTATTCTCATGTTCAAGTGATATATCGAACCCTTGAGATTTTATCAATCTAAACTTGATCATCAATATACACTCTTTGATCAAAGTATTCATAATCCATAACTTTTATGAATATTATTCACTTTAAATTTGCATTGATAAATATCATATAAAATTTACATCTGAGCTACATCCCAACAATGATCAAGCTACAAAGGAGGCTTGCATGCTGTGAATCTTTATGCATTTATAGTCTCTTTGGTAGTTTATTGAGATTTGAGGTCCTAAGTGTCTTTAGTATTTTTTATCACTTTTATTGTATTAACCAAAAATTTGTGAAAATATTTAATATATAAATTCTAATGACACATATGGTCCTAGGTGGGATAATTTCACTAAACATTTGATAATTCTATCATTTTTGGTGATGAATTCACCATTTTCATATACAAATTCACTGATTTAAAAATGATGATTTTTTCACATTTTGAACTTTACTAAGTAATAGATACTATTAAATGTGAAATTAAAAATAATATTAAGGTACCTACAAGTGGCCCCATCCCTCACAGTCATATTTACTCTCAAACCTGGTCCAGAAGTAATTTCAATCATCCTTGGTGTGGTATTTTGTTTTGATCTCTCATGTGCAAATTTTCAAGTGTATTTTTTCAAATGAGAGGGTGAAAATGAACTATTTTTATACCCTAGGATGAGTTTATAACCTTTTATTTTAAATATTTCCCCCTCATTATGCTATTTTTCTTCTGGAAAGGCTTATTTTTAGCCTTGATGTCCATTTTTCATCCATTTTTCACCAGTCTCTTTCATTTTTTCTCCCCATATATTATTTATACATAATTATACCATCATTTAAAGGGTTTTATTAGATAAAATTTTACTAAATATCTACTTTAAGGGGAATATAGGGCTTAACCAATAGCGCTTTGGGGCACATTTGAGCCCATTTTACTAGAAATTTTAACAAATATTCATAAAAATAACTCTCATCAACATTTCTTTTATGATTAATTTTACAATTTTTTATTCTTTTAAAATATTTTGCTTCACTTGTGTCTTGTAATTCCTTCTCAAATAGGGAAAAATGTATACACTTCAATTTTATCACTTCTATGTTAAGTTACATAATGGAATGACTTCCTATAATTTCACACATTTTGATCAATTCTCTGGTCACTGATCAATTCTCTATTCCCTGATCATTTATTTATTCAATTCTCTATTCACTATTCAAATATCTATTCCCTAATCATTTCTCTATTCAATTCCCTCTTATCTATTCAATTATCATTTCTCTGATCAATTATTATTCTCTATTCAATTACTTCCTCTATCTTAATTTTAGTAAAATGATCAATTCCTCACATTGTATTAATTAAATAAATCTTTGAGCTATTTAATTAATTACTCTTAAAAATATTAAATAATTATTCTTTTCCCTCCAAGTGGACATATTCATGCAAAAGGGAATCTTGAGATCCTAAGGATATAACCTAGAGAGCGTAATAATTATGCAAAGAATTAGCAATAAAGTAGGATTATCCTCCACCCTTCATCTTGGTAATAAGATTAAGGGCCCACATTTGAGAACCATGTGATCTCTTGGAGAGGATGTTCCATCTTAAATTTTGATTGAGATGAAGGTCTCATTTTCATTCATCTTTGATATTTACAAAGATAATCCTTCATGATTCATCTTGATTGAGATAAATGTCTTATTTTCATTCATCTTTTATATTTATAAAGGTCAGCCTACACCCTTCATATTGATTGAGATGAAGGGATTACATCATTGCTCCATGTGTTTGATCTGTGCACACACTCAAGGACCCTTTGGCAATCATTCATCTTAAATTAAATGTGAAGGGTCCCCATCAATATTGTTTTGTTATAAATAAGATCATTCACATCACTATTATCATTTTAAAGTGATATAAAGAAGCCCTAACATTTTATAAAGATAAAATTACTCATCAATATACACTCTTTGATCAAAGTATATACAATCCATAGCTTTTATGGAGATGATAAACTTCAAATTTTCATTGACAAATACCATATAAAATCTACATCTGAGCTACATACCAAAAATAATCAAGCTATAAATGAGGTTTTCATGGCATGAATATTTATGCATTTGTAGTCTCTTTAGTATTTTACTAAGATCTAATGTCCTAGGTGTGTCTTTAGTATTTATTATCACTATGCTTATCTTAACCATTTTTTTTTTGAAAATATTAAAGATATACATTCTAATGACATAGGGAGAAAGAAAATTTTCCTTGAATATATCTTGTAACTCATTATTTTCCATAAGATTTGTCATCTTATAAAATATGGTCTTATACCAAAGCACATAATAATTGATTGGTTTATTATATCCTTGCTTAGGTTTGTAATTTGAGCATAATAAAATTTCTCATTGATATTTATTAAAAAGATATGATAGAAAATGATTATAAAAAGTATTGATTGCCTTAAATTATTATAATAGGAGATCATATATCATTTCGAATCATAGTCCTTAAGAAAATAAGGAAAGTTATTGGTTAGCATTATGTCGTTGGATGCATAGTACAAACATCTTATATGAAATGATATTAGGTGTTGCTTTGGATCAAATTTAACATCATAGAGTAGAATATTAGGAGATATGAAACCCATAGGTAAGGGAGAAGTTGATATATGTGGGGATAAAGGATTATGAAACAATACATGAGAATTTATTGAAAGACTTACTCTAGGATAACATTCTCTAATTATAACACCTTAGCCTATAGATATATAAAAATTTAATTGAAGGATTATATAGTGGGAAATTATGATGATGTCACATGATTATCTATCATAGGATGTACATATGTTGATAGTGTAGGCATAGGCATACTAATATCAGAAAAACCTTATGTTGAACCCACACCTTAGGTGTGCATCACATATGTAGCCAAAGGTATAAACATAGGAATATTATAAATAATAGTAGTTTTAACACCTATGATGGAATTATTACCTCAAAAAGGTTGATTAGTAGTAATTAAGGGATCATGTTAATGTTTCTTAGATGTGACATCCTTTGATTTGTGTGAAACATTACTTCTAGGATTAATTTTATAACATTATCTAATTCATTAAGATTTTAAAATATATATGGCACTTTAACTTGTGCAAGGTCTACCCCATTAAGGTCATCATGATTAATTATATCTTTATATTCATGATTATATTGATTAACATGTTCTAAATCAAGGATTTAAGCATAATTTTCTATTTGCACATACACATTAATAGTTAATACATAAGAAGAAGAAGATTCTTAACTTTTATTTTATACATTTTAAATATAGCAAGAGGAATTTGATTATGATTAATTGTAATGACCCTTACTAATAGGATCACTAAAATACTGATATTACACTTTGGAATTTTGTCAAACACTTTGAGGAAAAATAGAAATTATATTGCATTAAGAATTTTGTCAAACATGTCATAGAATATTGCACTGTAATTTCGTCAAACAATTTGTAACCAGTTTATTTGATTTATAGTAATAGAAATTTTGGAAATTTTGGAAATAAATCATAGTCTTTATAAAAATTATTTATGGCTAATGTCAGCCTTATAATTGAGCAAAATAAGTATGCTAAAATCTGAATGCATAACCAAGAAAATTAAGAACCTATTTTATTGTTGAAAAACCCTAATCTATTCACTGTCCAAAACTGACTAGTCACTGTGCAGAAAGTACAATGCGGGTATAGTCCATACAATGATATACAGATGTAGTCCATATAGTACGGACTAGTATGGAATATAATTTCTAGCCTTCAAAAACTGTGCACCTGGGTCTGACGCCTTTCAAAAAAAATTTAGAAATTAAATCACCCCCTTTTTACCAGTGTGCCGTACACTTGTTGAGGTGGCTAGAAAAATATGTTGCTTGTATGGACTTGTAGGTATAGGCTGTACCTATATAGAATGTAGCAAAAATGTGGTTCTTGTCAATAAGCTAATGATATATTCACCCCACCAATGGATTTAAACTGGTAAAATTGAACCTGAATGTTTAGCATGAAATAGCTGGGTGCTATCTCCAATGTGTAACCCTTAGGAAGATCTCTCACTTCCTTAGTTATGAAAATCACTTGAGAGGTATCATTCTCAAGGATTAATCTGATAATATGCAAACTCTGAAGTCTCCAAATGCTTGAGAAGATGCAATGATCAATAAAATGAACTGGATGCCAAATACTAGACCCATAGGGTCTATTTATGCACTTTTCAGAACTTCCAAGAGTTTCTATAATACATCATACAAAACTTGTTATAATTTTTAAATAAAAAGTAGTTTTATGAAAATAAAAATAAAAGTGCATTCTAAAATTAAAATATAACAATTTGGCCTCCATAATAAAATATACTATCTCTCGGATCATTGTGAGCCATCAAATCACAAATATGACACTCTCACCACCTTCATCTGCCCACAAGAGTTAGGAATAGGCAAATCCTCATAGAATGTCATGCTAAATGATGTTAGCCAAAATGGGGACATGACAGTCCACCCTTCTTGAAATTGCTTGTCCCCAAGCAATCGCTGAACAATAAACCAAACAATCCCCCTGGATCCCAAATGTAGTCATGATCATGGTTATCAACCCATTCAGATGATTTTGAATTCTGTTTATGTGATTTTTGAGATATCTGTAAAGGCTACAATTTGAATGATTCTAAGTATATTTCTTGATACTTTCCAAAGAATAGTAAACAGTCATTTCCAGGGATGTCCTCCAATTGAATATTCACTGTAGTGTCCAATTTGTCTGAGTTTATTTCTATTCTACTATTATTACTATCTGCATCAAAAAGTGAATAGATAAGCACCCTGTGCCCTTGCTCTTTAAGTTTAACCATCATCTTGTCTAGCAAATGTAGTTTACCAGAAGCCTCCAACAAAAACCTGTAAGCTTCATCCAAGTTATTCTAAAGTGGAGTGCCTGTTAACAAAACCCTGTGCTTTGTAGTATACTGTGTCAGTATCTGAAAAAGTTTTGAATCTTTGTTCTTAAGCCTGTGACCTTCATCAACTATCATGTACTCCCATTTGATCTATTTTAAATCTAAAGTATCCAAGTTTATCATTTCATATGATGTCAAGAGAACATCAAATTTAATCCTTTCTTGTTTTGGAGTAGAAACTGACTTCTTTCTCCTCTTGTTCTTCTTCAAAGGTTCCCCTTTATGGTAAAATCCATACTGCCTGATGATAGTATGAGCTGGTGCAGAGCCTACATACATCACAACATTCATGTGTGGAGCCCAGGTTGAAAATTCATGCTCCCAATTTTGCAATGTGGAAAGTGGTACCACAACCAAATGAGGACAAGTAACATCCTCTTCTGCCAGAGATGTCCCAAAAGAGATACTTTGTATATTTTTCCCAAGTCCCATTTCATCTGCAAGAATAATGTGTGTCCCTTTCCACCAGGCAAACCATAAGAAATTTAATCCCTCGAGCTGATATGGATGTAACGTTCCTCTAGAGAGGAACTTTGGAGTTTGATCATATTGTTGAAAATTGTTTTGACGACGTTTTGCTTCTTTTCCATCAAGAGAAGAACCCTTACGCTTTCGATCAATTTGGATTTGTCCTCTAATCTTAATTGGATTGAACCTTTCAATTTCAGCTCAAAAAATAGAAATATCTTTCTCAACTTCCCATGAACATTCATCATATTGAAGTTCTTTGACTAAATATTCTCGCAATTCACCAATCATTCTGCTGCTAATAATTCTATCCATAGTTGTCCACTCAGGCTAAATTGGAACCCAATCATCTTCTAAAGCTTTCATAGAATCTATTTGGTGATGAAAATTATTTATCCTTATCTTGAGGTGTGGAATTTCCTTGAAAACTTTCTCAAACTCCTCTACGGAAACCCATGAGCAGTGAAGATAAGACAATGACTTCCACTTTACTAAATATTTCTTGACCAATTTTTTAGTTGAAGACTCCCCTTCATCATTGTCATCATTTGCAGGTCTCATCTGACAATCTAAAATTTTATCAAGTTCCATAAGGGAATTGACACATTGAGGGCAGCTCCACTTGCCACAAGGCACAAGTTTCAGTGGTGGAGTCAAACACTTAAGATGGTATACAACATTGCATGTATCACAACAGAGGAGCTTTCCATTGCCTCCACAAACATAGCAAGAATCATCACTAGCATCCGGCCTAATTATTTTTGTGGGCTAGGTTTTAGCATATCCCATTTCTTCTTGCTCTTTCCATCCATAATTTCCAATAATGCTAAAAACTACAGTCATTTACACATCATCATTAAATACTACCTGAGTGAAATAAGGGTACTATTTTCCTAATAAGGATGGATCTATTGCTGAGAATGTGACCAAGGGAACATGAACTGCTACTGCCAGCTTAGCGACTGAATGGGCTACAGCTAATGTTTGTGGCCCTTCTATAGAAACTACTTCCTCTTCAAGTAACTTCATTACTGGACCAACTATACTGGAATCACTATCTATGTTAATCATGCAATCTAGTGTGCCTTGGTATATTAATTTGCAATGATCAGCAAGACAATTGCCTGCCCTATTAACTACATGACAAGATGTGTTAATGTCTCCCTGTACAGGATCAACATCCCTGTCAAACTCATTATTCAAGTTCTTGATAAGTGTATCAGTGGATCTCTTGTTATTTCTTGGAGCATAGTAATCATTCCTTCCTCCTCTCTTATTCCTTTGATTCATGAACTAGTCAAATGTCCATATTTGTCACATATCAGGAGGGAGAGTGGTATACTCCAAGTAGGCCTGTCTAGCCTCCTCGCCAAATGAAGTACCTGGAGCAACATATAACTATTCTTCCCTGGGTGTAAAGGTGGGAAAAAGAGGTCTAGACGCTAATCCTCTAGTGTTTCCAGCATGTTGTATAGACCTTTCCTCATTAACTCTGCTATGCTCAGCTATGTGCTGATGACCTTGATCTGGAATGGTTTGCTAGTCCATTCTTGCCAATAAACATGACATCATATCGAGCATGTTGTCAAATTTTATTTTAGCACTTGCATCTCTATCTTCTTTTGCCATATTCTAAATTGATTTGCTGGTGTCCGTCAATGCTTCTAGCAATGTATCTTATATTATCGAAGGATTATGATGAGGTTGCCTCTGCTGCTCCTAGATATAATATCTGATTTCTCTCTCGCTCATCTGCTATTTAGCAGACCATAGGATGGCAAGATTAAGGCTTTGATACCACTGTAATGACCCTTACTAATAGGATCACTAAAATGCTGATATTACACTATGGAATTTCATCAAACACTTTGAGGAAAAATAGAAATTATATTGCATTAAGAATTTTGTCAAACATGTCATAGAATATTGCACTGTAATTTCATCAAATAGTTTGTAACCAGTTTATTTGATTTACAGTAATAGAAATTATGGAAATTCTAGAAATAAATCACAGTCTTTATAAAATTATTTATGGCTAATGTCAGCCTTACAATTGAGCAAAATAAGTATGCCAAAATCTGAATGCATAACCCAAAAAATTAAGAACCTATTTTATTGTTGAAAACCCCTGATCTATTCGCTACCCAAAACTGACTAGTCACTGTGTAGAAAGTACAGCATGGGTACAGTTTGTACGATGCCATACGGATGTAGTCCATATAGTATGGAATGGTATAGAATATAATTTTTGGCCATCAAAAGCTATGCACCTGGGTCTGACACCTTCAACAAAAATTTTAGAAATTAAATCACCCCCTTTTTACCAGTGCGTTGTACACTTGTTGAGGTTGCTAGAAAAGTCTACTGCTTATACAAACTTACAGGTATAAGCCATACCTGTATAGAATGTAGCAAAAATGTGGTGCTTGTTAATAAGTTGATGATATATTCACCCCACCAATGGATTTAAACTGGTAAAATTGAACCTGAATGTTTAGCATGAAATAGCTGGGTGTTATCTCCAATGTGCAACCCTTCGAAAGATTTCTCACTTCCTCAGTTATGCAAATCGCTTGAGAGGTATCATTTTCAAGGATTAATCTAAGAATATGCAGACTCTAAAGTCTCCAAATTCTTGAGAAGATGCAATGATAAATAAAATGAACTGGATGCCAAATACTAGACCCATAGGGTCTATTTATGCACTTTTCAAAACTTCCAAGAGTTTTCGTAATACATCATACAAAACTTGTTATAATTTTTAAATAAAAAGTAGTTTTATGAAAATAAAAATAAAAGTGCATTTTAAAATTAAAATATAACAATTTGACCTCCATAATAAAATATATTATCTCCCGGATTATTGTGAGCCATCGAATCGCAAATATGACCCTCTCACCACCTTCATCTACCTACGAGAGTCAAGAATAGGCAAATCCTCATAGAATGTCATGCTAAATGATGTCAGCTAGAATGGGGACATGACATTAATATTTGCACCACTTAAGCTATCACTTCACCTTTGAGGGATAAGCTACTAACCTTATTATATGGCATAAGATGAAAATATGAAAATATATATAAATTTAGGGTCAAAGTGACAAAAAATATCATCTTTTGTATGGTAAAATTAGGAATTAGAAATGAAACCCTATGAAAAATCTTAAAACCCTAGAGAGAAGGATGAAACCCTAAGGGAAGACTTAGGGATTTGATATGTTTTAGATGATATGAATATTCACCAGTATGTTTTATCTTATTTTGATTAATTATATCTTATAAGATAAAGCTTTGAACTAATTCAAAGTATGTGAAAAATGGAAATAAACACAAATCTAAATGTAAAAGGAAGAATCTAACTTTACTGATTACACTTGTTATAATTAAAAAATACCTAAGGGAATAAGATACTTACTGTGTTCATCTAATGTGTAGGATTGATATAAAATTTAGGTGATATAAATAGAGGGAAATTGGATCAAGTGTAGCTCAAATTAGGAATTGAGTTTCTATATGTACCTAGGTGGATTTATTAGCTTGTAGCTCAAATTAGGAATTGAGTTTCTATATGTACCTAGGTGGATTTATTAGCTTATGAATGATATTAACTAACACTAGTGTCTAAAACTTGATGGATTCATCTAAGTGGATTTTTATTCTTTTTATCCATATATGATGATGAACCTACTTTTAAATAATATTTATGTGTAATATCAAGGGTTTGTTATTTTGAAATTTCAAAAACCCATCTCCTTATCTTTGAAATTCTAGTTTCACTTTTAACACTAGTTTTAGGCCTAAAGATATGGAAGGTGTGTTGAGATAACCCAACCAATCCCTATTAAATGTTTAAACACTACCTACATATCCATTACACTAAAGAGGGAAGTTAATCCATATTTAGTTCTCCCTATTAGGTGTATATGTTTAGTGATTATTATTTAATGAATGAAACATTGATATACCTTTTGACACTTGGAAAATGATAAATTTGGATTAGATTTTAGGTGATTCAAACTTGGATAAGACCTTTTTTGTGTCCCAACATCTCCCCATTCAATTTTTTTTAAAACAAGGACTCACATTGCCAAGTAATCTTTATTTTTTAGGACTACGACTTGTGCATCGCTACTATTTATTATTACAAACAATAGTTATGCTTACACTTGTATTGAGTTATATCTATAACCTTTGGTTTATTTCACATATGTCTATTGAGTTTTTCAAATTATAATGGTTCATGAAGTTTTCTTGGTCATCAAAAAACATGTCAAGATTTGCCTCTTTCAAACTAACTAACATACATGTTTGCCAAAGTTTTGTTACTTTTGTTTTATCTTATGCAGATTGTTATTTACTTAGAATTTTTCCAAATTTTTTCTTGGACAACTACCATGTCAGCAAATCCTACCAAATGGCATTCACTCACTCTCCTAGAATCTTGAGAGGAAATAGAGTAGACATTATACTTTGATGTTCTAAAAGTTTTATGCTGCTACGTGATAGCTTGCCAAGCCACAACTTTTTCATCACTTATAAATTTCCAAAAGACTCTTGAGAAAGTGTAATCATGAGATGTTTCAAATTTTCATAATATTCCTCACCAAATTACTAGTAGATTGGAGTTTTAATTTACAAAACTTCTAGGCCAACAGAGTAATGGAAACTACATGTGTCATAATCCTATAGAACCTATATTATCAAAGCATTATTATAATTTTATAAGTCACCACAAAAGGTGGAGCACCAATATGCTTCCATGTGTCATGATTTCACTCACCCAAATCTTACATGGTAAGGAAAAAGAGTAAGACACTATAGGGACATCAAAGCGGTAACAACCATCCATGCACCATGATCTTGCAAGCCTGAGGAAGTAAAGAATCAAGTGGCAGTTGAGAAAGGGCATAAGAAATAATGAAATGGTGAAATTATACCATGTGTCCCTAAAATTACATGGGGGATAGATAATATCAAAATAATGCTTTTAGAGAAGGCATGAAATTGATAAGTGTCAAATAGAGATGATGAAGCACTTAGAGTAAAAGAGAGAAAAGACACCTAGCACTGTAGACTAAAAAAAGGATGACACTTCATAAAGGAAAATTCAAAATATCAAAATATAAGAAATAAAATGAACCCAAGGGCATTAATTCCATTAATCCACAATAATTGGCCAACTAAATGAATTCAATTTATAAAATTTAAAAAAATATAAAGTTAATATACAAAATTGACAAAGTCAATTACAATCACATTGCCATCTAACTGATAGTTGTATGCATGAATTCAATATATAATATGGTCAATCAATTCTTCCACCTCCCCCTTTTGCATATTCCATTATAGGGCCTGAGTAGTACACAAATACAAGGTTTGATGAGTTTAGCCTCAACTATGAATTCAAGCCCTATACTACTATATGGGAGGAAGTTGAAGTAGTAGATTCCCATGGTCTTTAAGATCAACTCTTGACCTTTATGCATAGGTATAAAGAATACTTTGTGGTAATAAAATTAGTGGGCCTACACAATGTTATGGAAAAACCTAATGTAATTCCTTGCATTGACCTATTATTGGATTTATTTAAAAATAACAAAACTTATGGGAAAAATCTACACTTCTACCAACACAAAACCCTATCAGCATATAATAGTGGGCCTATTTTTGAAAAATACTATATAATTCCCCTCCATGAAATGTCCTACAATCAATCCCTAGTCAATTCATGGATGTATGTAAATAATTAAACCAATAAGTTGTAGGATTGTGATGGTGACCCTAGTACCTTCACAATCAAAGGATTTATCTTTGATATCCCTATTTCCATATTTAGGATAGGAATTAGGATTTTTATGGCCTTGTTCAATTTAATTTATGGTTTCCATAATATAACCTACATTAATAAGTTTTGGATTCCATTATTAGACACCTTCCTCACTTCCACCAAGATCATAACTATTATCAATATTATTAGTGCCAATTTCATCAGCTAAACCCTTAATTTAGAAAATAAAGTAGATGAGAACTTATATATGATGTATTATCTATTATAATCCATAATAGGGACTATTCACTCAACTTTTGTGGAACTTAGGGAGACATAAACTGAGTATCCCAAGAATTGAATTTGTGATGAAATAAATGTCCTTCATATACACAAATTCAAGAAGAACATGACTAAATTGATTGAGACTTTCTAGCCAATGGTATACCAAGCCTTTTATGGAAATGACATGCCTATATTGTCTTATCAAATATGAAGAACCATTGAAAATATTGGTGAATATTATATTTATCTAGATTGCATAATCATCAGAATAGAGGGTACTAGGTCTCCTCTTATGTATTTACCTCAGTTCATCCCAGATAATATGGTAGAACAAGAAATTATAGCTCAACCAGCTAATTCTATAGATGTTCCACTAATGAATTCAAAATAAGGAGATATCCACCCACCTCACCTCAACATTAGTAGAATCTAATACACCAAACATGAGCAAGGTAACATCCATGGACCTTTTCATCATCACATCCTAGTGGTTACCATTATAGAAACTATTATGGTATCCACCCCTCCTCAACTGACTATCACTACATAGGGTCCCACAAATGTAACTTATTTTAGTAGACCATTCTTTATATTTCTCTTTCATCCACTCACAATAGTATAACAAGTGAGTCTCCAACCTTTCTTTCCTCCAATTTCTAGTTTGGCTCCACTCATATCCCTAGTCTAAACCATTACACTTCCACCTCCATCAATATCTCCTTTCCCTAGAAAAGTGTCCAATCCCACAAGTTCACCCCTAAAAACCACTACTACTCTCACCTCATCACCACCTATTACTTCATCGGGTTTACCTACTATTGTCTCACCCCTTCGAGCACCAAATTCTACTCCCACTAGAACCCCTCTTGTATACAAGATAAAGTAGAGAACTCTTTCATTTTCTCATCAAGGTACTCCAATAAAGGGAACCTTAAAGAGAAAGTTAGGGGAAGGATTGGATAAAGTAAAGGTTTAAAAGGAATTATAACCAATGTAATTATTATATAGTTATAAAGAGTGGTCCACTAAAGAGGAATGAGAATATAAAATAGATACATCATCATCTAAAACCATTAGTGAGAGCACACAAAGTGTCTTCAGGATGAATGGCTACTAGAGGAGGCTCAGTTAGGTGATACTGAGATTTTAAGGACTAGTTTAATCTCAACTAAATACTTTAGGACCTATATGAAGATAAAAGAGAGTTTAAAACTATAAATTAGACACATGGACAATCAATTAATCTATCTCCACCCTTAGCATTTCCCATCACAATAATGATATCTATAGAAATAGTTCCCCTAATTATTATTGCCTAGAGGGTAAGTACAAAATCTCCTTATTCTTCACTGACTATTGTAACTACTATTTTATTTAATGTTTTAGTGGCCACTCCTCATAATTTAGACCATTTAGGCTAATCAAATAAGATCCATACATTTACAATGCTAGTTTTTTAAGCCTCGATCCTAACCCTGTGATTAAGACTATGGCACCCCAAACCAACATTGAAAAGGCCTTGTTAGGGTTGATTTTACCTTAGTAATGGATTATTTGTAAAATTTGATCTATAACCCTCATACTTATTTATTCTTTTATTCCTCAAGCCCTAAAACCTCAAGACTTAATAAGTAGGTGCATTTTGAAGTTTTGGTATCCACCACCATTTTATCTTCCCCAATTACTCCCTCCCAAACATCCACTCAGTTGGGCCTACTAATTGGTCATGTAACTCAAATAGATTCACTAGATAGAGGAGAGATATTCCCCCCTTCCCTAAGTTGGAAACATCTTCTCCTAATCCCATGCTTTTGGTAGGGCAATCCCCATCTACCACTCCTATAGAATAGGCAAACCTTCACAAAAACCAGTTGCCTTAAATGTTCTTGAATGGATATAGAAAATGTAATGAGTAAAATAAGGTAGGTAGGACCTAGTTATAATTGAATAACCCATTGTCAAATTTCA
Organism: Torreya grandis; assembly: GCA_037957365.1. Lineage (NCBI taxonomy): Eukaryota > Viridiplantae > Streptophyta > Pinopsida > Cupressales > Taxaceae > Torreya > Torreya grandis. The sequence goes on along the minus strand of JARHVA010001666.1, from coordinate 2,271,579 downwards.
TTTCAATAAATAAACTAAGCCTATGAAGAAGATCAAAAGGAAAACCATAATGGTTGAAGGACAAAAGATAGAATTGGAGCAAAGAGAAGATGTGTTCTCTTTACCCAAGAGAAGAAAAAATTTCCCATATGATATAGTTAATTAAATAGAGTACCCCTATACTTTTTATACTCTATAGGGGGAGTAATAAAATAAATGTTCAAAGGATTTCATTAGGCCATGGAGGCACTAAAAAAAGGAGTACTATATAGTATTCAAGAGCCATTATGGATAATGTGCAAGGGGAAACTAAAAATTTATATGATGTCATCTAGATAATAATGAATGTGAAGAGGGAATAATAATTCAAGTGGTGATATGTATACCCCCTTGTTGATAATATGAAAAAAATTAAGGCCAAACTCCATTTCTTAAGATAATCAGCCTAGAACAAGGCTTATGATCACCTAAACCTAATAATTGATCTATATTTAGCATGTTCCATGAACTAAGTAGCTTCTATGAGAGATATATTGATTAGGTGGCATCAAGAGATGCGAAATTTAGTTCTACAACTCATCATCTATGAAGAGTAGGCCATTACAATTTTAGGGTAAATGAGGATCAATAATGTAATTAACCACAATAGGGAATTAGTCCTTAGGGCTATATTTTAATACCTTCTTTAGACAATAATAAATAGTTTCAAATTAGAGGTTGAAGGTATAATATAGAATGCCGAGGATGACTTTCTATAATTGATAAATTTTGCTAGAAGCAAGGTCCTTAACATAGAGACTCTTTATATGGAGTTTGGAGATGTATTAAAATCACATATAAAATTTATGGATAGACTTACCCATCTATTAAAAATACCTATGTTAGAATTTGAAGAAATTAAGATGGACTTTTGGGTGAGCCATTCTCTTTTCTTGTAAATTTAGGCAAGCAAGCATGCATTTATAGTTATATTACATCCACCAATGATAGGGATAAACACAAGTATAAATAATTACAACTAACTCCTCAAAGGTAATTTACTTTGTAATTGAATTATTTGATTATAATATAATTTTGTTGTAATAATTTATTTCTCTTATGACTGATCAACTATTTCATGGCCATGTATTCCATGAATGACTCTTAGTGAGATATCCTAATGGTAATTAAACTTTGAGCATGGCTTGAGAGATGAGGCATACCCATCCCAAGCCTATATATACATACATCTCCTACATTCTAAAGGGAGGAGAAATTTTAAAATTTAATATAGATAATAAATCCTTTGGGTTGTTCTACAAGTCTATGTTATATGATTGTCTCTTTCATTTTTGTATTAAATTGATTATGTGTTTGATTTAACTAGTAGCTTAGTTCTATGATATGTGATATAGTAATTTTAAGTCACTTGTGGCTAATTAATAGGATTATATAAATTAATAATGTGCATCAAAAATTTTAGATTGATAAATTTTGATTTCATACCATATGTTTACTAGGCTAATCTTTAGATTTATGTAGAAGCACCATTTTGATGCAACTTCCTAGATTGAGCTATAGCTAGTTGAAGGTGATTTATGTTTATTATATATAATATTTTATTAAGAGATGCAAAAAAAAATTAGTAACAAAAATATTTATCTTATAACTTTTAGTTAATTACATTTTTATCCCTTATACTTCTTTACTATGTTTGCCAGTTCTATGTGCCAAAGTAGCGATCTACAATCATTAGTATGTGGTGCTTGTACTTAGTCTAAATCTATTTAGAAATAATCCATGATATCTATCTAAAGATGATCTTTTATACCTTACCTTTCCCTTTATTTTTTGTTTCTTTGAATTATTCCCGCTTTAGAATAAATCCATCATCATAAATCTCAAGTAGGTCTAGGATTCACATTCATATCCAAACCATCTAGGTTACTTTATCATTTGTTACCCACCATTCCAACATAAGTTACTATAAAAACCCAATACCCTAAAACTTGTTCCCTATAGTTGAGTCACTTCCATTGAGATCCTAAAAATTTAGAGGCTACCTTGTAAGGTTTCTTGGGTGTGCATAAAAGCCACATCGATAGGTAAACCTATTTTTAGCACTAAAAAGAGAGCCTATTTCACTCCCAACATATAAATTTCACTTGAGTTGTAATGGATATATCCAAAATATTGACTAGGTCCACCTCTATTAATAACCTTATACATCTTCCCTTAGAGACCCATAAAAAGGCTAGGATAGATAGAGGTTTTTTAAGAATATTCTGATCTTGATCATATTCTCAAAAAGGTAGCCCCTCCCATGTCTAATGGCCTGGACTTAGTTAATTCATTTTACCTTTAACATTTCAAGAGATGTTCATGATCTACCTATAAATCTCAAAAAATTCTTCCCTACCTTTTCTCCCTTAAGAGTCATGACCACTAAAGAACATGTGAAAGCCTTCAAAACTATATTAAGAATATTAAATGTAGTCCATGAATATGTAGCTTACATGATCTTACAATATGATACATATGAATTAGTTTTTTAATATCACCAAGAGATCTATCAGATCCTAGAACAAGTACCAGACCACCATTTTAGGATGGTTTATCTAAGTCACTATTGCTAACATTATGTACCAACTCTTCTCTAGAATGAAAAGAGAGCCTAATGAACCCATTAGGGCATTTAATGTGAGATTTCAAAAAATGCATAGCTAGATAGACAAATTGTATAAGATAAATTATGTATGAGCTCTTGATATATACAAAAATTCTTTAGATCTTAAAACTATAGTGTTTGTATGTAGAGCAACCAGAGTTGTTGATTTGACCCATACATATGCCAAGTCTATAGAGCTTGATATAAAAATTAACTCTCCATTGTAAATATTATTTGGGCCAAATATTTATCAATCCTACCAAACATTAAATCTATTTCCAAATGCTAGCCAAAATATTGTGGCTCATAATGAAACCTATACCCATACACAATTTCCCCTATTCGGCATTGCACCTAACTAGATTCTAAGTTTCTTAAATAATCCTATCAAAATATATAAATTTTTGGTTACTTTGAATACTTGCACCACCTAGGGTGTTGTTACTAATTCTAATAAAGCTAAAATAGACACCATTTAGAGGATGGTACAAAAATTGAGTAATGAATTCTTGAGTATGTAGAAGCATATGGGAAATACTAATAGTCAGAATATTAGTTAGAGTTTTAGTTACCTAAGGTACAATAATCCCATCAAAAAATAGGGAATAATACTAATCAACCATCTAAAAAGATACCTAAAATAAATATCTTAGAGGCTATTGCCTAGTTGGTGTAGCATTCATAGCACAACCAAACATGGAGAAGTAGATTACATAGAATTCTACATAGCCTTTGAAATATTTTAAAGATAAATGGATGGATAATATATATTATAAAATATACTATATCCATCTCCTTTTGACACTTTATGTCATCCCATCATGGCAATGGTCTTTGATACTTATGACTTTCCATTCCTTATAGAAAATGAGAATGAGCTAGAGGATAACACATACGAGATTTATGTGTTCTAATAGTTTTAAAAGAGTAACTACAATATGAGTAAAAAATAAACTCTCACTAATTCTAATCCTCCCAACAATAATTCCACTACTCCTCTAAACCCAAGGGGTGACAACAATCTACCTCCCCCAAAGGAAAAGGATCAGCTACAACCCATAGAATCATAATTCAAAGGGGGATACAACATCATGTAAAACATGAATAAGATAAAAGATAACATCACCCTACATGAGTTAGCCCAGATCATTGAGCAAAGGGAACTACTACTCAAATCCTTAATATGAGGTCCTCTATAGATGATAAGTCAAAGGTTGCACATATAAATGTAATGACGTAAAAAAATAGTCTTGAGGTTTCATCCTTCTTATTGATGGTAATAATTTTTGGTAATAATGTTCATAATTATCTAGTGGAATCAAGAGCTTAAGCTAATGTGATGCCTATAATCATCTACAATAAATTCAAGCTAACCCCAAATAATTCAAAAAGAGTGGTCCTACAACTAGACATGTCGTTAGTACCTTGTGTTCTAGAATTATTAAATGTATAGATACAATTGGCTTCTGAGACATGTGTAAAATAATACATAGGATTCCTATTAGTTAATATTATAGAATATTATGGTTTTATTCTTAATCTAGATTTATCAAAGAAATTAAATGGGTACATGGTCACTAATTTCTCAAACATGTGGCTACCATGAAAGAGAATGCCTAATCAAATAAAATTTGATAAAGAACTAAAGATGAAGTACTTGATTATAGATTATAATGCCAAAAATGAGATGCTTAACTTTGTATACTTGTATGCACATGTCTATACATTCACCACAAAGAATGAACCCCATAATCAATAATTTAAAATCCCTTCACATCTATGGACTCTCCATTATAATGGTTCATAGTCTAAACAAGGTTATGATTCTGGGGTAGCTCTAATAGATATAGATGGGAATCAGTACCTAGATACATATATATTATAGTTCCCTTGGACCAAAAATTGAGTTAAATATGAGGCCCTGATACTAGGCCTAAAATTTGCATTAAGGCATGATGTCAAGTAGTTATATATATTTGGTGTTTTAGAGATGGTAGTTAACTAAATCAGAAGAAAATATCAATGTAAGCTAGCATATATAAATAAATACAAACATGGATCCTCAGACCTAATTAAGTCATTTGAGGCTTTTAACATTATATATATTCCAATAAAAGAAAACCAAGTGGTAGATTCATTGGTAGCCTCAACTACCAACTTATTACCACTTCAAGAGTCCAAGATGTAGAAATTTTCTATGTAGATGGTGGATTACCCTTTGATCCCTAATCATGTAGTGAATTTCCATGTCTTTGAGGATGATCAATAAATTTTCCAATTCATAAATAATTTTAGGCTTTAAAATACCAAATTATAGATGAAAATGACTTTGGATGTCTAGAAGTAGAAATTTTTTGGGTGATGGTATCATGAAGCTCAAGGAAAATAGAATCCCCATGGGGATGGTGTCCTTGGAAAAAATATTTAACATAGACCCATAAGTTAAATCAGTATAATTTTACCAAAGAGAATTTAGGGACTAAATAACACCCTCCATAAGTCAACATGGGCCTAGCTTATGTTGAAGGTGAGAAATAAAAGTTGAATGTTATACTAATAGAATACAAATAAGTGATTACCTAAACCTATGGAAACTTGAATACTTTTGATCCTGGGGTAATCACTCACATTATTAGACATTATTTTTGGGTATCAAACTTCGTACAAGTCAAGAAGAAGAATAGTGAGATCAAGCTATGTGTTGAATTTAGGAAACTTAATAGATCCTCAAAAAAAGTTAATTATCATCTACCTTCCCTATATGAGGTAATCCATATTGTTAGTGGGTCCAAGATGATGTCTTTCTTGGATGGTTTCTTGAGATATAACCAAGTGATAATAAAAGAATAATATCAAATGAATATGACCTTCACCATAAAGTGGGGAACCTATGTTTATAAAAGGATGCCTTTTGGCCTCATCAACACCAAATAAAATTTTTATCAAGACACTATGCATTTCAAGGACTTATTGGTAAGTGTATCATCATGTATATAGATTATCTCACTATGTTTTATAAAAATATAACCCAATAAAATGTTTTATAGATGCTGAAGACATGGATTATCCTTGAACCCAAAGAAGAGTATCTTTGGGGTCAAAAGGGGAAATTTGGTTAGCCATATCATCACTAAGGATGAGATTTCATCTATCCAAAATGGATTCCTGTCATTTCAAAGCTAACACCTCCCAATGGAAAATTAATATTTAAAATCATTCTTTGGTAAAATCAATTTTACACAAAAATTCATTTTTGGGTTTGCATAAATTGTCAAGCTACTAAGTGTCATGCTAGAAAGGGATGCCAAGATAGAGTGCATAGTTGAGGTTAAGAGTTATTTCTAAGAAATTAAGATGGCTATTACTCAGGATCTAGTATTTATTAGTCTTATCTTCACCAATTATTTCTTTCTATATTCCTTTTCTTTAAAACATATCATTTTTATAATACTCACTCAAAATTTAAATGATAATGAAAACCCAATTTATTTTATGAGTACTAAATTAAAAGATACAAAATTAAAGTATTCAATGATAGATAATAAAATGTATGCATTATTCAAGGATATAAATAAGTTTAGGCACTATATCTTGAGGAAGAAAAAGTTATGCCATAATCCCATACTCAGTAGTTAAGATCAACCTCAGTCAAAATGAGATGGGTAAAAGAAGAGGCAAATAGATGGCAAAGATGAACGAGTCTAGAGATAAGACCAACCAAGATGGTGAGTGGTCAAGGAATAGTCTAGGTCATGACTAAAATAGATATATGCATTCCAATCAAATAAATATATGAATTCTAAGTTGTGAGAGGTGAGTGGTATGCTCATATCATTTATTGTCTACTCATGGGAGCATGCCCCCCTAAGCTAAATAGATAAAAAATATGATATTTTAGGCTTAATTCTACCCACTACATAATAAAAGGGGAAGTCTTTTACCATAAAAACTATAAGGGAATATACTTAAGATGTGTATTAAAAGAATAATATGTAGATATCTTAGACAACCTATACCAAAAACTAAGTAGTGAACACCCTTTAAGGACCACAACAACCCTTAAAATCTTGAGAATGGGGTATTATTGTCCTAATATTTTTAGATATGTCCACAACCATGTTAGAACTTATCACAAATTCTAAGTCTTTAGGAAGAGAGAGGTTAATTCTACCATGCCACCACACACTATCATTAAGGGTCATCTTATTTCAAAATGGGATCTTAAATTTATTGGAGTGATCCATCCCAATTCCTTAGTAGGCCATCAATTCATCCTTATAGCCACTAATTATTGTACTAGGTGGATAGAAGTGGTGGACACCAAGAACTCCAAAGCTCAAGATGTCATTAAGTTTATAGAGGAGTATACATTGACTAGATTTGGTACTCCCATATATTTAGTTAGTGATAATGGCCTAACTTTTTAATCTACTAAATTCATTGAGTGGGTCTACAAGAATTAGATAACAATCAAGTCCTCTTCAAACTATTACCCCCAAGGGAATAAATTTTTTGAATCTAAAAATAATAAATTGATGGATGACATTAAGAATTCATCCCAAGACAAACCAAGAGAATGACACTTGTTATTGAAAAATGCATTATGGGAAGATAGAACCAGATAAAAATAGGCCCTAAAGAATTCATCTTTTCTATTTATATATGGATGACAACATGTTTTCCCCATGTCTCTCAAACTACCAACTTATTAGTTTATGCAAGACTACATGAAAGAGGATACAAATATTTAATCTAGATTATTGTACATAGTCCAACTTGATGATGCAAGGATTGAATCATTGAAAAGCTTCAAAAAAAACCAAGACTTTGTTCAAATGTGGTTCAACAAAAGATTCAAGATCAGGAACATTTAGATTTTAGATCTAGTTATCCTATGGTATAAAGTTCATGAGAAGAAATACCAAGATGACAAGTTCAATCCCTTATGGATTGGACCATATCGAGTATTTAAGACATTAGGTAAAAATGCTTTCCATTTGAAAGACCTTTGAGGTAATAACCTAGCCTTCCTAGTCAATGGGTATTTTTTGAATCACTACTTCATGGTTGTTCCCACTAAGGATGTCTCTAAGTAATACTAGGTATTTCAATAAATGTAAAATTATAATAGGTTTTAATTAGTTCATAGTTAGATTTATTATTTTATATCTTTTAGTATCATTAGGGTAGTTTTTATGCATTCTAGATTAGCCTTTTCTACTTTCATCATTTTGTTTCCTTAGATTAGTTCCCTATTGTCTAGAGTAGGTGGATTTTGTTTCATAATATCCCATTTAACTCTTTCTTAAATTATAAAATTGATATCCAGTCTATTGTGCTTCTTATAAATGTTTGAGATTATATACTAAGTCTTTGAGGACATGTCCCAAATGGAGAGTAAGTAAATCAAGAGCCTAAGTGGAGGACACAAAGTAGTTGATTTACAATTTTTTACACCCTTATATTTGAGAATTTTAGAATTCATGTTTGAAATAATAAATATACCATGGTCATATCACAGTTGAGTACTTTTATCAGGTATGTAACATTTGCTCTCATTTTTTCATGCAAATTAAGAATGTTTTTCATTCCTTGGGTAAAACATGATATCCACACTAATACTTGTTTTGAGTTAATAACCATTGATACTAATTCTAATGATAGGGACATTATAGTAAATTAATTTTTTATTTCTCCCATACACCAACTCATAATGGTTCCCAACCCTCTCTTCTATTCATATTATAAAAAAAGAGGACCAATGCATCCTAAATATTTATAAAATAAACCTAAAGAATAATATAAAGGTGATCAGAGACTCACATGATGAAATAAGATCATTGTATCATGCATCATGAAAGTTTATGAAAGGAGAGAAGAAGGAATCAAAAGTATCTCTATCAAGATAGTAAATACTTGGTTGGTAGTAGAGTAATGCCTAAGCTCCTTAATTTTTTTATTTATTCTTCAAATAAATCATTTTGAAACCTATAGTTTATTCCAAGTCTTTTCTAAAAATATAAAAAACAAGGATAAAATAGAATCAATTTGTCACACACATATCCAAGGTATGAGCAAGGCTAGTATGTTGCATGTATTTTTGGGAGCCTCTCTCATGTTTCTAGTTTAATTATCTTTCTATGGTTTGATACATGTTTACTTTATAGTTTTTAACCAAATATTATGGGTTCATAAATACTCTCTTATATTCCACCTATGATTCTCCATTTATTGTGTCCCAACATCTACCCATTTATCTTTTTGAAAAAATAAGGACCCACTTTGCCAAGTAACTTTTATTTTGGAAGACTAAGGCTTGCATCTTACCACTTTTTATTATTACAACCTAAAACTATTATTAGGCTTATATCAAGTTATATCTCTAGCCTTTGGTTTATTTTAAATATTTCTATCAATTCTTTCAAATTCTAATACTTCTTACCCATAGATGAACTAGAGAGGGAGGATGAGTTAGTGAAGGTGTAGGTTATGGAATATCCTAAAGATGTTTTTGAAGTACACACACACACACACACACACACACAAATGCGTGTGTGCATGCACATGCATGGTGTGTAATACACTAATTCCAAAGGTAATATACTTCCCCATATTTAAGGATATACTCTAGGAGTAGCTTAGGTGGTGGTATGGTTTTGTCTCTACATTGTGTTATGGCTAGACACAGTGTATCAATGTATTTCTTGAGCTATTGGTAATGAGTATAATAATGGTAACATATATCATGAAATAAAAAAATACATCTATTATTAGATAATGAAGGTATACTACTAAAGTGTTATAGGAATATGTATGATGTTACTAATTTATATGGCAATCCTTGGTCTAATGACCATAAACTCTATGGGTATCATAATAACGATCATCTACCCATTGTGCAAGTATAGGATCAAGCTTGGGTAATGGTATAAGACCATCACAAATAAAGTAAGAAGATAGAGTGAAATTTGAACTAGGATCATCTATATGTATGGCTAGTTGTGCAATGGGTCGAAGCAGAGTGGCTGACATCTTAAGAGGAAGTAAACTAGAAGGATCATGGTATCTATCAAAATGATAAGGTATCATCATGACATGATCCATAATCATACTCTTGAGAGGTTAAATAGTGACTAGAGGTTTAGTAAGTATCTGCTCCATCTCTCACCTATGAACAACAAAGGAAAAAATAATATCAGGTACAATAGTAAGAGAAGGAACTATAGAAAAAGAATTGAGAGATTACCATAAATAAGAATGATATCTAAGCACCTATACATTTTCAAAATGAATAAATATGGATAAAAATGGGTCATCTAGAGAATATTAATCATCATAATTATGTTTAAATAAGTTAATAGTATATGTATCAAGTATTTTATCAGATGAAGAAGCATATTGAATAGAATGTGTAGTTTTAGTTAGGGTAATCGGTAGTTCTTCTAAAGTTTTTTTATGGGAGTGATGTAAAAGAGAAGAATGTAGTTGAGAAATGATATTAGGAGAGAGATAAAAAGTATTTATATTTAATATTATCTCATTTGGTTCATCATCTAAGTTTAGGAGTTTAGGAGAGATGTTTCCTACTAATTCAGGATTACCATTATAACTTGATTAGAGTTGATAGGATAATTATAATTTTATTATTCATGAAATGGAATGATAGGTAAATGTTAAAGGGTAGGTATTTTTAAAATTCCTCATTATTTTAATTTTTTAAAATTCCAAGGGTTTGTGTTGCCTTGAATCTTATAAATAACACGGTTATGAGGAAATTTAACACATTGGCATGTGGATGAGGCAACTTCTCCCATGCAATGTGTCCAAGGTATACCAAGTAATAGATTATAGGAAAGTGGAAAGTTAAATATCATAAGTTTTGCATGAAAAATGATAAGAATAATAGTGATTGGAATCCAAACATAACTTAGAGGGGGCATTTGTCTTCTATCATATCCTTGACATGTGCATGGATTTAAGATTACATTCAAAATATCCAAGTGTTTTAATAATATCAACAGAAGCAACACAAGTGCCTAATACTTCATTTATTAAAGCATATTTGACCTTTATATCTCCTATTATAATGATAATTAAGATATTGGGGTTATCTACATGAAGTAATATCTCATCAATAATCATGGAAGAGATAAGAAATTTGAGTGAAAGATAAGTGTCTACTATTTCATCAAAGTGGATAGACACCTCTTCACACTATTTGAGAATGTTATGTTCCAATCTAGATAATGTAGCTTCTTTCCACATATGTGGAGGATGAGGGATGTTCATTTCAAATATTAATTTCATTAGTCAATATCAATGATGAGGTGAAGTTCACATAATTTGTAAGAAAATAATGGGGGATATGAGATGGGAAAGTCCTAATATAGGATCACATTCATCATAACTTGTTAGAGGATTATTGGATAAAGGTGCATAATGTTTTAATAAATACATTGAAGGGGGGTTGGATGTGAATTTAAATTTGTGTTGATAATGGATATTTATTTTATATTTGGTTGAATTGGGTTGATATATCTAAGGTGATGTGGTTGTTTATTTAAGTGTTTCTTGTCTTTTAATAGAAGAAAGTTGGCGTGAAGTGTAAGGGATATTTACTTGAGGTGTCTTAGTTGGAGGAAGAGTATAAATTATATCAATTATATGAGAAGTATGGCTGATTTTCATTATTTAAGGTTATAATTATGTGTCCATTGGTTCCACATGCCCCAACTATATGAGATGTGAGGGGTAAGTGTATTTAATAGTGCATAGCATTAGAGAATTATTATGGTAAGAGGCTGGGTATTATTCAATATTGGAAACTACTCTCCTCATATTATTCATGTTCACCACATTCTCATTATTTTGTTATAATCAATGTTACTCTCAATGTTGTTAGTGGTAGGGGTAGGTTGATTAGTGGTATCTTGATGGTTAGGAAGAGGATCTTTATAGATAACTAGATGAGCACTAATTTGATGTAAGGCTTTATTTTTAGTTTTGGTTTAGTGAACCTTAAGTGTTATTTTAAAGGCTTGTTGACATTTACGTATAAGTGAATTGTGGTTAAATTATGGTCCAAGGAGAAATTCCATAGAAATATTTCTCAATTGGTGACAAGTTTCATGAGAATGACCCTAACTTGCATGAAACCAACAGAAAATGTTGGGATCATACTAGTGTTTTAAGGATGTGTAGGGATAAGGTCTTGTGGTGAGGGTAATGGAAAATGAATTTGAAATTTTGATAATGAAAGATGTTTGTGCACATTTATATTATGGTGTTGAGGAAATTAGGAACTAGGATGAGAATTTTTATTAGGTGGAAGTGAAGGATCATGCTACATTGCAGTGTTTGGAGTAATATCTTAGATGATGTGTATGGAATCATAAGTATCTATAACACAATAATTTGTTACATTTAAATTTTTATATTTTACAAGAATGTGAGTTCTCATTGTAGGGAGGGAAGGTTCAAATTGATGTATAAGGAAATATTGTCATTTAGCTTGGTCAATGGCCTCTTCCAAATATTTTGGGGAAAGAGTCCTAACATGGTATTATAATTTAGGATGAAGATATTAGTGAATAATTGGAAGAGGTTCACATATACCATATTATTCTTGGATTTATTACATAAGGATTTCCATTATTTAATGAAAACTTGTGTTGTCTCAAATTCTATTTCTTTAAATTTTATAAAATGGGATACATTATTTTTAGGAAGATCATTAATTTGGAATTATTGAACAAATGAATTAATAAAGTCCTTTAAACTAGTGGTGAAGTGGGTTTTAAGTTGATTATACTAATCTAGAGAATTTCTAGAGAGATTTTTAGTTAAGATCTTGGTCGTAATGAATGCCTTAAGTTTTAACCAATATTTGTATAGGTTTCCAAAAGTTTTTGAGTACAAGGTAGGATTCGTAGATTCATTATAAGTGATAGTGGAAATTATACCTCCTATGTTAATGTTTGAAATTTAAGGTAAAAGAGGTTCATTTTCTAAATGTTTAATAATTTTATTAATAAGTGGGGATTGAGGTATAAGGTTACCATGTCCATCCGTAAGGGGAGGTGGGGGAATTAGGATTTGGAACTCCCCATTGAGTATGTTGAGGTTGATTTTAGAGTTGAAATAAGAGGTTTTACATTTGAATCATGTGGTTTTAATTATTTGTTTGAAAATTATCCATTTGTTTGAGAGTTTGTAATTATATTTCATTAGTTTGAACATTATGTTGACTACTAGAATTAGATTTGGAAGCATTAATGTGTTGTGAGGTGTTGAGAAGTTGGGACGCATTAGTATCATGAGATATATTAATGGCATTCAAAGTATTAGTGTCATGGGAAACATTAGTATCATGAGAGTTACCAAATTTATTAGATCCATTTTGGGTTAAATGAAATTGGGTATTCATGTGTATGTTTAAAGGGAGGACCACTAAAAGGTACACCAACCATGTTATAAGAAATACTTGGCATGAAGGTGAAATAAGACATGTAAGATGATGTCATAATGTTATAAGGATTTATTATATATGGTAAAGGAGTGGATTAAATCATTAATTTACTTGCTTCAAATCTTATGGAAAAGCTAGGTGAAGGTATATGGGAATATCTAAAATAAGGTCCCATCATGATGTTATATATGATTAAAGGATCCTTACCTCTATGTTGAGGATTTTTATTGATGAAAAGAATCATTTCAACCATATATTAAAGATAATTTTCATCTTCTATTATTTTTATAAATAAGGAATAAAGTGATGTAAAATAGGGAGGAGTCCCATAGTTGGTAGTTCTAGTGGTAACATGAATGTTACTTTGATGTGGGTTAGTTACTGAAAAAGGTGGATTAGTATGTTTGTTAGGATTGGTAAAGTTCATCATGTTAGTTTTATTTTTCTATCTAACATTATCATACAAATATTTCATGATGAAATGGGGAAGATATACACTTACTTAAAAAGACAAATTAGTTATTATACTAGGTTGAATGGGTTGACTGTGTTCTATAAGAAGGTAAACAAAATAAATAGAAGGAAATAGAGTCAAATAGGTTAATTACACTCTATACGATTACAATAAGAACATCTCTATGGGAAACTACTCTCACTGAGTTGATTGTGTTCTATAGGAAGAAAAAATTGAGTAACCTGTAAGAGACTAAGTCGATTGAGTCAACTATGTTTTGTATGAAGATAAAATAGATCATCATGTAAAAGACTGAATCAAATTTGTTTTATAGGTAGGAAAAATTTGGAATTTTATAGATATGGATGATTAAGTATCAATTTTTTAGGAAAATAAGTTAAAATCACATGCAACTAGATTGATTAGGTTAATCTAGTTATAGTACACAACACAAACCTTGTATCATCACTACCTGATACATGTTTTGCAATAAAAAATGTAATTGGAAAATAACAATAAAAAATGCGTTAATGTAAATTATAATTTAAAGAGAAGATATTCCTACATATTTTAAAATGTGATAGGGCATTTGGATTTGTTAAAGAACTAGAATAGGTAAGCTAAAGTTTGTTTTAGATATGTTAAGTATGAAAGGGATCTATATTGGTGATGGTAATGGATTGGTATTGGGGCCTACCCCTTCACTTCATAATCCCATAATGATAAGGGTGTCACGTGTTTTTTCAATATATACCATTAACCACATATTTATACTCAACTAAAAATTGAGTCAGTTTCCCTTAGTGATGAAATCTAAGTAGGTAGATATAGGTAGAAGTGTTTGAATGCTTATTTCATATGTTGTGATTTGGTAGTGTGTGAAAGAAGAAAGTGACTAATTTGATAACTTAACCTTCTTAGTTATACTATGTGCACTACTCTAAGAAAATAAGTATATAAATGAAAAATAAATTAATCATTACTAATATGAGTTAATTTTCTTTGCTTGAAAATTACATAGTAATAGGTTTATTGGATCAATGTATTATGCAAATAGTACATAGTGGATTTGATTTAGTCGAATCTATTTATTATAAGACAATATATAAAAACATAGTGGAGCACGTCGATTGAGTTTCCTGAGAAAAAAATAGTTGCAACACTAATTCAAGCTAGTATACTTAGTTTACTATAAGGTGATAGTTTTTATAAAACTAAAAACTGGGAAAAAAAACTAAAGTTTAACTAAAACTGAGAAAAATGAAATAACTAGGTTGGTTAGAATGAACCTAAATTTGGTTTGGTCAATTTATTTTTTGATTGATTTTAGAAATGTAACAAATCTGAAGAATTATTGTCTAGATGAGAGATTGATCCTAAAAATTATAATGTTAAAAATAAGTTAAACTAATTAAATGAGTTTTCATAAACTAAATAATTAAAAATAACTGAAAGAACTATGTTGATAGAATTGATCTAGTAGTCTAAAAATAACTTTTTAGAAAATTTGAAAGATGAGATGAAAAACTAAATTTATAGGATTGATCTAGTGTGCTGAGAGATAAACTTAGATCACAAAGATATGAACAATATAGATAAATTCACCTCAGTTGAAAAAATGTAAGATAATGCCCTAACTATGTTGATTGGATCGATGAAGTAGAAGGTAACCAACAAAAAATATAGAATTGGATCAATTAAATAGATCTAGTTGTTTGTAGAAGAGAAAAATGTACACATAGAATTAAACTATGTCAATTATATTTAATAAGTGTTGATGCCTACATATAGAATGTTTTACTATTTTACTAAGTTAATAGAGTCGATCTAAAAGTCTAAAAAAGAAGATTAAAAATATGAAAGGGTTAGTTCATGTCAAGTTTAGTAGAATGTATGCAAGTGAAATTGAAGGTGATTTACAAAACAATACTAACTAAAATAAGATAAAATAGCTAACTATACCACTAGTAATACTTATGTAATCGAGTTCATGACAAACATGGATATTTTAAACCTACCTAAGGGATCTCTTATCATATAATATGGCTAGAGAGGGTTTCAAAGCCTATATTCAAGTAAAACCATACAATAACCCTAGATAGGTCTTGATATTCAATGCAATAAAGTAAAGTAAATATAATCTAGTCTTCAATAAATATTGTGGCATAAATGGGGGATAAATATAAATAATAAACATGCAAAAAATAACTCTACTCTAGTAAATGTAGAGGTAATCCTAAGAAAGGAGAGATAATACATTCATTAGCCATTATACATACAAATTATCTATTAATAATAGAAAAGGAATAATTATAAATACTTACCTTGAAGACAAACCCATTGAGCCTTAACCTCTCCCTTGTCCAATGGTAATTTTCAAGAGGTTGTTGTTTATTATTGAAGAAATTAAGGATGGAAAATGGACTATAGTCTAGCCAAGGACCTCCTAGTGAATCTCAAGCTTTCACAAGATAAAGGTTCTCTTCCAATACTAATGAAACCTTAATCAATGAATACTCAAATAGAATCATTTAAAAATAGATAAAGAAGTGTAAATGAATGATTATCTCTATTGGAAATGGAGTGAAGGATGTGTATATATAGCCTAATCTGACCCTAGCCATTCCACAATTTTATCTGATATAGTCAGTCTAGTCAACCTAGTTAGTTTGAAAATAGAGAAGTTAGGTCCCATACTAAGTTTTCCCAATTAACTTAGTCCTGTAAGATGCTCAATTCCCATAACTAAGCTGACCCAATTGACTGCATTTGGTAAAGTGGTAAAATTAGGTTTTATCTTAGGCAAAGGATATTTGAGGTAGTGAAATGTATAACATGGGTTTTCATTTGTTTTAGGTAAAGGAATATGAAACAATAATATTGAGAAGCACCAAAGGTCTACCCACCCCTTTCCCAGTATACCCCTTAGGGTGTGCACTTAGAGAGGTTGAGTATTGATGTGTTCCTAAAAGAGATAAAACATCAATAATTGATAAAGATTAAAAATATTATGTATACAATTATATCCTTGGATTATGCTTGCCAATTATTTTGACCAATCAATTTTATCAAATGATCAATTTGTCTTATTGGTGAAATCAATGCATCAATGATTAAAACTACCTTGTTAGGGAAAAAAATTATATACACCTTTGTTTCCATTGGAACATGTCATTTTAATATTTTTGAGGTCCCATTCAATTTATCTATTTTCCACCTGTTCCCTTGAGGGGTATGTAGGGTTCATCAATCACCCTCTAGGGCATTAACTTGTGCCTACTGGCTCATAAAAACCTATGGTTGTCAACACATCATTCTTCAATCATTAATTTTTTTTTCTAAATTAATTTTTAAATCTTTGAAAATGTGTTATTATTCTTGTGTCTTGCAATGCCTTCTCAAATAGGATTAAAATGTAGACACTCCTTTTTTTCCACTTCCATGTCTAAATAGATGTCAGATCAATTTCTAGTAAATAATGAAAATTAAAACTATAAATCACTAAAATACCCAAATTCATCAGTACACCTAGTGTTCATCTTATAAATGACATAAATACATCCTTATTTGGGGTAATAAACTATACATAATAATAACCTTCCTTTGATTCATCACTAGTCAAATTGCAACCCTAGTAATTTGATGTTTTTAACCAAATGTGTAGGACAACCTATCAAAATTTAGAAATTACAATAAATCTAATCAAAATTACATTGATTAAATCCATTTTAATGGTTAGCTAATATATCCATGGCAAATTAATGAATTTCAATTTTTGGAAATTTGTAGTTTGTAACCAAAATATTTGAAAAGGTGATATCATGCCAAGTTTTCAAACGACTTGAAAATATTAAGAATTGGGTGGAAGACATAATCATTCTTGACCCATGTCTCTCACATGGCCCTATAATTTTCATCCATTGATATTTATATTAATATATATGGTCACTTTTAATCCTCAACATTTCTTAAAATCTATAAATAGGAAGGTCCTCACGCACCTTTAACAAGCCTCTCAAGCTAAACCTACTATGTATAAATCCATGGAGAAAGCTTAAAAATCAACACATGCCATATCCAATTGCCAAGGTAAATAAGGGAGATGATGTATGCTCATCATTGATGAATACTAATTATCTAAAATCCAAGCACATTACACTCTTAGGCCAACTAATAAATTAAACTATCAAGGAAGGTGAAAGAGTTTGTTTTTTCCTTCTTATTGTCTTTTGTTTGCTTCTTATTTTATCCCCCAAGTATATAGGCTTAGAATTATAGTATTATATTCATTTTTTGTTGATTTATCTTACTAATGTATAGAGTAATATCATCCTCATATTCCTTTAGTACACTCACTACAAATTTTTTAACCTTGAACCATTATCAACCAACACTTTTGTATTCCCTAGGTTATTGATTATGACTTGAATGTGCAAGGGTAAATATTGATCCATAATATATTTTATATTTAATTCATCATGGTTAAAATAAATATAGTTATCACTATCCATCAAAGATAAAATAATATAAATCAAAGTGATAAGCTTGAATATCACTTGGATAAGTAGTGTCTTCTAAGGCCTTATAAAGTATATCTTTGTGAACATTAGACATTGTAAATATTTTATGGTAAAGAGAATATAAGTTAAATACCACTACACTAAACCATAAATTGGGAAAAATGTGATAGATAAAATACAAATATAATAGAATACTAAACAAATAATTTAAATGTGTTGAAATGTACCAAATGAAAGTATTTAGAACAAGTGAGAATAAAAAAGGGACATGTAGAGATGAGTATCTAACTTCTAATTCTCCTATACTCTGATAGATATTGAAAGTACTAAGAAAAAGGTATAAATGTAATTTTAAAAATAATATATAAATATTATTATGATATAATAATGTGACTAATATCCAACTTATTTGATAGTGATAGTCTAATATTAGACTATTTCAATAGTGACAACTGATGAGCCCTAGAATTATCATGTTTTTTGTCCACATTTTCCATATTCACCCTTTTAGCTTACCATGTTTCTAAACCATTTCCTATAAGTTTTTATCATAATATAAACATGTTTTGAAATAGAATTATGTTATCATATATCTTTGAATATTTATACTTTTATCTTGAAAGTCAAGTATATAATATTTATCTTTTACTATAGGGTGATTTTATTTATAATTTTTTTAAAAGGTGTTTGAAGAAATAGGTGCATTCAAAGGAACATTTCATGATCTATCCTATAAATTCATCATGAAAAAACATTCTACAAACACTACATGATCAAAGTTATGATCAAACAAATTTTTATTCCAAAATCAACCAACTCGAAGAAGTTGTAACAACATTCATGGAACGTAGTGAAGAAATTTGGTTAAGGATGAATAATTTGGATTATCTTGAAGAAGTATTGCAATTTCCATATGAATGGTAGCTTTAGAAAAAGGAAATAATTAATATTTATCCTAGAACTAAATGATTATTAATTTGAAATGTATCTTTTTTCCTATAATACAATATCCCATATTGCACATATACATGTAGCAACAGGGTTGAGAAAATAGTTTTAAAAAATTAGAAAAATAGAGCAGAAGCATATTTTATAAGATAATTATTGTTGTAATTCCCCTATAGAAATTCCTTACTACATTTGATTAATATGAGAAACTATTTCTGAGTCAATTTTATTATTTTAATAGGAAGGATTGAAGCTCGAGTCGAAAGGAAGAAGGGCCCACTTTGGAAGTCTTATAGGCACAATCTGATCTATCAATTAGCTAAGCATGTTACTTATTTTATTTATGTGTTGAGTGTTTAATTTCTAGTTGTGTTATTTTCATTTTTGTATGTGATTTTTTTAATGAAAATTTTGAACATAAAGTAGTGTAATAGTTTGATTAATGGTTTTTTATGAGTGTTCAATATAGCATTTCATTCCTTGTATAATTTATAACATCCTTGATTACAATTAGTAGAATGTCAAATTAGAGGATTAAATGTGCACATAAAGGATGTCCTCTTATAAAGTTTACATCTTTGGGTTGAAATTTAAATGAAGTAGAGGGTATAGGTATTTGGAAACTCTCCTTGTTCATTAAAGATTAATATAATTACATTATATTATGAATTTTTTGCTACTAATTTTTGGTATCATTGTCGGGGAAGGGTGTCACACATTAGAAATCTTCAATCTTGATAGTGGTTATTTTTGGATGTTTATTGCCTTCCTAATTTTTAGAGCTTACTATTCTATAGATTAAATATTTCCTATTTTTATGTTTTAAATTTCCCTTATAAAAATTAGAATAGTATAAATTTTCAAAAACCCCCATATTACTAACCCTGTGCAGACAGGGTGGGCAAAAACTTTAAAAAAAAAGAAAAGTGGTTAATGTACATGAAAAAAGAATGGGATTATCTAGGAATATTTATACCTATATCATCAACCATTTCTACAAAAACATAAATTCATCCTACAACAACTAAGGAACATGAGGAAATCCATGACGATCACTTACAGTTATCAATAAAAGAGGTAGAAAAGGAGGAATTCTTGGTTGAGTTGGTGATAAAAGATGGATATTTTAACAAATAAGATGTTCATACCCATGAAAAGTATCCCTATGCACTATATTCGAGTATCCCCACATTATTACCTCATAATCAATAATCATGAACTCACTTCCCTCTATCACCCAAATTTCTTGCCAAGGAGGCATTCAAGACTCTTCTTGCTCCTAGAAGAAATACCAAACCAATAGATTTTTCTAATTTAGGAAAACTCTTTATATAAAAAAATTGAATCTCATAAAACCTATACACCATATCCATTATATATTAATACATATATTCCTAAAAAATAAGATAAAATATTTATCTTCTACACCCCAGGAATTACAAGAATAGATAAGGATTTCAAGGAGTGGGTGGTAAGACCTTATGGTCTACTAATAGAAAGAGTATCCATGGAGGATCATCAGGAAGAAAATAATACCAATGAGTCTGATACCTTTTAATTACCCATCCTTATCACTGAAGGAAATTCACCCATGAATAATATTCCTCGTTCCACCCTCCATAATTTTATGTTAAAAAGCATCTAAGGATCTGGACACATTTCTTTTTAAGTTTCACATCTTATGTTGTAGCTATGATTATAATCAATATGCTCAAAAAATCAAGTTATTTCTAGCAACACTCAAATATGCAGCACTTAGGTGGTTCATGAGACTTGGAAAGGAGCCATATCTACTTGGAAATAAATGAAGGAGAAGTTTCTATCCAAATACCAAGACTATTGTAGAGGCATAAACTATAAAAGAGATGACATATTCAGAATGTCACAAACTAATGACGAGTTATTGGAGGAATATATGGAAAGATTTTTGTCCATCCTAAAAAAGTACAAATAGAATACAATTTATAAATAATTAATCAAGATGATATTAATAAAATGAATTAGAGATGATTTTTTAGAGGCACTAGACTTAATGTCTGGTGGAGATGTTTCTACACTATCCTTTAACGAACTAACAATTCTATGTACAAACTACTCCAAATCAACCGTAAATAAGAGTAGGGGTAGAACCCTTACTATATGATATATAGATATAATATCTAAAGGTGAAGTTAGAAACATACTATAGGACATGAAGTAGGACATTATCAACAACTTAGCTTGATACATTGCATATGTGGAGAAAGTAAAAAGAAATTGAAAAATCCTTAACCACTTATTGAATTGATTGTAGAAAAAAGAAGGTAGAATGTATTTGAGATTATATGAAATATTTGATATATATCATAACTGATGATAACCCTAAAATGGTGGAGATACATGCCATAGGAGGAGATGAGGATCAAGTATTTTACATGGCTCAAAGGAGACCATGGCCATAAAGGTCATCAATTATAGGTATGCCATCAAACTCTATGTTTTAAAATTCTCAATTATTAAATAATACTTGATATAATTATTATAAAAATATACCCAATCAAAATTATCCCTAAAAAAATTGGAAGATACCCTAGAATTAGTTATGGATGAAACTTAATTGGTGACAACCTTAACCTAGGTAATTTCAAAACCAACAATGGATCTTCCCCTTTAACCCATGGAAAAAACTATGGAAAGATAATTTTTTTCACTTGTATTTTCACCCTTTGAGGATATTAAAATATCTCCTCATCCAAGTGTCACAATTGAGTCACCTCTAGGCTTGTGGGCAGCCTAAGGATTGAGGTGAATCTCTAGATAGGGGTAGCTCCCTTGATGTACCACTTTGAAATGTAACTACTACAAAAATTCAGGGGTGAAAAGGGAGAATTATAAATTAAATAAAACTAATATAATGGAGGTTATACACCAAATAACATGATTACATTCAACCATATGCATGTTAAACTTTAAATCAAAGGACAAACTAAAATTACACTTCTCCAATCTTCATCTTTCCACATCAATGTTACATTGTGAGGTTATGGATGAATGTGAAAAGTTAGGAGAACTATAAAAGAGGCATATGAGGTCACTAATGAAAATAATAACTAAATAAATCTTTTTAATCTCCTAAAACACTTCACATGCCCTACAAGAAGAAGCTTTTCAACTGTAAATAGGATGAAAGAATGACAAAACATGCTAAGGAATATATAATCTTCACTTATGTGAAATAAAACATTCTAAATGAAAACATGTATAATATTCATGGAAGAGGTAAAAATAATTTTTATTATTGATCAAAAGGTATAATTTTGAGTAGGTATTCACCATACTCAAGTGGATCATCCCCTACAATGGCCAAAATGGGTGGTTCTTAAAGAACTTGAGATAGAGAGAAGAAGAGAGAATTCCAAGGGTTACAAAGATAATTGTAAAGATAATATAAGTATTTAATTGTGAATGTGAGAATTATATTGGATTAAACATGTAATTTATATAAGTAAAAATGTCAATCCAAGTCATAAACTTCAATAAAAATGGCAAGAAACTCCTCATTCTGCCTTAGAAAAACTACCTACATGATTATCCCTATTTAAATGCATCATAACTAATTAGTATCAGGTAAAATTATTTTAATTGAAGGTAAGGATATTATAAATTCCTCTTCACGAATTTTTTTTAGTCTTTGTCCTTTAGAAACATTTGAAAGTGAGCAATCATCCTCTGTTGTCTAGAAAACTCTCTTTTCATGTAACATGCACACTTGGCCTCCAAAATGGATTCAGTTTCTCATGAAAATCCATGTAATGGAGTGTATTAAAAATTTAAAAGAAATATATTACATTATAATCATCAATTTCACATTAAAATGATATCTACTTAATGTTTTCGCACCTTTCACTAGCTTGTCCGCTATGCTAGTTTTGACTAGTCAAAAGGAAGCAATTTTTTTTCACACTTAAAAGATTTTTATTGGAATAAAATTGAAATAAATATTTATTTAATATATTAATATTACCTCTAAAATTTATTTCATTCCTTTATTCCTCTTGTAGCCTACAAAATACACAAAACAAAGAGAAAAACCTTGTTTTTACCCTCATCCGTACAAGTCCATACAGGAAAAAAACATGTGAGGGAGACTGAGAGAGTCCTTAACAACATAAAATCATTTTTATTGTAAAAATATTCCATTTTTATAGCTATACAACTCCATTTCCTCTATTGGGTCACAATCAAGGGTATATAAGGGTTTTAAAGTAGTTTTGACCTTTAAGATTTACTCATGAAAGTTGGACATCCAAGATGCCAAAAAATTTCAATATTTTTATGTTAAAGGAACTAAATTAATTCCCCAAACTCATTTTATTCCCATGAAAATACTCTAGGAAGATATGAGTATTTAAATGTGACATATTCAAGCTTGTTTTCATCTTCCTAGTAGGCTTGGACTATCTTAGAGTTAGAATTGGCTCTTTTTTAGGTTTCCTTGCATGATAAAATTTAATGTATGTCTATTTTCATCCTATAAACATGTATAAATAATATATATAACTCATCAATATCCAAAAATGAGGTTGGACCTCCAATTGGCTTTAGGTCTAAGCTTCTGCCTAACATGCCTATCCAAATCTTTGAGGATCTAGACCTTCCCATAAATCTTATACCCTTTATGAGATTATATTCATGATTAAATATTTTTTTATTAACTCACAAATTCACCCTATAACTTTCCAATTATCCTCCCTCATCAACTTTTCCTCTTCACCAATTAGGCTTAAAGAAGGCTTGCTTAGTTAGACTGAGTACAGGGGAATTTTGGTGAATTTGAGAGGTCTGAGCCTAAATATAAGTTTCCTATAATATATTTAATCTTCATACACCTAAAAATATTCTTCTTTAGGTTTTAAAATCTTTCCATGAATCCTTTTTCCCACTTTGACCTCATTAGCTTGCCTTGCTAGAGTTTGATTTTTCCTAGACTAACTGACCTCTAAGACAAAATAATGAGGTGTTACTCTATTTTAAAAGGAAAAATGAAGATTTTTAAATCTATATTAGGTCCTAATGAGGATTTTTACAAAATGGAAAAGTTAGACTCCCTCGTTTAGGTACCTAACATCTCAAGTTGTCCAAAAAAGGCCTCAAAAACCTTATTTTCTTGTCTTTTCTCATTTCACCTAAGAATGACTTTTCAATGCATAAATCCAATGCCCTTAGGTTAATTAAACATGTTATATATCCAAAAAACATTATAAATAAACCTAAATTCATCAAAATTTCTTCTCCATTAGATTACTAATCAAGTTCACCCCCTTACTCTTAAAACATGCCCAAGACTGTACATTCAGCTATATGTGCATATAGGGCTCTAAAAGGTCTAGGTAAGATTATTTAATCAGTCTAAGAGTCCACATAGGTGATCATGATATTAATTAAGGTGTTCATAGGCTATTTCAACTTCCCTTTAAATTTTTTTCATGCACTTTAAACTCATAATACTGAGTTCTCCTTCTACCTAGATTGAGACACTTTCCTAGGGCTTGTTGTAGGTTATATTTGATTATTTAGAACTTGGTTTCAGTGTGAAAATACTCCTTGAGTTCATCCTAAGGTCACATAATGTTTATATAAACCAATATTCTTCTTTGGAAGCTTTCAAGACACCACTTTGCATCAACTTTTAGGTCACTGTCTAGGCTGAGATACTCTACCCCTAAACTCTATCTATAGGTGTTTATGGCCTTATACATTGGGTCATGATGCTAGTAGACTTTATTTAACCCATTATGAGGTCAAAATATTTTTTTTAATATAAAATTTAGACTAATATTCTTAATAACACCATTTAGATATTAATAACAAAGCCACTACTGTGTTAGGATACTCTACCTATAGTACTTACATGTAGGTGTCCATCCCTTAAGTGTATGGAATATGGGTATGAATAAAGGTTAAAGAATACTATATCAAATCCTTTTGATGAAATCAATGCTTAAATGGATATATTAGCTTCATAATATCCTATAAACATGGAAACTTTCCTTGTTTACTCCTTAAAATTCTAAAGTCATTTTATGGTTCAAACCCTATAGAATTTACTACCTGAGTTCAATGTATTAAAGTGCATTTTTGGAGATCCCAACAACCATTATAATTAAGTTATCCTCCTTTCATACTTTTCAATTTTATTCTACATGATAAAGACTAAAAATTTTACCAACTTAACTAATTAAAAATTCATTGAAAGCATGCTATAGGGTATCCAAGAAACCTCTAAGACCTCTATTTTTACATTTTGGGAAATGTTTCCAAAATTTAATCTCTTAATGTTATAACATGATCACCTTTTTCTTTGCCCATTTAATGTTTCAAATAGGTCTAAAATGATGAAATATAATGCACTAGGACTTTGAGTATTGTTCCATTTCTTGTTTCACACTTCCCAAGGGTCTTCTACTCTTTATCAAGGCTTCCTATAGGTTACCACTATCATATACATGTATTAATGTAAGCGAAATGGAAATGAGCATAACATTTGATAATAGTGGGTACCAATTCTACCTTTAAACATTCAAAATACCTCTTAATAATTCCAAAGGATTTATACCACCATCAAGGTTTATATCTTAGCATAACATCAACATGATAACTTGTATGTGCACTTTGAAAAACATGGAGGCAGTATGTGAAATGTATGAGCAATGAATTTGGACTATGTATACTACATGGGCCTTGAATTTTTTTTACCTAATAACATATTTTAATATTTCAAATAATGTTAAACCATCTTATCAATGTGGAAACTTTACTTCAAAGCACTTGTAGGTAAGCACTGTCATGGCAGACTATGTATATGTGTAGTGTATGACTACAAATCATGAAAATTTATTAGAATATTCACTTGATATTACATGAAATAATTTTAATATATTTTAAACATTAATAATTACCTATCACAACCATTGGAAGACACTTTCAAAACATGAAAATCAGAAAACAATGGAAAACTATCAATCAACACATAATGGACTAGACTAAAAACTTGAGGTGAATTGCTCATAATATAAAATTTAAACTTTTAAAATATAATTGGGAACATTTGAGGAGTATTTCAACATCATCTGGAATCAAAATCAGTAAGTCATTCATACATAATTGCTCAAACCAAGATAAAACGTGTAGGGTACATAGATTAGTAGGCAGATTTGCACAATCAACTTGTTAGTAATGGTTCATAAAGAATAATTTATAAATATTGGAAATAATTTTATGTAAATTTATACCCATAAGTTTAATACCACCTCCCAAAATAATTTTACTTGAAACCCTTCCTATTGGATGTACCAAGCAAAAACCTAAAAGTCCCTTTTGTACACCAAGAAGGACAAAGATGGAGCAGAATGGTTTTGGGCCAAAAATGGAAATTCCACATAAAAAATCATGTTATTGAGAATGGAGAATATTAATATTTAAATTTAAACATTTTTCAAGTGGCACACTTCCCAAGGAGATCATACAAGTGCCATTTTCTTCTCCTTTCACTAGAAAACTACCTTTTCTTCTAAAAAACCTATAAATTATTAGTTGGTTCAATTATTTAAGACTAAATTAGACACATTTGGAATTAAATAATCTAATTTTACCCTCAAATTTACTAATAAATCCATAAAAATCATAAAATGCACCTTTTTGACCCTTAAAATGACCCAAAATGATAAATGGACTTAAAAACTAAATGATCAAATCCAATATAACATTAATTAACCTCAATTAACCTATGAAAAACTTCATTACAAGATATTATACCACATATAACATATTTAAAACTAATTTGTTTACCTAGGGTTCCCTAATTTGACTAAAAATTCAAATTTAGTCAACCAACTAGTGACTCATAGGGGTAGTATACCTGTTATACTAACTAGACTAGTAGCCTTATCAATCCAATGGGATTAGGAGCCATCTAAAGTTGATACAAACAAGGAAAATTTTGACCATTAACCTTGATAAATAAAAAATAATAATGACTACCTCAACTACTCAAAACAAAGGACACATATAACAAGGAAAGTAAAAACACATACGCATGTGTTCAAAGTACTTAGAGAATTAGAGAACAACCTATTATATACAACTAGAAACATAAGCATAACTTCCTCCTAGATCAAAGGGGAAGTTTGAAATTCATATTTATTTATGACATGGAGGATTTTTTGAGACATTTAGCCTTTTGATCTCTAACATTGATGCTTCCAACAATTTCAAAACATTTACCAACTTTATTGGCATGATATTCAATGAGAACCAAACAACTCCAAACAAATTAAATATGGGGATGAATTCTTATTATTTCTAAATATCCTCAAATTTATAATATGATCCTTCAACTATAGCTTCAAATGGTTATTAAACAAAGCATACCTTCTTGTCCTCCATAGTGCTCTCAACAAGATTGGGCTTCTTCTCAGCTGCAAGTTCTTCTATCTCATCAAGGAACTTTGCAAATTCTTTCCAATCTTGGTCATTATCCTCCAAGGAAGATTATTTATTCACCTTTCCATTTAATTTTCCCTCAACTTGAAAAATCTCTTCAAGCTCTTAAATAGCTCAATTTACAGTTGCTAATCATCTTTGTCTTCTTCATCCATTATAACCACTATCTCTTCAATCTTGAAATTATCATCTACAACTTCATGATCAAATGTGGAGTCTTCTTCATGCAACTCTTTCTTCAAATATTGGGTACATTCCTCATGGATACACATTCCATCAAATATGGATGCAATATCTTGTGAATTGTCCTTTTTTTCACCAAGGGGAATCCCTATAGTGATCTCTTCCTCATAATCACTCATGAGGTCTTCATGATCGGCTATGAATTGATCTTGTTCATCTTCACTTTATCTTATCAAGATAGGCTCTTCTTATAATATTTATTCTTTGCCACAATAAAAAATATATTTATTATCAACCAAAAAAGGAGATTCAACATAAGGACCTACCTCTTCTTCATCACTTAAGACCTCTTGAGGGATTTCAAATTAAACTTCAGCTATCATAATTTGATCTTGTTTGTCAAGGGCCGATATATATTCAACTTCCTTCATGGTGATGCCAATACTAAGCATCTTTAAATTTGGTGACTTAGACAAATGAGTCTGCCAAGGAGTTGAATTATCTTCAAGTAAGAGTTTTTAATTTTCTTCAACCAACATCTCTTCTTTCGGTTCCCATAACATAGGTCCATCAAGGAAAAGGGTGATGGGATGAGGATAAAAGGAACTAGTTTGTGGAGGTGGGACATAGGTCTCAAAATCAAATTGAGAATTAAAAGTAAGAGGCTCTTTGGGAAGATAAGGAAGGAGATAAGGGGTGTGTTTAGTCATAGGATCTTGTTTTGGGTCTAAACCTTCCATCACCCCTTAACTTAACAATATCATGTTTTCTTCTAACTCTTCTAGTTACTTGGTTATGTTCTCTTGGGAAATCTTTTATTGAAGGTCATAAGAATCATCATGAGTACATGAAATGTATGAGGGATGAAATGGAACACAAGAATATTCTTGAGGAAGGGTGGGAGGTACTTGTAAAGGATCAACTCCATTCTCCACTTCACACTCTTTGACAATGTTTCTATCTTTCTTCTTCTCCCATGACTCTACTATCTTGCTCTAGCTTAGGATATTAGGATTAGAGGAATTTTCATGAAGAAGGATGGGAGGAGTTTGTATAGGATCAAGAGTCTTCTTAAATTCACATTATTTATCAAGATTTTTCTTCTCTTTCTTTCCCCATGACTCCACTATCTTATTCCAGCCTAGAATGTTAGGATTAGAGGTCTATTTCTGATGTAGTGGGGATGTAATGTGAGAGGGAAATGAGGGTTTGAAATACAATTCCTTTTATTCTAAGATATATTTTTGCATATGTATATTTTACAACTCAATCTACCTATCAATATTATCTTCAAACACAAATTTTCTCTTTCCAAATCTCTCTTCCAATTGATTGAGAAAAGGATGAATTTGATAGGCTTGATTTGGCTCATGAGTAATGGGAAAATATGGCTAATAAGAAACTTGAGGATTTGGATATGAAGGTTGATATACTTGGTAAGGTTTCCTCTCATGAATTCTCACCTTATCTTCTAAGGATGCATTCAAGCCATTCACATCTAGCATCTCATTTATAAGCCTCTGCTAATTAGATCTTTCAATAGGTGCCCACTCTCTCTTGAATATCTCTAATGCATTTATCTCTTGATGTATGGAATGAACTAGAATATTTTGATGACATCCCCTTTGAGTATAAATATCTATCATATACTTCTCATACCCTAAAATATTTTATTTGAAGTTGGAAATGGGTTGAGTTGAGAAGTGATTATGACCAAGACATTGAGAAGGTTGACTATAAGACTAGTAAGAATCATGTATGGGCTAGATATGATCATATTGAGGCTGAAAAAACCATATTGATGCTGATAAACTTCATGATATGGCTAGTTAATAACTTGATTATATTGATAGGGAATGCCATAAGCTTTAAAAGTCTCACCAACTTGTGTGAAGTTTTACTCAACACCAATGCCAACCATGAAACCTCATTAGGAAAAAATAAAATAATATAAAATGTTACCAATAATTTTTAAATTATGTCCTAGTCTTCTTGACTAGATGATATAGCTTTGGAGTTTCCATTGATGCTTGAATAGATGCCTCTAAAGGTTGATTGTTGAGAAACAACACCAAAAATATCTCAACTTCATGGACAAAAAGTCCCATTAGGCATGTAAAAAAATATTATCACTTGTATTTTCACCCTTTGAGGATATGAAAAGCTTTCCTAATACAAGTGGAATAATGGAATCACCTCTAGGCTTGTGGGTAGCCTAAAGAATAAGGTGAATCTCTAGATAGGGTTAGCCCCCTTGATGCAACACTTTGAATTGAAACTACTAATAAACTTGGGGGGTGAAAAGGGAGAAGGATAACTAAAATAAAACTAATATAATGGATTTTATACACTAAATAACATGATTAAATCCAACTATATGCATATTATATTTCAAATTAAAGGATAAACTTAAATTATACTTCTCCAATCTTCATCTTCCCTCTTTAATGTTACATTGTGAGGTTATGGATGAATGTGAAAAGTTAGGAGAAATAGACAATATGCCTATGAGGTAACTAATGAAAATAATAAATCACCCAATCCTTGTCATCTCCTAAAACACTTCACATGCCCTTCAAGAAGAATCTTTCCAACTATAAATAGGATGAAAGAATGACAAAACATGCTAAGAAATCCATAGTATTCACTTATGAAAAATCAAACATTCCAAACGAACACATTAAGAATAGTAATGAAATAGGTAAAAATAATTTGTATTATTTATAATAATTTATACATTTGAGTATGGATTCACCATACTCACGTGGAACATCCCCTATAATGGCCAAAATGGCTAGTTCTTATAGAACTTGAGAGAGAGAGAAGAAGAGAGAAGTCCAAGGGTCACAAAGAAACTTGTAAAGATGAGATAAGTAGTTAATTTTGAATATTATAATTATATTGTATGAACCATGTAAGGTTTTGAAGTAAAAATGTCAATCCAAGTCATAAACTTCATGAAACGTGACAAGAAACTCCTCATTCTAGCTCAGAAAAATTGCCTAGATGATTGGCCTTATTTGAATGACTCATAACTAATTAATATCATATACAATGATTTTAATGTAATTTTAAGCTCTAAAAAATTAATATACATTCATTTTTTGTAGACTTAGTCCTTTAGAAACATTTTTAAGTGAGTGATCATCTTTTGTTATCCATAAAACTCTCTTTTCATGCACCTTGCACACTTGACCTCTAAAATGGATTCATTTGCTCATGAAAATATGTGGAATGGAGTGGATGAAAAATTTAAAGGCCCTCCATGACCTTATAATCATTAGTTACACCTTAAAATTACATCCACTTGAATTTTTCACACCTTTCACTAGCTTGTCCAATATGCTAGTTTTGATTGGTTGAAAGGAGGTAGTTTGTTTTCACATGTAGAAGTTTTTTATTAGAATAAAATGGCCATATAGAGTTATATTATTTATTAATATTCTTCATAAATTTTATTTCATGTCTTGAATCCTCCTGTAGCCTAAAAAATACATAAAACAATGAGAAAAACCTTGTTTCTACCCCCATTCTTATAAGTCCATACAGGAAAAAAACATGTGAGGGAGCCTAAGAGATTCCTTCAAAACATAAAATCCTTGGTATAGGAAAAATATTCTATTTTTATAACTAACCAACTCCATTTCCTTCATCGGGTCACTATCAAGGATTTATAAGGGTTTTACAGCATTTTTTACCTTTAAGCTTTGTTCATGAAATTTAGATATCCAAGCTACCAACCAATTTCACTATTTTTATTTTAAAGTACCTAAATAAATTCCTAAAACTCCTTTATATCCCATGAAAATCCTCCAAGAAGATATGAGCATTTAAATATGACCTATCTGGGCTTGGTTTCCTCTTCCTAGTAGGCTTGGAGTATCTTAGAGTTAGAATTAGCTCTTTTATAAGTTTTTTTGAATGATAAAATTTCATAAATGTCTACTTACATCCTTTAAAAATTTATAAATCATTTATATGCTCATCAATAGCCAAAAATGAGGTTGGACCTCCAATTGGCTTTAGGCCTGAGCTTCTACCTAACAAGCCTATCCACATCTTTGAGGATCTAAACCTTCCCATAAATATTATACCATTTGTGAGATTATATTCATGATAAAATATATGTGTCTCAACTCACTAAGTCACCCTACAATTTTTCAAGTATCCTCCCTCATCAACTTTTCTTTTTTACCAATTAGGCCTAAAGAAGGCTTGCCTAGTTAGACTAAGTGCAGGGGCATTTTGGTGAATTTCAGATTTCTAAGACTTAATATATGATTATTATAATATATTTAATCTTTATAAACCTAAAAATATTCTTCATTAGGTTTCCAAATCTTTCCATCAATCCTTTTTCCCACTTTGACCTCATTAGCTTGCCTTGCTAGAGTTTGATTTTTCCTAGAGTAACTTACCTCCAAGACAAAATAGTGAGGTGTTACTCTATTTTCCAAGTAAAATTAAGATTTTTAAAGTTTTATTAGGTACTAATGAGTATTTTATCAAATTTAAAGGTCAGAATACCTTATTTGCATACCTAACCAACTCAAGTTGTCCAAAAAAGGCCTTAAAACCCCTGTTTTCCTTTCTTTTCTCCTTTCCACCTAAGAATGACTTTTCAAGGCATAAATCCAATGAACTTAGGTTAATTAAACATGATATATATCCAAAAAACATTATAAATAATCCTAAATTCATAAAAATTTCTTATCCCCTAGGTTACTAGTCAATTTCACCTCCTTACTCTTAATTCATGCCTAAGACTACACACTTAGTTATAGGTGTATACATGGCTCTAAAAGGCCTAGGTAAGATTATTTCATCATTATAAGAGTCCATTTAGGTGATAATTATATTAATTAAGGTGTTAATATGCTATTTAAATTTACTTTTAACCTCTTTTCATGTACTTTGAACTTATAATATTGAGTTCTCCTTCTACCTAGACTGAGACACCTTCTTAGGGCCTTTTGTAGGTTATATTTGCTTCTTTAGAACTTGGTTGCAATGTGAAAAGACTACTTGAGTTCAT
The DNA here is from genome assembly GCA_037957365.1 of Torreya grandis. Lineage (NCBI taxonomy): Eukaryota > Viridiplantae > Streptophyta > Pinopsida > Cupressales > Taxaceae > Torreya > Torreya grandis. Next base: position 2,238,864 of record JARHVA010001666.1, on the reverse strand, counting down.
CATAAGGTTAAAAAATGTATATTTTAACTATTATTCTTCCTTTTAATCTTGTAAGACACCACTTTGCATCAATTTTTAGGTCACTATCTAGGCTTAGATACTATGCCCCTGAACTCTGTCTATAGGTGTTTATCGCCTTATGTATTGGTTCATGATGTTGATAGACTTTATTAAACCTGATATAAGGTCATAAGAATTTTTTTTATCTTTAATTTATACTAATATTATTAATAACACTATTCAGATGTCAATAATAAGGTGATTGTTATGTGTTAAGATACTCTGCCTATAGTACTTGCATGTAGGTGTCCATCCCTTAAGTGTACAGACTGTGGATATGAATAAGGGTTAAATCATATTATATAAAGCCGTTATGATGACCTCCATGATTAAATGGATAAATTTACTTCATAATATTATCTAAGCATGGGAACTTGACTCGTTTACTCATTGAAATGCTAAAGTTTTTTTGTGGTTCAAACCTTGTAGAATTTACTACTTGAGTTCAATGTATTAAAGTGCATTTTTGGAGCTCCTAAAAATATTATGATTAATTAATCCTCATTTAATCCTTTTAAAGGTTATTATACATGATAGGGAATGAAAATTTTACCAACTTAAGTGCTTTAAAATTCATTGAACCATGTTATAAGGTATCCAAGAAACCTCTAAGACCTCTATTTTTACATTTTTGGGAAATGTTCCCAGAATTCAATCTCTCACTATTATAACATGATCACCTTTTAATTTTCATATTTTATGTCTCAAATATATTTATAATGATCAAATATAATTTACTAATACTTTTAGGATAGTTCCATTTCTTGTTTCACACTTCCCAATGGTCTTCTACTCTCTATCAAGGCTTCTTGTAGGTTACCACTATCATATATGAGCAATAATGTAACAAAAATGGTAGTGAGTATAAAATTTGATACTATTGGGTACCAATTCTACCTTGAAACCTTTAAAATACCTCCTCATGCTTCTAAAAAATTTATACCACCATTAAGGTTTATATCTTAGCATAACATCATCATGATAAGATGTATGTGCACTTTGTAAAGCATGGAGGTAGTGTGTGAAATGTATGAGAAATGAATTAAGACTATATATGGTACATGGGACTTAAATATCAATTTTACCTCCTAACATATTTTCATATTTAAAATAATTTCAAAACCATCTTCTCAATGTGGAAACTTTCTTTCAAATCACCTATAGGTAAGCACTACTATGTATATGTGTAGTGTATGACTGCAAATCATGAACATTGCTTGGAATATGCACTTGAGATAACATGAGATCATTTTAAAACATTTTAAAAATGAGTAATGACATATCACAACCCCTAGAAGACACTTTTAAATCATGGAAATTAGAAAATATTGAAAAACTACCAATCAACATAAAATGGACTAGTCTACAAACTTGAGGTGAATTGATCATCAAAGCAACTTTAAACTTGAAAAAATAATGGGTAACATGTGAGGAGGAGTTAAAAATAATTTTTCATCAAACTCAATAAGTGGTTCATACATAATTTCTCAAACCAAGATAAAATATGTAGGGTACACAGATTATAAGGTAAATTTGCATAGTCAACATGTTAATAACGGTTCATAAAGTATAGTTGATAAATATTTAAAATTATTTTTATCTAAATGTATATCCCAAATTTTAATACTACCTCACTAAATTTTTTGACCTAAAACCCTTCATACTAGGTGTACCAAGCAAAAACTTGAAAGTCATTTTTGTATGCTAAAAAGGATAAAGATGGAGTAGAATAGTTTTGGGCTAAAAATGGAACTTATGAATCAATAAAAGAATGTTATTGAGCATGGGTAAGCTTAATATTCACATTTCAACCTTTTATAAGTGGCACACTTCCCAAAGAGGTTGTATAAGTGTCATTTTCTTCTCCTTTCACTAGAAAATTACCTTTACTTATGAACAACCTATCACTTTTCAGTTATGTCAGTTGGTTAACACTAAATTGGACATATGTGGCATAATATAATCTATCTTTACCCTCAAATTTCCCAATAATCCTATAAAAAGCATTAAATACACCTTTTTAACCCTTAAAATGACCCAAAATGATAAATGGACTTGAAAACTAAATGACCAAAGCCAATATAACATTAATTTACATAAATTAACCTATGAAACACCTCATTTAAATATATTATACCCATTAAAATATCTATAAAACCAAATCTTTACCTAGGGGCACCCTAATTTGACTAAAAAGTCAAATTTGGTCAACAACAATCAAGGCTTTCCTCAACAAATCCAAAAACCATAGCAATAGGCCTTATTGTCAAACACTCAAAATCATTATATACACACTCAATTACCTACCCAAGCCAATCCAAACCCTACTAATAAGTTATTTCAACCAACACAATCCACTAAAATAATGCAATATCCAACATACACCTTGGATATCAATCAAGCCCATCTTCACTCAGGATGTGTTCTTCCGCAAGCCACCTCACCCATAATTATAGAAAATTTTGAATAACCTAATCAAATCCATACTAAACCACAACCACCCATGGCCACTCTTGAGCTAATCCCACTAGAAAACCAAAAAGAACCTAGCAATCCTCCTTTTCCAAAGAGATTGACCATCTCACATCCTAAACTAAAACCCAAATTTGATATCTTAGGATAACTCAAGAATGTGTTCATAAAAATTACATTATTTAAAGAAATAAAAGATGTACCTATCTATAATAAATTTTTTAGAGAGCTATGTTTGAAAAAACTAGGAATAAATAAGGATCCTAAAATAGTTCAAGTTATTGGCCAACTGATAGATATTATGTTGGGAAATATAGTTCTCCCAAAATACTCTGATCCTAAAAGTCCTATAGTCAATGTTAGTATCCACAGCCAACCCATATCCAATACCTTAATTTATTTGGATGTATCCATCAACATGATGACCATGGAGACTATTAATGCCTAAAAATCTTACTCTAGGTGAACAACTTTCTATTGGAAGCTTTACAGATGTGGGACTCAAACGTGGTCTATAAAGCAACATCCAAGGTTTTAGAATCCTATACTTTGGATCAATTTGGGGATGAAAAAGGATAAGAAGGAAATACAAAATAAAATTTAAATAAAATAACTAGGGTGATGCACCGATATATTTAAAGTATTTACCTATAATTGCATACAATAGCTTGAATCTTTGAACATCACAAATTATTAAAAGAACACATGCATGAATTAAAGTTTGTAACACAAACAAGACCCAACAATATAGAAACAGAGAAAGGAAAAAACAAACAAAAATAACTTTCCACTTATTTTGACATAGAGCACCACATCCTCTTCATTATTATATGGAGAATAAAATATAAAAGGCCTAGAGAGCACACTATATAATAATCAATCCTACCCGTGAGAGGCACCTACTAAGGTCATAAAATGAAAAATGCTAACTATTGTTATTTCTATTATAAATCTAGACTATTTTAAATGGATTATCTATAATAATATCAAAAATAATTATTCATCTACTAACCCTTTATAAAATAAAAGAGCTTTGATTATAAAGGCATCATGACCTTTCGAAGAAGTGACACCTAGAACTAGGCACTCATGATCATGATCGAATGGGGAGATCCAATCCATGAGTGTAGTTAGTCTTCAAAACCCTAGATATGGTACAATTATAACATCTTATAGTGCCCACTATGTTTATAATAAGTGTGGTGGTGACATGTGTCTACTCTAGAACTACCTTTAGTATTCTTATTAGGAAAGGGGGACCCATTTCTCTTAGCCAATGGCATAATTTAGATCTCTAACAAGGAGACCTTTACACTTAAGGAGCATCAAGATGACATATGGAAAGATCCATTTCCTTCCTTTTTTTACTACATAGTGGGCCCTACCCATTACTCTATTGGTTAATGATGTTGATCAAAAGTCTATTAGAAATAAACCTCCTTGGATAAGTGCTAGGATTCCATGTGTTGAGTTGGTACTTATCTTGAGGAAGTTGAGCACTTCTTTACAAAAATGAGTTTGGGGGAACCACATGGAAAGTCCACATTTCTCTTTATAACTACTCAATGGGCCTTACCCATTATTACATCATCCAATGGAGCTAATTGAAAGTCTAACAAAAATGAACCTCCCTTGGATAAGTGCTAAGATTCTACATATTGAGCTAGTGCTTCTCCTAGGTTAATTGATAACTTATTTGAGTTGAACAAGCACTAGCCTACCATGTGGAAGTTATGATAGGAAGCTAAGACTTAGCCAAAAATAGATAAATAAACCCCCAAAAAAGAGCGGGGCATTACATAAATACCAAACTCTCCTAGCTTATCTATGAGAAAAGCTAACTGATCCAAAAATATATAAAACATGGATTTTGATCCATAGTTCTTGGTGACTTACATGAGGAATTTTATTATGGATGGAAGAGCTCAAAATTCTAATTTCTTAGACTAGTCGAAGCAAAATTTTAAAAAGGGGTAAGGCCTATAGAACTTACAATTTTTGAAGAGCATCCTAGAAAGGCATCCACTCTTCCTCCTTTAATTGAGTCTTCTTCTTTAGGACCTAAAAGACCCAATATAAATCAATTATCTCCTTGAAGGAGATGATACTCAAGCCTTAAACAACTACCAGCATTTGAAACCCAAGGTGGGAAAGAGGCTACAAAATGGTATCCACCTTGGAGACACTTGGCACTTAATACAAAGCCACAAAAATTATCTTGTCATTCTACTTATTCTCTAGTAGCTATTTTATTTTATCCTCTAATAGGATGGTGTTGTTCATAAGGAATGGATAGGGGATTCCCAACTAGCTAGTTATTTGATGCGCCCCTTCATATCTTGGACTACCTTTTATAAGTCATCAAATAAATCTTTACACTTTTTCACTACCTTGTTTTAGCTTAGAAACTTGATTACCTTCACTATCACTTACCTTAGGTTAGCCACCCCCAGTACATGTAGCATCCCATCTATTGCATTGTATAAATTTTGGACCAAGATCTATGAATCTTGAACTTTTGGGGATACAAAGGTAAGGACCTGATCTATGAATACACTCACCTAGGATCTCAACCTCTATGAGTCCATGATGAACCTAAGTACTAGATTTAAGTTTATGGTTATGTTATTAATCCTCTCATTATATATATATATATATATATATAATTTCTATACCATGGGGAGGATCCCTATAGTCTAGGAGTGGGTGGTGAGGTCATTCCATAGTTCTAGGATCTCTTGTTCCTTGGCTAAGGATTCTTACTAAATTTGTTGCTACAATTATTGATGCACTTTATTAGATTCTAAGAGCCTCTAATGGGTTTGCACAAGCTCTAACTCCTTTTCTTGTAGCTTAAATTCTATGATTACCTTTTCCTTCTTTAGGCCATCTATTTTTGACTTTGACTCTACACCCTAGATTCAAAATTGGGCCCTTTGGTTGGCTTCTACCTAGAATATCTCATTCAATATGGGACTCTGAAGGTTGGACCTCATTTTGTTGAGCTCCACATCTTTTTCCTTGGCTTCAGTATTGAGGTCGTTGATCATAGCCTTTACTATTATGAGTTCCATCTCTTTCTTCTTCAATCATCAACCAACCTTGATATAGTCCATGATGATGGACTTCTACATTTCTACCATCTACTCAACCCTATCAATGGGTCTAGCCTAGTTGAGGTTGAGTTTAATGACATGTATTAATTATTCCATTGACTACATCTATTCTTGGGGCTTGACTACTTGGGAAGCCATATGTGCAATCATTAGAGATTACTATGATGGGTCAAGGAATGACTACATATGGGGCACCATTAGGGACTTGGCCTATTTTCCTCTTCATTTATTTGCTTAGGCCTCTCAAGCTCTCCTATTAGTCTCCATCTACTTATGAAATTGATCCTATAATTAAATATTTTCCCCTATGAAGGGGATTCCTTGTGGTACCCCAAAATTAATGGTCACTTGTTTTGATGAAGCAAAGGATGTTCCTACGGAGATGAGCAGGTGAAAGGTTAGGGTGGAACGAGTGAAAGGTGGGAAGCTATGAAGTACAGTGGAAGGAAATTGTACCATAATATATGTGGTTGTGGATGATGAGGGTGAAGGAAGGATAAATGGTACAATGGATGTGATCAACCTCATGGAGGAAAGTGGCATGAGTGAGGTGATGGGTTGGTCAATGGAGAGTGGTGCAAGATTAGTGGAAATAGTGGAGGATGAAGTGGGAGTGAAGAATGAAGCAAAAGTGGAAAGAAGGGGCTAAAAAAAGCATATCTTCTTTTGTAGGGGCTTAGGGGGAGAACTATATGATTTTACCTCAAGCCATCTATGGTGAGATGACCCCATCGCAAGATGACCCAAATAGTCCTACTACTATTATGGGGTGGTGAACGAGTGAAAGGTGGGAAGCTATGAAGTACAGTGGAAGGAAATTGTACCATAATATATGTGCTTGTGGATGATGAGGGTGAAGGAAGGATAAATGTTACAATGGATGTGATCAACCTCATGGAGGAAAGTGGCATGAGCGAGGTGATGGGTTGGTCAACGGAGAGTGGTGCAAGATTAGTGGAAATAGTGGAGGATGAAGTGGGAGTGAAGAATGAAGCAAAAGTGGAAAGAAGGGGCTGAAAAAAGCATATCTTCTTTTGTAGGGGCTTATGGGGAGAACTATATGATTTTACCTCAAGCCATCTATGGTGAGATGACCCCATCGCAAGATGACCCAAATAGTCCTACTACTATTATGGGGTGGTTAGATATGGGTACAAAGGAGGGGGATAGGATGAAGACCTCTAAACCATGAAAAATTATTCTTTTTATGGAGGGGCATCTTACTATTATATAAAAGGAGTATCCCCCTCTTCTTCTTCTTCTTCTTTGATAGATAATTATTCTTCTACCATAGTTTCCACCTCATGGTGCTCGTCTTAGATGTTTTCAAACTATTGGTTGGTGTCTAAATCATCAAAATTATGATCTCACTGACCAATTTCTTTCCTATATTTCTAATAGGCATTGATATTTTCCTAGATCTAGTCCCTTTGGATGAGCTATGCCCCTAGACCTTTTGTTATTTTTTGCATGGGTTCAATCTTTTGGACCACCTTGTAAAAGGACTCCCATGGCTTGTGGGTGTCGAATGAGATTTTGGATAGATCCACGTAATACTTGATGTCATCCTCCACTGGTGATATTAATTTTTTGAGGTATGGTTGGGGTTTTTGATTGAGTGGGGAGGTAGTATTTAAGGAATACATATGACCAACTGGGTCAGAGTTCCATTGGTCATCAATTTGGTTGAGGTCAATCTTTATAATCTTGAGTGCAATCAAGTGATCCTATGACCTCTTCACCACATGATGTCTCCTTTTTAAAATGGGACATCATATATGGCCTTGTTATTGTGGCCCATACCATATATTGAATCAATTTCATCAAGTTAGTGAGCCAACTCTGAGGCTAGGGTCCTATTTGTGAGTAGGTGCAAGAGCTAGAATGGCTCCTCCTTGAATCTATGCACCTGAATGAAGGTAAAATGGGTCCTAAAGAACAAATTTACCATAATTATACCACCAATGAGATAAGACCTCTAGTCATATATAATTATTAATATGATGGCCTCTTGGATAAAGTCAATGAGGACTGGGGATAGGAAGAACTCTAAGAACTCATAGTAATCCTATGTGGTTGATAAGATGTGGGTCGATGAGGTGGTGGGGATCATCATGTTGGGATGGATGCTTATCTAAATGGAGTTGAAGGTGAAGTATGTATAAAATAATTGGGATTTATGATATAGGATTAGGTGTAAGAGGAAAGAATAATACCTAAAGGTATTTAGTGTTGAGAAATTTGTCAGCTCATTGTGCATGGTGACAGTGATGGCATTTACAAAGTCCATCCTATAAACCTTATCCTTTATCACCATATTCAAAAGAAAGAATACCCCTAATTATAAATTGATGACATGATAATATGATTCCATCCTAAAGATAAATGCTAACATAGAAAGGGCATCTTTCAAGTCCTTCATCATGAATATTACAAGGGCAATAGGTAGAGGAAGTGCTTCAGTGTAGTTTCTCTAGAGGAGTAAATTGATGAAATTTGTATTACATACCTAGGTGAACCAAACATTTTGTAATCTCTCCATATTATAGACATAAGTGTTGGGGTCACTTAAGAATTGGATCATCTCCCTTATTACATCATCATTGATATCCACTTTTAGGTGGTTATTGCCTGTAATAATGCTAGTATTGACATCATATCTATTTATGTATAGGGAAACAATATTTGGGCATGGGTGAATAAGATTCACCATGTACTAGGATAGTGTGGAGTTCTAAATCCTATACTCATATGACTCATAGTCATTACTCTATACCTTTTTGATCATTCAGGTGTGGGTGCCCTCCCTTAAGCACTTTAGGTTATTTACCAATTTTGAATCAAAGATCCCATCTACATAATATAGGACTAGTGAGGGGTCCTTGTAATTCCCCTTGGTGACAATTTTGACATTTGAAACCTTAGACCTTGGCCAAGTGAAAGTGAAAGCATATGATTTTCTTATGATGTACTACAGGGGAAGGTCTCCATGACCACCTAACCCATGTGTTATCTATTTTCTTAGATGTTTTTTACTACTAGATGAGGATGTATAAGTCTACATATTATAGGCACTTCTCAAATATTCTTTTATTTTTTCAAGGAAAAAAACTAGATATCAGTCTTCACTCACAATTCTTGCAATCCTTGGCTCAAATATCATTACTTAATATGCTCTATTTTGCTTGGTGCTCTTAAAATTTTGAAGGTATTTAATTGTTCATCCTGATGAGGAGAGGGGTATTTATAAGCCAATGATTCTAAGTGCAATCATTATGAAAATTTTGAATTTAGGTTCACCATAAATGTCAAGGGTGGCACACACAATTTAAGAACATCCTACAAGAGATTTGTGGTGATCTTTATGGGGGATTGTGCAATACAAAGTTCTTGGTATTAATGGCAAGAGGAGTTGGGTACATAACATTCTTTAAGAGAATTTTTCAAAAATAATTGGAGCCAGGGTGTAGGCACTTGGTAGTAGGACTAGCCTCTTATGCCAAAAAAACTTATTATCGAAGGGAAACAACAAGGGAAAGAGAAATAAAACAACAAAGGGAAACAATAACAAAGAAGAGCAATAAACTATATACCAGGGGAAATTTGATAAATTAGTTGAAGTGTTTTAAGTTGATTCCATTAACCTTAATCCCTAATGCATTTCATTCTCCATCTTTCAACTCAAATGCATTACCTTATCTATTTTAAATGATGTGAAGTGTCCCCCTCCATAGGGAATCAAACTTTGCTTGCTGGCCTAGTTTCATGGCCCTTTCATCATATTTTAAGGGCCAAGTCCCCTAGCTTAAATCCTAGGTCTAATGATTTCTTATCGAACCATCATTTGATTGCTTACTATCATATGAACTTTGCATCACCATCTTGCTCTCTCACTTCTTGGAGGCTGAGTAATTCCACCAACCTAACCTCCATCACTTCATTCTCATATATTTCAATAGCCTTTAAAATCTATAAGGTGGGGATTTTCATTGATATGGGTTTGACCACTTCCTTCTTGTATACTAGTTACTATGGGGATGTCTTAAGGATCTACTTGGGAGTAATTAAATTGGCCCAAAGGGAAATTTTCACATGAATATACCACACCCTTTGTTTTTTAGTGCCCATCCTTTTGATCAACCTAATGATATTCTTATTTTTTTATTTGACCAATGGATTCCTTTGTGGGTATTAATTGGATGAAGTATTCAAGAAAAAGCCATTTTGGATCACAAATTATGAAATATTGAAGTTACAAAAGGATTTTAAATTATCAAAAAAGATAATTTTGGGTAGAATGAACCTTGCCACTTACTCTTCCAAGAAGTTGAGGACCATATTTTTGGTTGCCTCCTTCAATGGGACTATTTCTATCCACCTAGTGAAGTAATTGGTGGCTGTAAGTATCTATTTATGGCCTACATTAGAGATGGGATTAATAATCCTGATGAAATATAAGACCCATTATGGAAATGACTCATCAATCATAATTGGGTTTAATGGCATGGCTAAATTCTTTTGTTTGCCCACAAAGAATTGACATTATTGGCATTTCTTAATTGGCTGATGGTAATCCACAAACATGGTTGGTCAATAGTATCCTATATGCATGATATTGGTCATGGTGGTATTTGCTATAAAATGGCCACCTAAAGGGGTGAAGTGCATATCTTAAGGATATTCTTAATTTGGTGATTTTTGACACATCAAAGTAGATCTCTATCAAAGTTTCTCTTGAATAGGACTCCCTAGACTAGTGTAAACTAGCCCCTTACAACCTATAGAATCACTTTGTGTGTATAAGGAGACCATTATGATATCCATTAGTTTGAATTAAATAGGCTATGTTAGCAATCAAAGACTTTTTAGCTTTGTATTGATTTAATAAAACCATTTCTAGTATGCCTTGTTCTTCTATTAGGGCATATGTGCATTAAGCTAGATACTCACAAATCCCTCTTCCTTTTATCACCTTGGTTGTCCTAACTTCAACATCATATTATATGATCTTGGTGATATAATTGTATTATTTTTCTATAATATCTCCTTCTATTATGTACTCTCTAATGTTATAATGTGCCATGTATACCATTGTCTTACTCCCTACCACCAAGTGCCTAAATTTTTTAAGTATTTTGATGATGGTGAAAGCTTATTTCTCTAAAAAGTTTTACTTAAACTCATATCCACACAAGGTTATTGAATAAAAAGTGATTGGGTGATCAATTCTCCCTTCTCCTTCCTTTTGAGTTAACACAACTACCATGATATGTTCATTCCCATAGACATACATGATGAAATATTTAGACACATCAATATTGACTAACACAGGGCAATCGATATCACTTTAATTTTTTCAAATACTACTCATCTTTATATGATCCATTTGAAGGGTTGGTCTTTCTTCAAAATTAGTGTGATTGGACTTACAAATCCTACAAAGTTAGATATGAACTTGCTCATGAAATTGAGCTTTCCTAGGAAAGATTGGACCCCCTTCTTATTGACCAACAAAGCCAAATACTTGATAGCCTTAACTCTAACTAGATCAATATATATTCCTTATTTAGATATTATGTATCTAAGTAATTTTCCTTATGGGACTCTAAAACACATTTTTTGGGGTTAAGAGACACCCTAAATTTTTGGCACTTTTAGAAGATCAACTCTAGGTGGTCATAATAGTCTTCCTTCTTTAAGAACATGGTGAAGTCATCTAGGTAGATGAGGATGATATCATTGATCAGGAATTTGAAATTTACATCCATAGCTCATTGGAAAGTAGCCCTTGTATTTGAGAGGCCAAAAGGTATCTTCATGTACACGATGGTCCCCCACTTTATGGTGAAATTGGTCTTGTGTTGGTCCTCTTCATCAAACCACACCTAGTTATATCCTAAGAATACATCCAATAGAGAAAGCAATTTTGTGCCTACTACTATTTGGAGGATGTATTCTATTGATGGGAGGGGGTAATCATCCTATATGGATGCTTTGTTTAAGTCCTCAAAATCCATGCATATCCTGATTTATCCACTATTCTTCCTTACTATAAATAAGGTGGATACCCAAGTTGAATACTTTATTAGGTAAATAATCCTTGATTCAATCGACTTTCTTAGTTTTTGAGCCATAAAGGACTCAATTTTTGGGTTAACTAGACTTTGATTATACTGGAAAATATTGAATCCCTCAACTAGATCAATGGTGTGCTAGATTACTTTGTGGTCTTACCCTTTCAGGTCATCATAGGTCCAAGACATCAATCCTTCATATTTATTGAAAAAAGACACCAGTCAGTCCTTGTGTTTTTGGGAAACCTCTTTCCTAACCTTAAGTTTGCTTCATTCTCTAATATAAATTTTAGAGTGGTCATTTTTATCTATGACAAAATTCTATTTTTCATTCCTTTCATCATCAAAATCAAAAAAATTCTATAGGGTGATCAACCCCTTTGGCATCTTATTAAATTTTAGTTTCATGTTATGATCCTTGTAGGATTCTTCAATATTCATCTCCAATTTCTCTACAAATTCACATGATTTTTGGAGAAACATGGCTATCTAGGCATTACTCTTGAATACTTTCTAGTTTTTGTCATTGTCAAGAATGGTAGGTCTGATAATTACCCACACTACTTGTTCATTGGTGAACAACTCTATCATCACGTCAAACTAGGAACCAATTATTGCCATCCTATTTGCCTCCACATTCATGGTTTTAGGGATGATTTGAATGTTGAAATCTTTGAATGCCTCACTCAAATCCCATATTTGGTGGTGGTAGGACCTCATATGGACATTCTTCATAACCAAGACCCATCTTACCTATCTTACCACTAATTCAGAGTCATTGAACACTTTTAGCTACTTTACACCTATACACTCAGTAAGATTGAGGCCATGGACTAGTGATTTATATTTTTATTCATTGTTCATTCAAGTAAATTAGAATAAAAAGGCCTTGAGGATCTCTTTTCTTGATGAAGATACTAATTAGATATCAGCTCTGGAGCTAGTTTTACATTTTACACCATCAAAATGTAGGGTCTAAAACTCAGACTCTCTTTTAGGTTCTTTTATTTTACCCTCCTTCCTTATGACCTTAGGGATGGCCTAATATAATCATGGATTGCATAAGTCTTGAGCTTAGTAGCATCAGAATTTGTGAAAGGGTCATTCTCATTAAAGTCATTGATGAGGACTTCTTCCTCTAGGCTCCTATTATCTACCACTCTTTCTTCTTTGAGCATTTCTATGTGATACATCTCTTTCTTAGAGAAATAAGTGTGCATTGCTTCAAAATTGACCATTGTCTCATCATCTATGTACTCTACATGTAGTGGATCAAATAACACTTTTAACTTCAAACCATATTTGGTCTTTAGGATTAAATGGGACTAATTAAAAGATAGGTATCCACCTTTCTTAGTGGTGAAATCTCTGAATAGACACAGCCTAAAGACTGGTGGGATGCCTATGACCACAACCCCTTGAGGAACTATGATATTGGGATAAGAGTAAAATTTTATGGGAAGATCCTTGATAACACCTATGGTCTAAACTTTCTTTCTATCTAATTACATTACCCCTTTATTTAAAGATTCATACTAAAGTTGTAGTGTATCTACAATCTGCTTGGGCATCATGGTGGTGCTGGTGTCAAAATGAATTACAAAATTATAAAACAACTTCTTCCCCATATGAGAGTTAAATAAAATGGGTTAGGTTTTATCCTACTTACCCCTACCTGAGAGTTGATAAATGTAAATGGTGATTGAGGTTATGCAATGCTACTACCTTCCTTTCCTTTATCTTGTACTATATCTATAGCTAAGATAGCTCGTGCAAGTTTCTCCTAATCTTCCAAAGCTTCTTTTAGCATGGGTTTTGTCTTAATAATAAATAAGATGTCCCAAAGAGAAACATTAGCTATAACATTCTTTAGTTGCTCCATCACATTGTATGACCCTTGTGGTTAGACTTTGGGGTCCCTTGACTTGTTTTATGTTATCTCACTCTATTTTCAGTATGTTGAAGGTGGTAATTAAGGTCATAGGTTGTTCTCAAAATTCATTTTAGGCCTTGTGAAGGCTTCTTGGGTCTTGGTTGATCTCCTCTTTGATCAAGTGAAGTAGTCTGATTAGACTCATGAGGCCTTCAACACTGGGATTTTGCTTGCATGAACCACATATTCATCTTCTACCCAAGATAAAAGTGCATGCTCTAAGGCTATTTCCTCTTCTTATTATAAGGACATTCCTTACATCTATTCCATTAAGATAGAATTCTTGACACCCCAAGATTTATATCCATAAGAAGCTGAATCAAGGGCATTTTATTATCTTTGTTACTTATTGACCTTTTACTAAAGATTAACTCTCAGGTAGTTTTAAGGTGTATACACATCATTACATGGGAATCACCATGAATTCTAGTCATTTCCTAATTTATTTTGGTTGGTGACCAATTATCTATTTGAACTCGATGAGACATTTTACAAAGGATTAGGGAATGGGATAATTTAATTTATAGGTCATACCTGGTGATTTGGAATCTGATGGTTCTATGCTTGATGATTTGGCCTCTACCTTTCTTGATATTGATTATGCTGATATGGAACCCTTCCATTCTAATAATTCTAGTAAGGGAGCTTTAGTGGCATGGCCTAATACCTTTTAAGAGTTATGATCTTATTGGAGAAGTTTTACAAGATACTTTTCATATCATTCATCTCCATGGATAGTGAGGATGATGAGGATGTGCTCACCTGAGTAGGAAAGTATACATACATGGAAGATAGAATTTGTGAGATAATCAAGACTTCCTCTTGTGGTAGAATTGATATTTCTAGGAACATTAGCATCAATGATTGAGGGGGAACCTTCCTAACATCTATCAATTTATTCTCAGCTCTAACTACTAGCTCATATATGTCCAACAACATCTGGCCTTTAAATGATTGAATCATGATGGCAATGTATAAGTTGAATACTTTGAGTTAAAATATAATAGCCATACCTATGGGTATTCAAGCTACTATTGGAATCCTTTGCCAGGTCTTATCAACCATGGTATTAAAATCAATAATAGCCTCTTACAAGGCTGTCTTAATAGTTATCAGCTATTACAAGAGAGATGACTCATTTATATTCTCATTAAATCACTCAAATAAACTATTTGCCAAGTCATCCTAAGTGGTGATGGAGTTGGGTGTCAAATATTAGTACTAGTTAAGGGTTCACCCTTTAAAAGAGGTATCCAATAGCCTTAATGCTACGTTCTACTAGGTGACATAGTGCATAGTAAAAACATTAGCAACATCTTAGAGATGTTCTACCACACTTTTAAAGTATTCTCCTAAAAATTTGGGGAGTACCTTTAAGGAATTAGTAAGAAAAGGGTCCCATGTAGTTGGTGCTACTAGAGGAATAAGTGGGCTACCATAGTTCCATGCTACAAAGTTTTTTGGTGGCCTTGGGATCGCCATTTTCTATGGTTTTTGTGTCATGCTAGATCCTGGGGTCCTTTGGTGAGTTGGGGATACTAGAGGTGGTTTTAATAACCTTGGATTCCTTTTTATTATTAACCTTGAAATAATCCTATGGCTCATAAACTTTGACTTGTAATCAAGCTATTATGGGTTTGAGTCTCACCAGTCATGCTAGAAAAGAAAAATTGTTAAATCCAAAAACTCTTTCTCTAGGAGAACAACCTTATATGGGAATATTTATAGATGTGGGACTCAAATGTAGTCTATAAAGTAACCTCTAGGGTTTTAGAATCCAATTATTTAGATCAATTTGGGGATGAGAAGGGATAAGAAGGAAATGCAAAAATAAACTAACTAGGGTGATGCACTAAGATCTTTAAATTATTGACCTATAATTACATAAAATATTTTGAATCTTAGAACATCACATACTATTAAAGGAGCATATGCATGAATTAAAGTCTATAATATAAACAAGAACCAATACTATAGAAATAAAGAAAAGAAACAACAAACATAAATAAATCTCCACTTAATTTGACATAGAACACCACATCCTCTTTATTTTTAGATGGAGAACAAAATAAAAAAGGCCTCGAGGGCACAATATTCAATCCTACCTATGAGGGACACTTGCTAAGTTTATAGAGTGAAAAATGTTAACTACTACTATTTCTATTCTAAAACTAGACTATTACAAATGGTTGCTCTTTAATAATAGAAAAAAGAATTATTCATCTACTAGCCCTTTACAAAAGAAAATAACTTTGATTATAAAGGCATCATGACCTTTCGAAGAAGTGACACATAGAACTAGGCACTCATGCTCATGATGGATCCATTGAAACTGAATGGGGAGCTCTAGCCCATGAGTATAATTAATCATTAGAATCATGGATATGGTATAATTTTAACATATTATGATGACCATAACACTTATTATAAGTGTGGTGATGACATGTATTTACCTTTAGAACTCCCTCTGGTATGCTTATTAATAAAGGAGGACCCACTTCTCTCAAACAATGGCATAATTTGGAGCTTTAAGAAGGAAAGCTTTACACCTAAGGAAAATTAAGATGCCACATGAAAATCTCCACTTCATTCCTTTTATTACTACATAGTGGGCCTTACCCATTACTCCATTAGCTAATGGTGCTACTCTAAAGTATAACAAAAATAAACTTCCCTTGGATAAGAATCATGATGATATGTGTCAAACTAGTGTTTCTCCTAGGGAAGTTGAGTAATTTTTTACAAAATTAAGTATGGGGGAACCACATGGAAAGTTTGTTTCTCTTTATAACTACTCAGTGGGACCTACCCATTACTCTATCAACCAATGGTACTACTCAATTTTTGAGAAAAATAAACCTCCCTTGGATAAGCATTGAGAACCTATGTGTTGATATGGTGCTTCTCCTAGGTGAACCAGGAACTTCTCCTAGTTTAATAAGTGTTGGGATTCCACGTGGAAGCTACAAGAGGAAGTTGAGACTTAGAAAAAAATAGAGAAGGGGACCCCTACAAAAGAGGTGGACACATCAAAAATGTTGAACTTGCCAAGCCCATCTATGAGAAAATCTAATTGCTCTAAAAATATATAAAATGTGGATCATGATCCATAAAGACCATGTAGTGATTGAAACTTACAACTTTATGCCCAAAACCCATCATCTCGTAGATGGCTAACATGTGAACTATTAAGCTTGAAGGGATTATTGAAGACCTATTCATCACTATGGATTATTGGTAATATCCAATAGACTTTATTGTCCTATAACCAAAAAGTTACTTGAGAGGTTATCCTCTCATCCTTGGCCACCCATGGTTGGTCACAACTGATGCTTTTATTGGTTTCATGTCAAGAAAAATGTTAATCTCCAATAAAAATGACACCAAGAAATTGATTCTTTATCTACCAACCAAGCATTCCCATAATGATGGACCAACTCCTTGGATTGATGACTTTAAGAAAGCTATCTCCTTTCAAACTTGGTGTATAATTTATTAGAGTCTAGCTTTGTAGGCATAAGAAGAAGACATTGTCCTTTCTGGTATCCTAAAAAATAATTATCAATAGGATCTTATAGCCATAAACATGTTTAAATGTAGACCATGCCCACTTTACAATAATTTTATTGAAAATGACCTTGATAAAACCATAAAGGACATTTGGACATTATATAAGTTGCTTCCCAATCAATGTATTTATGCTCCTTTAATTTCCAACATGGAAACCATGGTCATTTTAATAAATCAAGTGGATATTTTGTCAAATAAACCTCTCAACATTAGCACCTCTTTATCATCCCAATAAGAAATTCATTTACCTATAATGTTGAGAAAACACACAGTAGTATTTTCTTGGGATCACCATGACATGAGAGGAATACCCCAATATTTATGTACACACCACATCTACATTAAATAAGAATACAAGCCTATTCACCAACCCTAAAGACAAATTAATCTTTTAGTTAAAGATGTTATCCAAACTAAGTTGTAAAAATTATTTGGATATCCAATGGGTCTCTCCATTGGTTTTATACCTAAGGAAGGGGAAAATGGCATATTTGTATTGACTGCTAAGAACTAAATGTTTTTATAAAGAAAGATCACTTTTCCTACCTTTTATTGATCAAGTGTTGGATACATTAGTAGGAAAAATGTATTTTTCCCTCCTTGATAGCTATAGTGGTCATAATTAGATATGAATAGCCCCACAAGACCAAGACAAAACCACTTTTACTTGCCCTTGGGGAACCTATGCCTATATCATCTTAGCATTTGGTCTTTGCAAAGCCCCAACCACTTTTTAAAGGGCTATTTTGAGCATATTTTCTAATCTTTCCTATTATTATGTCGAATCTACATGGATGATTTCACCATCTATGGGAAGACATTTAAAGAAGCTCTTACCAACCTAGAGAAAGTTCTTCAACACTAATAAGACCACCAATTATCTTTGAGCAATGAAAAATGTTATATGCTTATGACTGAAGGGATTATGTTAGGACATCAAATTTCCCTTGCTAGAATTCAAGTTGATCTAGTAAAGATAAGTATTATTAAGGATCTACCCACATCAAAAAAATAGAATGATGTTAGAATATTTTTAGGACATGTTGGTTATTATATATGATTCATCAAGGACTTTAGTAAAATTACTACCCCATTATTTGGATTGCTTACTAAGGATGCTTAATTTACCTAGACTGATAATTATCAAGCTATATTTAAACAACTCAAGGACCTTCTCATAGAAATTCTTATTCTGAGGGGGAATAATTGGAAGAATCATTTTCACATCCATATAGATGTATATGACACTACCTTAGGAGTTTTCCTTGGCCAAAAAGATGAATCTTTGAGTTATGTAATCTATTTTGTCAACAAAAATATTCAAGGGGATGAGATTAACTACACTATAATAGAGAAGTAATTCCTTTCAATCATCTATTCCATCAAAAAAAACTGACACTACATTATGGGTTACCAAGTATTCATCCACATATATCATACAACAATTGAGTATTTGATGAACAAACCTATTCTAACAGGTAGGATAATTAGATGGTTTTTTTTGTTGTAGGAATTTTACATTACCATTATGGATAGACTAGGTAAAGATAACATAGTAGTAGATTTTATATCTTAGATGAAAAATGATGAATAAATTCCTATTGTTGATGATTCATTTAATAATGAGCATTTGTTTGCATTAACTATTCAATCTCTTTGGTTTTTAGACATTGATAACTATCTTATTATAGGATCACTACCACAACATTTTTCACCAAGATAAAGATAACATCTAATCCAAAAGAGCAACATTATTCTTGTATTGCAAGATATCTATTTGTTACTAGATCATATTCAATTATGTGAAGGTGTATCTAAGATGATGAAGCCTATGACATTCTCAAAGCTTGCCATGATGAACCTTCTATGAGTAATTTTGTTATAAAATAAACTACTATGAAAATATTTACTGTAAGATACTATTGACCTTCCTTGCATAAGGATGCCATGATGTATACCCACATATGTGATCAATGTTAATGTATGGGGAAACTTACTTGCTCTGATGAAATGTCATTGTATCCACAACTAGTTATAAAACCTTTTGACAAGTAGGGACTTGATTATATGGGTCCCATTGATCCTAAATCCAACAACAAGGAATATATATATATATATATATATATATATATATATATATATATATTATATATATATATGTATGTATGTATGTATGTAATAGAATATGAAATCAAACATAGAAATTCCACCCCTTACCATCCTCAATAAAATGGTAAAGTAGAATTTACAAATAGAGAATTGGAAAATATACTCACTAATAATTTTATCTTACATAAAAAATATTGGTTGACTCATCTTTTGTAAGCAGTCTAGGCTTATAGGATCACTTGGAAAACCATAACTAGTTTCACTCTTTATGAACTAGTTTATGGTAAGAATCCTATTCTACCCATTAAGTTTGAGCATAAAAAATTAAGGAAAACACTTGACTTAGGATTAGACCTATCCCAAGCTCAATAAGATACGATCATGTAGCTGAATGCGCTTGATGAACTTTAAAAGGAAGCACTTCTTCACATTAAAATAATGTAGAGACAATGAATAGGTTGGCATGATAGGAACATCAAGACTAAGAAATTCTAACTTGGTGATTAACAACTCCTCTTTGATTCCAAAAATAAATATCATAAGGGAAACCTTCAGTCCAAATGTATTGGGCCTTAAGAGATCAATTAAGTTTTTGATAATGGAGTTATGAAGCTCAAGAGAATGGACTCTATTCAATTCCATTTGCTTATTAATGGCCACAAGCTCAAGCTATTAAAAAAAAACCTATTTCCAAGGAGACTCTCACTCACTAACTTCTTGAAGATCAACATACATCTCTTTTTCATGAAGTAGACCAGCTTGTTCCTACAACCAAAGGGTATTTCTATAAACCCTTATCCAATATTTTCCAAGAATAATAAGCTTCCTTTAGCTAGGAAAAATCCATTCACAATGGCTTGATTTAGGATAAATATTATCATAACTCCTTGAATTCTCTAATTCTAGTTGAGTTGGGATTATAAAATCTAAAAGAAAAAATTAAAAATCAGCAATGAAAACCTTCAGGCATTGTTGATGACTATGGAATCATATAACCAAGTCACTAGCTGATCAATATTCGTTAAAACAATCGTAACAATAAACTTTTATTTCCATATGTTTTCTTACATATTCATTCTTTAAGAGTGAAAATCTATTTATTTTTGCTAAATAATAAAATTCTTGTTGCTATATGATAATTATTATTTCCACTCCATCATACATTACATTACTAGAATATCATCTCAAACATTACATGAAGCACTCTTGCTTCCAACCAATGGCTAATGTATACCTAGTGAACCTCACATCTACCACTTTAACTAAGTACCTTTTACATGACCCCATCACATCATGCTTTCAATATTTCCACCCTTAGTTGATGTCATCTCAACATCCTCATCACTCATGCACTAATGGAAAGGCAATCCTAAGTACTAAGGTAATTATTTGTTCTTATTCTATTACATAAATTTCAATTAGTGTCTAGATTATGGTTATTATTTCTATTAATAACTTCTGTTAAAACACTTGAGCCATCTCGATAAAATCTTCTTGCTTACCTAATTGACATGACCATTAAATGTTGCCACTACCACATCTGTCCCTTATCATTTCCATAGTCCTTTCACTCATGCCAACTCTATCCCTTGAGGACAAGTGACCACTTTTAGCTATGGGATTTTCCATAATCTAAACCAATTATCTATCTTCCAAAAAAAATTGAAACCTCAAACATTCCTTTCTGATCTATCCCCATTACCACCATACCTTTACTGTAAGAACACAAATCCTATAATTAAACATGAGCCACTTGACATCTCTCCCCTAACAAGTAACCCAAAAAGTGTGGTCCTATTTTAGAACATATGTTGGGTTTAATATTTTAAGTAGATAAATTCCTTTTACCAAGGGGTTATAGATAAGTTTTACAAATCATTAAACAACAATTTGGCAATAGTCAAAGGAATGGAGATAAAATTAACCAAAACTATCATCATTAGGGTAACCAAATTACCTAGAATAGGAGAATTTATCAGAGTTGTTGCCAGAATCTAGATAATGCGAATGCAATGGAGACATGATCACATGAGATGAAGCAAGTGTACACCACATAGATGTTAAATCAATTTGAAATTACACAAGACAAAATAGAGAAAACCAAAATCTAATTAACATGAGATGGCCAAAGTGAAGAATACATATAGGAGAGCACATAAGTAACTCCTCCACAAAAGGTGGCCAAGGCACCCCAAGAATAGACTGTAACTCCTCCATGAAAGGTGGTGACAAGGTGATAAGAATAGAGAAGTAACTCTCTTTAAGGGGGTTAATTATGACATTCTTATGACACCTATGACACATCTATGACACACATCTCCACATAAGCTAGCCTATCCCACAAATGTAGGAAAACTCCATGTAAGCACAAGAAATACAATTTCCCTAATTAAAAAATAGGGAAAAATAAAAACCTGCACTAATACCCCCCCATAAGAATAGCT
Source organism: Torreya grandis (assembly GCA_037957365.1). Taxonomy (NCBI): domain Eukaryota; kingdom Viridiplantae; phylum Streptophyta; class Pinopsida; order Cupressales; family Taxaceae; genus Torreya; species Torreya grandis. The sequence goes on along the minus strand of JARHVA010001666.1, from coordinate 2,217,086 downwards.
TAGGTGTGTAATGTGGAAATATAAAATGGGTCCCAGTAACTAGGCCTGATGAGGTACCCATGTATAAATGCAATCTCTCATAAGATAGAGAAAAGGAGAAAACCCATAGGAAAAAACTCCCCCCCCAAAAGAGAGACATAAAAGAAAGGAAGAGTCTAGTGCCCCCTGAAGAAGATGCTACTACAGATGTGGAACACACCCCAAGAAGAGCTCGTAGATGAATGAACTTGCTCTCAGTGAAAGGTTTGGTGAAGATGTCTGCAACCTGCTCTGAAGACTAGCAAAATATCAAGTCAATGACCTGACTATGAATAAGCTCTCGAATGAAATGCATGTGAATTATGGTAGTAAAATTTTGATACAAAAATATAAATGCATAAATTTAGTAAAAGAGATGAATTATTAGAGACTTTAAGGTAAGGAAATACATTTTTTTCATTACCAAAAAGATGGGGAAGATCAGCCTTATTCATCTTTAGATACTTTACCTATGAAGGGAGATACTCCATGATGCAAGAATTTCATTTTAAATTTATGGACCACCTATGGCATGGTATTACAATAAACTTTATCAATTTCCTACTTATTATGCTCATAAGAATAAGAAATACATTCCAAAAAGGTAACCCTAGAGTTCTATCTCATCAATGCTTAATTTAATTAATTGTACAAGATTACTTGCATAAAACTAGGCCCAATGTGAATTTGAAAGATTTTATTCAATTGATTAGAAGTGCATAAAGTGATAATGATGAGGAAGAAGAAGAGGTAGAGGTAGAAAGATAAATGGAGGAAGAGGAATAAATGGAAATACAAGAGTATCCTCATGTAGCTACATAACAACCTATAGAAGAAGATCCTCCTATAACTACACAAGAACCTGTAGAAGAGAATCCTCCTAAATCCATACAATAATCTTCAAAAAAGGATCCTCCTACATCCACACAAGAACTTGATACTCCTACAAATATGATCCTTATTGAGGAATTTTCAACAAGCAAGGAGACCAGAAGGAGGAGGAAATTGATACTCCAACCTAAAATTGAGGCATCTAAAGAAGAGATTCCATATTTAACCAAGGCTCCTAAAAATGCCAAGGTTACATCTAGTCTTGAAGGTCCTATAGGCTAAGAGGAAAGATGAGGGAGGTCAAGAACCAAGGCTTATTCTGTTATAAAAATTAGTGAAGAATCAGAAGAAGAACAAGGTAACATATTCGCTATTAGCAGTGACGAGGCACTTAAAACATCTAATTTCAATGAGATGTAAATTGATAAGGAAGAGGAATATCTCCAATAAGAAGAGTATTTTCAAGAAATAAATGTACATAATTATGAGGAAATAGAACAATAAAGACAAATTCTTGAATTTTTTTAAGAAGAATAATTTTAGAGCTACCTATAGATAGAACAATTGAAGCAAGCCCCTATGTCAATACAAAAATAATTTACTACATAGGAACAAGCTCTGCAAGAAATTGAACATCTAAGGAAAAAGATACAAGACCAATCAGGGAATGGTCTAGATGTACTTGCTGAAGCAACTTCTCAAATGAAACCTCTAGTAGATAGCCATTATGCAATTGATATCTCATATCCTCCTGTAGTAAGAAAACAATAGGCACAATCCACAATTGACCAAACAATTAGGTATAGTTCTTCATTTACTATGTCTTCTAGAATGGTGGAATGGATAGACAAGTGGTCTAAAAAATATTAACAATAGAAAACAAGAGATTAAAGGAAGAAGTAAGAACCAAAGAATAAAGGATCTCCATACTAAAGCACAAAATTGAAGATTTGGCTAATCTCACTTAGGCATTCCTTGAATGTAGGCCTCCCATAAGGGTGTATTTAATTTACCTTAAAGATTAGTGGCATCAATTTAAATTCAAGTGCATTTATTATGATTTTCCATTTTAATTAATAGACCCTCTCTTTTTTTTCAAATATACCATACAATCTCAGAAGAGGAACAAGTACAATTGTGTGAATTTTATCTTCATAACTATGTTGTGCCATATAGCAGAAAATGGAATCCCAACTTGTATGTTGGAGATGCATTCTTAAAGGCATTCATAGAATATCTTCTAAATAATCATAGGAGAGGCTATGAGATGACAAAATATAAAGAAAAGGAAATAGAAAGTTAACTAATTATTAGAGGAGAATCAAAAACACCTAAAGTTGTGTTGTTATAATGGGATGACATCATGTTAAGAAAAGAAGTAAGGGCTTGGTTTGATAAATATAATGATGAATCTCATGATTTATATTTTAGATTAAGAACTTATATTGGGCCATCAACATTAGAATCCCACTTAGAGAGATGGAAAGAGATCAACCCTAATCTGAAGAAGAAGAAGCCATACTCTCCTTTTAATTTAAAAGTAGATTTTGATAGAGCAACAAGGTACATTCTAATTGTAAGGGATCTAGAAGCACAATTATTGAGTATAAGATTTTAGCCTCTCTTTTTTTAGTACCCTATACCATATTGGCAAGATAAGACTCCTTTGAATGCATCCAAAGAAGTTAGAAATTGGAAGCTTTATGAACAAATATGTGGATTATATGCCCATCTATCTAGTGGTGTCATTGATCCTATAGATTTCAAAACTATCTGTGAGTTTGAGATGAGCAAGTTTGTTGCTCAAGGATGAGAAAAATATTAAGTTGGGGTGTGTGATGAGCCCCATAACTATCATGCTTTTTATCCACATTTTAAATATTCACCCTTTTATCTTACCATGTTTCTAAACCATTTCCCATAAGTTTTTATGATAAGACAACAATGTTTTGAAATAGCATTATGTTATCATGTATCTTTGAATAGTTAAAATTTTGTCTTGAAAGTCAAGTATTTAATATTTATCTTTTACTATAGGGTGATTTTATTTATAATGTGTTTAAAAGGTATTTGAAGAAATAGGTACATTCAAATGAACATTACATGGTCTATCCTACAATGAAGGAAATCCATCATGAAAAAACATACTACAATCACTACATGATCAAAGTTGTGAGTAAATAGAATCTGAGTCTAAAATCAACTGACTCAAAGAAGATATAACAACATTCATGGAACATAGTGAAAAAATTTGGTTAAGGATGAACAACTTGGATTGTCCTGAAGTAGCATCGGAAGTTCCATATGAATGATAACATTAGCAAAAGGAATTGATTTCTATTTATCCTATAGCTGAATGTTTCTTAATTTCAAATGTATCTTGTTTCATATAAGATAATATCCCTTGTTTTTTTTTTTTTTTGTGTGTCTATATATGTGTGTGTGTGTGTGTGTATTTCTCCAATAGTTACACACACACACACACACACACAGAGATATATATGTGTGTGTGTGTGTGTGTGTGTGTGTGTGTGTGTGTGTGTGTGTGTGTGTGTGTGTGTGTGTAGTAATAGGGTTGAGAAACTATTTAGAAATAAATTAGAGAAATAGAGTATAATCATATTTTGTATGATATTTTTTGTTGTAATTCTCCAATATTAATTCCTTATTACATTTGATAAATATGAAAAACTATTGAGTTAATTTAGTTTTTGTGTGTGTGTATGTATGTGTCTATACATACATACATGCATACATACATACAAACATGTGTGTGTGTGTGTGTGTGTGTGTGTGTGTGTGTGTGTGTGTGTGTGTGTGTGTGTGTGTGTGTAGTAATAGGGTTGAGAAACTAGTTAGAGATAAATTAGAGAAATAGAGTATAATCATATTTTGTATGATAATTGTTGTAATTCTCCAATAGTAATTCCTTATTACATTTGATTAATATGAAAAACTATTTCTGAGTTAATTTATTTATTTAAGAGGAATTATTAAACCTCTATTCATAAGGAGGAAGGGACCCCTTTAGAATTATTATAGTGACAATTTGATCCATCAATTAACTAAGCATGTTACTTATTTTATTTACGTGTTGAGTGTTTAATTTCTAGTTGTGTGATTTTCAGATTTGCATGTGATTATTTTAAGGAATCTTTAGAATATAGAGTAGTGTAATCATATAATTCATTATTTTGTATGAGTGTTCAATTCAACATTTCATTCCTTGTATAATTTCTAACATCTTAGATTACAATCAAAAGAATTTCAAATTAGAGGATTAAGTGTGCACATATAGTGACATCATCCTATCAAGTTTACATCCTTGGGTTGACATTTAAATGAAGTAGAAGGTACAAGTCCTTGGTAACTCTTATTTTTCATTAAATATCAAGAGGATTACATTAGATTGTGAATATGATACTAGTCAACAACATGCCCTAAAAGCTGTAATGATACTTTAATAATGGTTATACTACTTAGATCAATTTTAAAATCTAATAATCCATTAGTATGAAAATGATAGATATAATCCTATCATAGATAAGAGAATTAATGTGATAAACTACCATATTTCCTTTAACTTTTCTGAATCCTTACTCTATTCTAAGAGACTTTACAAGGACAAAAAATTGTTGTTATTTTAAGGGGCCTACTTTAGTCATCCCATTGCTCTATGATAGGTTGTAAATTAACACTCATAAAAATTAAAAAGTAGATACATATATATGATATTACCAAGCCTTATCCCTATGTATGACATGCAAGAAAGTATTTTATTTTATGTTCTCTTTCAACAATCCTTATTTTTGGCACAAGGATGCAATAATAAATCTTCAATACATAAAAAATATTTTTAAAAAATTAAAATAAATCCTTAGATGTGATAATTATAATTGCATGAGCATTAAATGGGATATCTTGGTATGATATATTATAAATTTTATTAAGGTTCTTATGTATAATTAGGACCTTATTAGCACGTAATTTAACATTATAGAAGTAATAAAGCTACGAATCAGGGGAAAATGAAACATAGTGACCATGGAGGGAAATGGCCAAAGAACACACAACCAACATGACTGCTATCTTAATGTTTTGACAATGGTCAAATCATTATCATTTTTTTTATAATAGTCAATGTGACTAAAAACCTTAAAACATATACCTTGTGAAAGATAAATGACATATCTAGAGGTGTTTATGAATGAATATAAATAAGGGAAATATATATGAGGCCCAACAAAAATAAAAAATTACCAATAGGGACCTAATTTGAACCAATGGTCCATATATATGAACACACAATAATAATATTATAATTAAAATTCATGTATAAAAATTATGTGTCTACATAATGCCTCAATTTAAATGTGTGTGTGAATATAAATCAAAATAAAATAAACAAGGGTGGATATGGGTGTTGGTGTGGTTGTATCATTTCCTATAAGTTATGATATAAGATAATAACTAATATAAAAGTGATATGCAAGTTAAAAGGATGAGATAGGTTATCTTAGATTAAAGTCTAGGTCCAATGCCTTGTAATATAAAAACTCTATCTCCTCTCCATCTACAAGAATGCATTTATTTACATTGAAGGTCCATGAAAAATCACCAATACACCTATGTCAAAAAAATTAGTGTACCTACAAATAAATGTGAATATTTATGTGTAGATCAATGTATATTTAAATTGATAACAATGTAACCATTTAAAAAAATGATAAATAAAAAGAAAAAATAGGAAAAAATACACATAATGTCACATGAACCATGATACTATACTAAAAATTATTAAACTATCATGGGTCCAAATAACCCTACTGAGTTGAAGAATATTCAAAATTTTGGTCTTACTAACCTTGTGAAATGGTGAAATCAACTTTGTAACTAAAGAAGAAAACATCTAGTACCTCTCTATAGCCTCTTAAAATATATGTAACCTCTTGAAATCATGTAATACAATATATAATAATCCAAACATATGGCCTCTTTTGAGGTGAGTGATTTTATTACATATCACTCAAAGTGAAAGGATTATGTGCACCATATTTAAAATAGATAAAAAAAATTATAATAATATTGGAAGCATTTTTGAAACATATGTGTATGGGTTAAATCATAATGGTTAGTCCCTCTTTTTGGTATAAATATGCCATATAAAATTCAAATATCCATATTTAAAAACATGATTTTGGTTGATTGAAATTAATAAAACATAGGTATTTTTGCTTATATATACAAGATGTAGTGGATCCACATTTTTAAAAACTAATTAAAGTACATTAAGTAATTTTTTTGATTTATTTTTTAATTGTTTATAACTGGTTTTTAGTTTCCTAGTAGGAAAAAATATTATTTTATGACCTATATAATCATAGAAATATATCATAATTAAAGCTCATCAATAACCCATCACTAATTTGTTGAAGTATAAGCAATACAAGCGAGGGAATTGAAAGGAAAGGACAAAGCATATACCTTTATGTAACAATATGCCCCAATATGGACAAGATATAGAAATAATTTAAAATATTAACATACCTTAATTTAAATAAGATGTATGAAAGGACATATAGAAAGTGTTTACCCTGATATAAGTAATGTATAATCTATATACACATGGGTGAATCTTACGAATGAGAATTGTAAAACAATGAGGCACATAAAATATTATGAACCTATATTGATGATGAATATGAGTGTACAATTGGTTTCACCCAATTTTGGTGGGATATACTATATGAAGCTCAATAGAGACAAGACTTTAATAAATGTTTTGACATGACTAGACAAGACAACCAAGAATAAGACATGCAAAAAATATACACAAGAGTTAAAAAAAAGACTAAAGAAAACATAAAATAGACCATAAAAATAATGAAAACAAACAAAATGAAAATGTGAAATTAAAAAGACTCGAAAAGAAACATTTAAAAAAAAAGACTCAAGTGTAAGATTGACACAAATGCATAATATTTATTGGATTTTTCAAAGGCTTGCCCTATAATGTATATATGTGATAGGCCCCTAAACCAAGTTTATTTGTAATAATGAAGGCACCTAGATAATTAGGTTTTAACTTGCCTTTATTTTATTTATTTACATTTACAAAAAAATTAATTTGATACCATATCACACACATTGATTTCAATTGATATAGTTTTTTAATTATATTCCCTTTAAAATTCTCAATAGCATGAATATATGCTTCATCCAAGATTTGAAATTTATGTAATATTTTTTATTATTTTAATTGTTATCAACAATAATTTTTAGTGACATACAAAGATAAGGAATCTAAAAATCTAAAGAAGAAACTACTTTTACACCATATAAAATGAAATAATAAGTAACCCTTTCAGTTGTCTTAACACTTGTTCTAATTTTTGTGAATCATATATAATTTTATTTTTCCAAAATTAACCATGATTAGAGACTATTTTACTAAAAATATTAATAATTATCATATTTGTAGCCTTAGCTTGGCCATTCCATTTAGGGTAATAAGTATTTTAAAATTTACTTTTAATCTTATGTTTAACTCAAAACTTATTTATCATCTTATTTTTTTAATGATGAACTGTTATCTTGTAATAATAGATGATGGAAGGAAAAAACTAAGAAATTATATGAGTCATTAGAAATATACAGATGTCTTTACTCATGGTAGATTATAAAGGTATGAATTCAACCCATTTTATAAAATATTCATTAGTTGTGATAATAAATTAATGACCTTCTGATGATGAATGGCTAATATTCACAGGTGGATCAAATTCCCAAATGAAAAACAACTAAGGAAAAAAAGTATGTTTCAATTATAGAGATGATGCATGCATTAAATTAATGTATTTGACAATTATCACATACATTTTACATACTATTTAATTTAAATTTCCATTATAATCCATTATTAATAACTTGTATGACATGAATTTTCCACTAAACATTACACCACACTCACTATTAAGAACCTATTGTAAGCTATATTAGTTTCTTCATGCCAAACATCTAAGAAATTTACCATTAAAGGACCTTTTGAAAATAGATTCTTTAATAATAGCATATAATCACAATTTTATTTTATCATTTTTTCTAAAGTGATTAGAAAAAATCTCATTTCTAGATATATACATACCGTTATGAGTTTTTTGGGCCACAAGCATTGATAAATATGGTCCAACATGTCTAGATATATTAATGAAATAGTTATTTGTTATAATATTTTAATAGTAGATATAACATGATTATATTTAATCTTTATAGGAACAAGGAAAGTAACACTAGGCAAAGCATCCATATGTCGATGACTTCTTGGAATGTTTCCAATCTCAGACTCATCAAATTGTGTGATCAAACTAAGAACCAAGTCATGATATGGAATTAAGTTTTATTATTTTGTATTATAAACACTGATAACTTGATTAATAATAAGTTTAAAATCACCATAAAATTTAATAGATTTAATATTTAAATCATGTGTGTCATGAATATTTAGAAATAAAACCCCATATTATAATATGTTACATGAAAATATCAATCAATATGTTAATGCCATATTCTAAATGTGGGGAATTACTAATATAACATCAAACCAAAAACCTAAATCAAATTTGTACCCATAAAAATACATGGTCCAAGTTCTTTTTTACATTGGTACACATAGAACACTCATGAAGATAAATATCATCTTGGGAGTGTGGTTAAGTAAGGAGGTTTTAGTTGATTGTTTAGTGATGAAATTCCATCTAGATTTTTTTTTTGGTGTAAATTTAATATTAATATACATGAGTTTCATGAGTCACTTATCTATTCATTCAGATTTATATGGCATACATATCATGTATTTTAAAGGATCAATATTAGTAATTACCCTAATATCGATAATGAGCATGGACTATCTAATTTTTTATGTGGCAAACATGATAGTCAAGAATAATATTTCCATTGAGTTGTAATTATTCTCATAATCAAATAAAATATGCATAGTGTAATAAGTCTCATTCTCTATGATCATCATTATATTGTGTAATTAGTTTTATTAGGATGTGCTCAATGTTAGATACATATATTAACAATTGTTGATTGGAAATAAGTGGCATAATAATTAAGGGATTAGGTAGATATTATTAAATTTCATAAAATACTTTTAAAATTATTAATTACATTTAATTTTTTTGCCCTTATGTAACAATCATGAAAATGGTTGGGTTTTATCAACTAACTAAGCAATAAACCATCTAATGGATTGAATTTTTACTTACAAATTCTTAATTATTTACGACCTTTAGGAGGAGTATTTTCAACAATACCTTATAATATATTAATATCCACTTTGATAACTTTATAATATATAATAAACCCCCAAAATAAATTGAAATGAGTTAAAAGTAGGAACACATTGGAAATGAGATGCTTAGGAACATGCAACGATCCTAACACTATTAAGAAGGAAGACTAGAATGAGGGCCCAAGATGGGTCCCAAAAACCCAAGTGGTTCAAAAAATAATCAAGAAAAACAATTAGGAGCAAATTAAAATAGGAGAGATCAAAAAGAAGATCAAAGTACCTAGGAAAAAAGGGTGAAAGGTCAACCATTGATTTATAAAAATGTTGATATCCTTATTTTAGATCTTATCACTAGGGATTATGGTTTCCATATAATAGTTTCTAACAAGGTTGTTTATAGATCACACTCTAATATGGAAAGCATATTGATTGGAAAATTTATGGGATTTAGACCAAATATTGATGTTTTTAGAAACATGTCCTCTAAGAAGTGGAATACAAAAGGACAAATTGAGATCTTAATAATGGTAAAAGGTTTAATCATGAAATATTTCTCTATTTAAGAGTGTGATGTAGTCATAGGATAAGTTAGAAAATAAGAGAAGCCAAACCAATCAACTAGTGATACTATCACCATTATTTAAAACACACACACACATTAAAGAAACTCAATAAAATATAATTCATTAATTTAAAAACAAAGTACATAATATTTTTCCCAGCAGGGGCTATGGTTCTACTATGATCAAGTTATTTTAGGCTACCTTTCAATTATAATTATCAAATCTTGGACTAATATTATGATATATCTTATTGAGATTTATCCCGCTCTCACTCTCACTCTCCTTCTAATTGTATTTGGCTGCAAATTGGTAGAGATTCCTTTATTTTTCTAGATAGATATTGAACAGGTCTCAAACCTCCTATTTATAGACCTTAAAATCTATTCAAAGGCCTATTTTCCTACCAATTTAATATATACCAAGGTAATGATAAATTAATGATTTTTTTTTTAATATTTACAATCCAAGTTGGTGAGTAAGGATTCAAATGTAATCAAGCTATCAAAATCCCAACTAGTTGATTCACATGCAATTATTTTTTGTTTCCTACCTTCAATGTTGATGTAATCTATTTAAATTTTTTTTGGTCATGAGAGTGACATGGAATTTAGTTCAATATAATCAAATTTTTAGTATATTTTAGGAATATATATGCGCTTCATGTAATGATTACTTTACATAATGGAAGGATGTAAATAAGCACCCTGGGTTATGCATACATGATTCCTTCATCTAAAGATGGTGCTCTATATTTATACATTGTTTATCCTTATTTAGATTATATGTGCTTAAACACTTAATCTATAGAATGGTATTAAAACTCCAAAAAAAAAATATATATTATTTTTCACCCTAGATTATCCTAAATCAAACATCCCAGGTAAATGAAATGTTATCTCTAACCCAAAAATTTGTTATTTATGAGATCATATCCATAAAGACCAATATAAGCAAGGTCTAACCATGATGCATATTTTATTTTTCATTTTTTCCACTTGACTCAATATTTATTATACCACTATGCATCCTTTTCACTACCCTAGAGTCAAAAATTGATCCTATCTTTTATAATTATTTTTATGGTAACTTCGATATCAAGTCAGGGATTTGTGCCTCTTCCTCTCCTCAATTTTATTTCACCTCATGAAAATTATACAAACTAACTACATTAAAAATGGATGAGATATCCATCCCTTTTACAAATTCAATCTCATACGTGTTTTCTGAAAATATATGCAATGTTTTACATGGTTTAATATTTATTAGCTTCAACTTATTGTAGGTAAACCATAGAAATATCTCTTTGCAAAAATGTGTTAACACCAAATATCCTATCTCAACTTCCTTTTTACTTCATCTTTCATCTGCGTGTTGCTTATAACTTAGGCTACATTGTTTTAGTTTTAACTTAACCTTTTCATTCACTCCTTCCATGTATTCCACATAATCTTCATCCGTTAGGCTTAGTTCATTCATTTCATCTAGCCTTCTTAACTTAGTAACTCCCATGGGACTGACTCCAAAAACTATATGGAAAGGTGTTTTTCTCATATTCCAATTCACAAAATCATTATATGTAAATTCATAATGTGTCAATAGTATATCCCACTATGATATTTTATTTCCAAATAGACATATTAATAGATTCCCAAATGCTCTTTTTGACTACTTCAGTCTACAAATGGTACACAAAACTATAATTAAGATTTGTTTTAAAATTCCTCAAAATATGCACCATAAATGGCCTATAAATTTGGTGTCTTAATTGAAAATTATACTATATGGTGGTCCATGTATTCCCACCACCTCCTTGAAGAATAATTTGGTGATGTTCATCATGTCATTAGTCTTCTTGAAATCAACAAAATGTACCATGTTGATAAATTGATCTACTAAAACAAAAATAGATTCATTGCCTCTATGTGTTATTCAAGATATCAACAAGAAAACCATGTTGATATCCTCTCATGGCCTCTATAAATTTTTTAAGTTTTGATAAAAACCCATTTTTTAGATCCCCCCTTTACCAACTAGAAAACTTAACATCCCTGTACATATATGCACACATATTGGGTTAGTAATAGCTTTCATCCAATAATGGAAATGTCTTATCCACACCAAAATGTCCTATTATCCCCCCATGATTTTATTTTATTATATTTTTGTGCATCCACCCTTTGGGTATACACATCTATTCTCCTATGAAAATTAACCCTTATTGAATCACATAATCTAGCCATGGTGTCTGATATATGCTAGTTGGATCCATGTAGGCTCTCCATGCATCTTGAAAATCTTCATCTTCATGGTAAAAATACTCCATTGAGTCAAAACACAACACTTTGACCTTTGTATCATTTAACACTTGTGCTCTCCTACTTAGCACATATGTAACATTTTTTTATCTTTCATTTTGGTGATTCAATATAAATGTATAGATTTATATGTATTCTACCCAATTCACATGCCTCTAATTTAACCTCCCCTAATTTTTGATGAAATTTATCACTTTATGACTAATTTTTAACACAAAATATTTCTACAATAAGTAATGGCTCCACTTTTTTAGTGCTTGCATGATCATGTATAAATCTTGGTCATCGACTACAAATTTTCAATTTGTGTCATTTATCTTCTTGTTAACATATGTTATAGGCCTTCCTTATTTGCTTAGTACTATGCCAATTTCAACTCCACTTGTGTCAAAATAAACTTGGGATAATTTTTTTAAGTTAGGCAGTGACAACAGTGACTATTCCACTTTATTATTCAATTGGTGAAAACTATTTATTCCATCTAGATGAATTTATTATGATCTTTCCATATCATATCCATGATTTCTATGCATATCCCATTGAAGTTTCTTATGAATTTCCTATAGAAGCTTGATAAACCATGGAATATTAGAAATTCAAAGTTACTTATAAATGAAAACCACTCCATTATTTTGCATGTTTTTTTAGGTTCCATCTTTGACCCCTCATTTGAAATTATGAAACCTAAGTATAATATCTCTTCCTTATTAAAATTATAATTCTTCACATTGATCATTTTTTTTCTCCTGCAATATTTACAACACATATCTAAAATGTGCTACATGATTTTCTTCCTTTGTTTTACTAAATACCAAAATATCATCCAAGTAGGCAACAACATATTTTACTAAAAATTATTTCAATAATTTTTTCGCCAACCTCATGAACATATTTAATGTTTTATTTAATCTAAACAGCATGAACATTGTCTTTCATTTCTCTTGAACATTATATTTCACCATTAATTTCTCTTGAACATTGTGTTTTACCAATCTCCATTATGAATTTTGATATGATGATATCTTATATTTAGGACTTATCTTACTAAAATATTTTTCACCACTCAAAAAATCCATCATATCACCCATATGTGGAAATAGAAACATGTAATTGATTATAGTTTTGTTAATACACATTTGCCATTATACATATTTATTTGTGGTAAAAACTATAGGTATTAGACATGAGATCAAAATTTATATTACCAATCCTTTATTTCATATCTATTATAACTAACTTTTTAATTCCTTGATATCCATTAACATCATCCTATGCATTACCTATTTAGGAAACTAACTCCTAGGATATGGTCCATGTGATGACTAATAATTTTTATTAATGGTAATTTTTATGGTAAATTTCTTGACACATTATCAGTGACCTCATTTATAAAATCATTTAATTCACACGTAAGTGTCTTCTCAAACTTCTCACTAAATTTTACACCATATTTGGTATGAGCACATAACATATATCCTCCTAATTTTATTCTATCAAGAACTCCTTACTTGATACCATCAACACTCTTGAGAAACAAATGTTGTATCCTCTTTATTCTTAAATTTTTAATGGGATTAGGGTATAATTATTACCATACTTATCCAAGTGGTAAGTATTCATTCATCTATCATTTAATAACTTGCTATAAAATTGTTAAGGTATTCCCAAAAGTATATGACATACATCTATTTACATCAAATTGCACCATACCTCATCCTTGTAAGTGTTTATTTAGAATTTCACCACACATTACTTATTAATTAATACCTATGAACTATTATCCAACCATGAAACCTTGTATGGGTTTGGGTGTACTATATTTTTTATTTCTAATTTCTCAACCATATTTATGGAACTAAGTTATCTATACTACTAGTATCTATTATCATTTTGTAACACTTACCATGACCTACATATAGTTATGAAAATAATCTTCTTTTACACTAGTTCCATATCCTATAGTGGTAGATTCAACAAAACTCTCTTCAACATCAATGCTTATCCATGCTCAATTTATTCTAAATGCTTAACTGATCCAAAATATTCCTTGACCCCATGTGATATATGGGTAACTGCATCCATCCTTTGGATATTTTCAATTTACACCTATAGGAATTCAAAAGGTTGATTCCATGATTAAAAAACCTAAAATATATTATTGGCAATATTCTTCCCTTTCCTTGACCAAATCTACCTCATTGTCAAGACTAGTAAAATCCACATTCACCTCACATGCTTTATTGATTGAACTTGCACATCGCACTTTAGTCTTACATACGAACATTGATCTACATCATGATTTGTATGCCTTGCATTGGATAGTTACTCCTAACACTTCTTCCTCATCACATTAATAGTTCTCTACCTTGTATGTTTCTCTACTATCTATTTAATAAATTTTCATCTACCTTAAGTGCAAGATGATAAACTTCTTGAATTATTGAATCTAGGCCAAACTTAGTTATTCTTGGATCCTAAATCATAATCCATTTTTTTCATGGAATTATCCTTATCCACCTTAATGTGAATATATTTGGTATTAATTTTATATAACTTTGGTGTACTCTTTCACTGACATATAATTTTGTAAAAGATTATAAAGACTTTTAAATAACTCCATCTTGTAGTCTTTAGGAAATACTGTATCCCTTAGATTAACAACTACTCTATCCCAAATCATTATATTAGCATTTAATTATATACACCATTCATTCTATACTTACACCATAACATTGCAATTCCATTACACTTAATATATACTATCTTGATGTGTATGGGATCAATGATCTCCTCATACTAGAAACACTCCTCTAGGTTGTTGAGATAATCAATGAGATCTTCCAAATTTAGAATTCTTGAATAATAGAGTATGTCCATCTTTGCACCTTACCAATATGTGAGATTGATTTCAACAGTGTATTATCATGATAATCACTTTTCTCCTCGAAATTTTATCCACCTTTGATGCCATTTTCTCCTTCAACACATTTTCATTATACTTCATCATCACTCATCCTCTCATGGGATGAATCCTCATAGTTAGTCTTCTTCAATGACATCTAGACACATTTGCATAACACATAACACATTCACAACTTTGTATAGCCTTCTTGATATACCTATAACTACTACACATTTTCAAATAACTCTCTGTAGAAATATCTTCTTCTTTGTACTCATGCACTAATTATATAAGTCATCTACTTAAAATCCTACATATCCAACCTTCTTATTACTCAGTAGGGTTGGAAACCTTCTTTAGTATTAGTTGATATAGTAATGGGATGGGTTCCAAATTAAGATAATCTAAACCAAAAAACTAATGATACTCCCACTCTTATTTATAAAACACACATAATAATCACACACACTCTTAGGAAACTAAAGCAAATCAATTTCCTTAATTTAAAAACAAAGTACACAATATTTTCCCTAGTAGGAGATATGGACCTTCTATGACTGATTTGTTTCAAGAAAACCTATCAATTACAATGATCAACTCTAAAATTTCTTTTTAAATCTATCTTCTTGATCCTTGTCCCTTTCTATCACTCTCACTCTCCATATAGATACCTTCAATTAAAAATTTGGTAGAGTTTCCTTTATTTTTCTAGTTGTCTATTTAATTAGTTTTGAAGCTCCTATTTATAGACATTAGAACTTACTCAAATATATATTTTACTATTAATTGAAAATATACATTATTTTCTAGCATGTATAATACAACTTGGTGAGTGAGGATTCAAAGGAGATCAAGTCACCAAAATCCTATCTAACTTATTTACTTGCATTTATTTTTGGTTTTCTACATTTGATGTTTATGTAATCTTTTTTAAAATTAGGAAGTCATCAGAGTGATGTGACATTTAGATCAAGCCTATTGAATTTATATTAGATTCTATACCTATCCATGAACTTCATGCCAAAATTCCTTCATACATCAAAGGGAGGCATGTAAGCACCTTATGTTATGTGTGTATGATTATTTCATCCAAAAATTGTGTACTATAGTTCTTTAATGTTTATCCTTATTCTACTTAGGTGCAATTAAACACTTAATCCCTCAAATAATACTAGAACTCAAAAAATTATTCAAGATTATTTTCCACCCTAGATGTTATTACATAAATGTGTGTTAGAACATTTTTAGGAGGGCCTTAGTTCTTAGGAAAAAAATATTATTCCTATTAAAGTGGAAACTAGGATTTGATCTATAGAAGGAGAACATAATCATTAATCTAATATGGGTGAGACTATTAAGTATCCCATTCTAATACTTGGAATATGAAGTGATTTTGGGGACCAAAAATTCATATATAGTATTAATTTTGAAGTTATTACTAAATCTATGTAGGTTTTGTGTAAATGCTTTTATTGATAAATATCTATCAACATCAATTAAGCTATCCTCTAAGTATGAGTATTGGTTACAAAAATATAGCATAAAAATTCCTCTCTCATGTGCCATAATTATAATATATTAGGTTAAAATTTAATATCATATACACTAAATAATAATGAAAAAATTATGTGTGAATGACTGAACATGAATCCTAGGTTAACTAAGAAAATGAGAAAATCAGCCATAAGTTAGTATAAGTGGGAACCTCTATGGATTTTACAATAAATATAGGAGTAGGGAAAGGAGATGAATAGATAAAAATAAAGTCTAAGATCATACGAGATAAATAGAAATGATTCATTATTAATTCAAGCCTCATACAATAAGGATCATATGGAGAAGGAAAGGGTTGAAATACAAGCAATAAAATCCCCACATAGCCTTTTTATGGAACATAAAAGAGTGGATAATCAATTGAAGAAAAATCATATCATGGAAAAAAAACCTAAAAAAATTATAAGAAGGATAAACATGTATTAAAGGTAAGTAAAAATATAATCATGATTTCCCCTTTGTTTCTTCATTGGGGAAGTTTTGTTTGACTGAAAAAGAAGATGAAAACCCCCAATTTGAAAAAATAATTGATAACTAGATTCAAATTTTGATCTGGTGTTAGAATTACAAGAGGTAATACCTTGTTTTATGTACCAATAATTTTAAAATTATATGCCCTCTCATTTAATAGGTATGAAATTGAATACTAAGTATTCATGTGTAAGGCTAACAAGGCATGTTAAAAATATACCAACTTAGGGGTGGAGGTTAAGATAGGAAGACTGAACTAGATAGAGATTAGGAATATGTAAACATAAAAATATGTGGAAAATGGGAATAAAATCACCTTAGATCTTATTTTATCGACATGATTAGCTAAATTTTAAAATTGAAGATAACTTCATGGAATGTAAGAGGGATAAATAACTCTAATAAATAGAGGATAATTATGAATATAAAAAAATATCATAGACCAATATTTATATTCCTCCAAGAAATTAAAATGTCAAAAAATAGCTTTGTAGTATTAAAATAAAAGATATAAACTAAAATTTCCTTTTTTTAATTAAGAATAATAGGGTCCTCAAGATGATTAACCACTCTTTGGGGCCATAAGTTATAGAAGGAAAGGTTTTGGTAAAAAATGGACCATATCTAGAAATTTTATTCACCATTAAACATGATAGTACTACTAGATAATTTTGAATATTTATGTTCCTAAATATTATAGAGGTAAAAGTATTATCTATAATGAAATAAAATATCCTATAAGGTCCTGTGAGGAATTTAGATGGATGGTATTAGGAAAATTCAAAATTTCCCTTTCTCCCTCAGAGAAGAATGAGGTAACTTGATGTTAACTAAAATCATGATGGATTTAGATAGTTTTATTTTAAATTATGGATTTATAGATTTAGATTTTATGTGATCAATTTTTTCTTAGACTAATAGAAAGATAGGGATAATGTCATCCATGATATATTGGATAGATTTATCATCTTGATTGATTGGATTTTTATTGATAATTGTTTCCCATTTTCATTATCCAAAATTAGATTTGATGACAACCCTCTCATCCTTAATTTGGATTTGTAGACTAAGAAAACCAACACTTCATTTAGGTTTTAAAACATGTCTTATTCACTAGGATTTAGAAGACAAAATAAAGGAATGGTGTAAATTGGAAGTTATAGGTTCTTCTATGTTCAAGATTATTATAAAGATAAAAAATATTAAACCTATTCTAAAAAATAGAACAAAGAGAAAAATAACAATATTTTTGAGTAAAATAAGATATTTTTAGAGGATATACAATATGTATAAATATATATTAAATCCAACGGTATGAATAATGATTTATGTTTTAAATAAAAAATATTGATAAGTGAATTCCTCTCCCTTGCTACAAAAGAGGAAAACTTCTAAAGACAAAAGTTGAGGGATTTATGGTTAATGATGGGTGATAAAACCACTATATTTCTCCATATATCAACTTGATAAATAGGGATTATAATATAATAATGGATATATATAAATAATATGGTATTATAAGCATATATATAAAGGTTAAAATAGAAAAGGTTATTATGTATTTCGTAAATATTCTAATAGGTAAGGTGAATAATAATCCTAAAGTTGAGAAGGGATTACTTGATTCCATCCCTCCCATTATCTCCCAACTAGAAAATTATGATGTTATATGACCTACTTATAATTAATAAGTTAAATTCATAATATTATCTATGTTGAGAGACAAATCATAGGCTCCATATGGTCTCTTGCTAGAATTTTTTCAATAATTTTGAGAGATTATCCAATCTAATGTGATTTTAGGTGAGGAGGAATTTATGATTTAAAGTATATCATCTAATAAACTAATAACACCCTTTTATTTTTTATCCAAAAAAATGAGTAAAATATTTAAACATTTTAGACCAATCAGTTTGTGAAATAATCTATACAAAAAAAATCTTTACAAATAGTTTAGCTCTAGGGATGTATCTAGTTTTCCTTATATCATATCATAATAACAAGGAGGTTTTATTTCTAGTAGGAAAAACACTAACAACATATTTATAGCTCATGAATTTATTCACTCTATGTAAAAGAGTAATAGGGTGGGTATAGTTCTCAAACTTGTTATGCATAAGGCTTATGATAGGATGTCATGGAGCTTACTTGATAATTTTATTTGGTTTTCCAATAACATTTTAGTAATATTATTTTTACTTGTATATCTTCTCATAAATTACTATTTATGATAAATGGGTATTCAGTAGGATTATTTTCCAATGAAATAAGTCTAGAACAAGGGGAACTTATTTAACCATATATTTTTATAATAATGTTTAAGGTATAGGACTGTGATTTTTTATAGCTCTCATTAAAGGTAATATTAAGGACTTTAAACCATTGTCTTTTATTTCTCTAGTCTCCATCAACAATTTTTTGATGACATATTAATCATAGGGGAAGAATAAATGAAATAAGTGAATAAAGTTGACAATCTATTGGAGAGCCATGGATAATTTTCATGTCAAAAATTTAATTTTCATAAGAGCACTATTTTATTCATCAACACTCCTCTTGACTAAAAAAATAAATTTTAAGCATTATGGGTTTTCAAATCAAATAATTTCCTTAAACTATTTGGGCATGCCTCTATTCAAGGGTAGAATGTCCATTTTTTTATAATTCTATTCTTGATAGATATCAATAGAAGTTAACAAGTTGGAAATTATGCTTACTAAGTTATGTGTGTAAATTGTATCTCCTCAAAATCACTCTTAAAAGCCTTACAATTTATAAATGTCTATATTAAAAATTACAATAAAGATAATATACAAAATTCATAACATTCAAAAAATATTTTGGTGGATATGCACTAAAAATAGTCAAATAATTACCTTGGTTTTTTGGGAAATAATTTGCCTTCCCAAAGAGAAAGGAGGGTTAGCGATTAAAAGGATGAGAATTATGAAAAAATATCTAATTTTTAAATTTGGGTAGATATTTATAAAATAAAATAATTAATGGATTGAAATTCTTAAGGTGAAATAGTTGGATAATGTAGAGGCTGAAATATTTATTTCAACTGAATCCCTACCAATTTGATCATGTTTATGGAATAATTTAGTCAAAATTATGAAAATATTAGGTAAATAAAGTAAATGAAATGTGGGATTAAAAAAATAGATTTTTTCTAGGAGGATGTCAAGTTGATCAACTCTCCTCTAAATTATATCAAGGCTTACGATCATCTACATATTACAATTAAGCATATACTAGGAGATAAGGTGATGGATCACATTGAAAATATAAGTTTAAGTAATGTTTTTAAATTGATAAATTATAATCCCACAAACTCAAAAGAACTATATCACATGTCCTTGAATAATTTATTAAAATGTTTGCAGAGTGTTCAACTTCATAAAGATGAGATGATATGAGAAACATCATTAAATGGTAGCTATAATGTCAAATCAATTTATGAGATGGATTTAAAATTTGAAATGGATGGATTTACTTTGATTAATATTTAGGATAAATAATTATTCCAAATATAAACTTAAACACATCAAAACATGGATAAAGAGGTTTCACAATTACAAATAGATGCATTTTATGTGAAGAAGAAACAAAATATATTTACCATCTATTATTATATTATACCTTTAATTATGAGATGATGAGAATAATTATATATAATTTCAAGGTTTTTTGGGTTCAAATGGAATCCTTTATAAAAAAAAATTCTTCAATGCTCACCTATATTTCTTATCTCTAAGTTGAAGAAATGTTGAAACTAGCCTTACCACATGTTATATTAGGGTTTGTGGTGGGAAATAAATCTAATAATTTTTTAAAACATGAATAAAGATGTTAAAATAGTGGGATTCAAGATTATCAACACAATTCATGTTAATTTATAAATAAAATAATAAAAATTAGAGGACTAATGACTATGAAATTAGAGTAACTACTAATTAGAGTATTGTACGGGACAATGAAAAAGTGACTTCATGAAGAAATGTTGATAGGAAGTTTGTTTAATGGAAATGTCCCTCTCCATGTTATTTCAAACTAAATTTTTATGGTACTTATAAAGGAAGATTAGGAAAAGAAGTTGTAAATGGTGTTATTGGATACAATAGAGGGAACTTGGCTACAACATATGTGAGAAAAATTGGTGTTCAAATGAATCATTGTGTGGATAAGGAAGTTACTCTAAGGGGATTGATAACAACAAAAGACATGAAGAACACTCATTTTCCCATCAAATGGGAATATATTAACATCATCAATTGACTTATAAATAGTAATACTCTAATTTGGACCATCAATAACATTGTTTTAGATGTCTTAGAGGTCCTACAAACCTTTGAAGAAGTCTTTATTAGTCATATTTATAGGGAAGGAAATGAGGTTACTAAATGGTTTGTAAATAAAGGTGTTTATTTTTTAGGTTTCAAGAAAAAGAGTGACCTTATCACCCTACTAATTTTCATGATTTAATTTTTAAATGAAGAAACTAACAATTAATATTTTAATATCATTCCTTAGGCTTTGTTCCTCTCTTCAAATTATTTGTATAACCTTGTTGTGAATGGTATTAAAATGCAACCCTTTTAATTTACACCCTATGTGGAAAGGCTTGGTATGGTGGCCTATTATTGACTATCCCATAATTATTGTAGCCTCTTTTTTTAACCATGGATATATCATTGTTATGATCCTTAATGGGGTTAAGTGTTGTGTTCCTATTTTAGCTCTTTTTATGACCTTTATAATTATAGATTTTATTATTTTCCTTAACAATTTTTAATTATTCACCTTATAAATGTGGGATATTTGGATAATATCTTTTGAATTTTTTGGTGTGGTTATGTCAAATATTTATCGTGTCAAATAATTTTCAAAATAGGGATCAAATACTTTAAAAATAATTTCAAAGATGTCAACTAGATTAAATGTATTAATGTTAACATGAAATGGAGAGTAATCATAAGGATGAAAATATATAGAGAAGAAAGATATAATAGGATAATTCATACAAATTTACTTATGGGAGAGGATAAATTTAGAACCAAACCAATTTTTTTTAGGGTGTTGTTAAGGTCAACATACCCCCATTTCTTAAAATGGGGACCCTTGTGTCAAATTGTGCAAATTTGTACCTTGAAATTGAATATTCACATGATCAAAGTGTCATTAGCAAATTTGCACATTATTTTTATTTAAATATCATCCACACCATGGTCTGACTAACTTATATATTCATGGCTCTAGTTTTATCCTATCTAAAGTTCTAATATTGGTTATCTATGTTTTCAGATTACATCTTAATGAAGTTCATTTGAAATGGGTAATATTTAGGGTTTTGTGTTTAAATGTTAAAATTGCCCCTTTTACTAGCCTTAGTTTATAATTGATTATTTGAGTTCATATTTGAACTGCTAAACCCTTAGTCTAAATTTAGTCTAAGAACTTATTTTGAATTCAAAATTGGTGGGAGATTTTATTTAAGTTACATGGGAACACTTTAAATATGTTATGTACTTAGTTTAATTTGTTTATCCTAGATCTTAGTCCTATTTTATCTTTTAGGTATTTTGGTCCAATAAATTCTTTTAAAATTTGAGTTTTATGGCCTTCAAAACTTTTGTTCCATAATAATTTTCCCTTAAAAACTTTTGTTCCATGAAATTTGGTCTTTTGGGGAAATGTGTCAGACATTTTGGATAGGACAATTTCCTCGAAAGAATGCCTTTCGGGCCTAATGCACTTACCCTTCAATATTTTTGTCAAAGTCTAATTCATTTAAACTTTGTGTTCTAGACATTTTGTCTGATGAAATTAGGGTCTTCAAAACATTTCTCTAAAACAAACTCCCCAAAATAAAACCCTACTGCCAAGTGGCACCCATGAGTAAAGGGCATTTTATTATGAACTTAGTTTAAGATTTTAACCTAGGTCCCATTTGAATTAAATTTAAATTTGGTAAGAACTTTCATTTGTGTGTGAGATTAAATTAATTATTCCAAGGACTTAGTTTAATTTTTATCATAAGGCTTAGTCATTTTTTTTGACATGACCAAACCTTAGGCTAAAAATCTTATGCTTGGTCTCTTTTATGTACCATGACCCCTTTATTCCCCTTTATCCTAGCTTGGTCTAAGTAAATGCATGGTCCCTTTGTTATAAGGCTTAGCCTAAAGACTTACCCTAAGGTTTATCATACTTATTAATATGATAAAAGACCTTAGGCTATGATTTTATTCTATGTCTTTTAATTTCATGGGGTCCCCTTTAATATGTTAACTTAGCTTAAAACCTCAGCCTAAATCTTTATTTGTATTTATTAATATGAATTAAAACCTTAGGCTAAGACCATATGTTATGTATTTTATTATTCATAATGGTGTCATGTATTATGCTTAGAAATTATCTTAAGTCTTTTATCCTAAATTATTTATAGATATTCTCAAGCTTAACTTGCATGCTTGTCTATAGGATCAATGATCCATGTTTTCTCAAACAGGATTGATCCAATGGAGCATAACTAATGTTGGCAACTAAAAACTTAGAGATGGTGACAAGTGTAACAAGTTTATTAAAAGGATATTAAGTAGATAATGGAAATACACCCCTCAAATCATGATCCAATGTAGTGCATTTTCCCAGACAAAAAGGATCCAATGGTGCGAGATGGATATTGACTTTTCAAGAAAGCTTGAACAAATGAGAGATCACCAAGTGGCACACATAAGAATCAAAATGAACTAGGAAATGAGAAGTGGAAAGATCAACAACGATTCTTGAGGACATGTTTAAAATTTATGATTTCAAAGACATCAAAGATGTTCACATAGACATCAAGTGATGGTCTTGTAGACGTCAATTTTAAGCTCAAAAAAACATTCTAAAGATGTACTTAAAATTAATGGTCATGCGAATGTCAAAGATGATCATGTGGATGTCAAATGATGATTGTGAGGACATCAATTTTGTGATAACATAAAGTCTTGATTATGAGTTTAAAATTAATAGTCACATAGATTTTAAATATGTTCACGTGGATGTCAAGTGATGGTCGTATAGACATCAATTTTAAGAGTTATTTGGATCCAAATAATCTAAAGATTTACGGTCCACATTATCATACAAAGGGATCAAATGGTGTGAGATTAAAGTTAAGTTTTCAAAGGAAATGGTCATATTTTTAAAATTAATGAGTATGGATGCCATGGTAATGCCATGCATTCAAAGCATGATCAATCTAAGGATCTCATGGACCTACAAGAGGCAAAGGTATAAACAAGCAAACCCAAAGGAATTTTAAGGAAAGAAGATTATGATTTGAGCTCATGGATATCATTAAAGCATTATTAAAACCTAAAAATATTCCATGAAAATGTAGAGAAACAAACCCTATAAGCACTATGATTGACCCAAAGGGAGCTGAATCATCTCCAATGCAAAGGTAAAATTATCTAGGAGTGAATTGTAGACCACTAATGAATAATTTAATGGGATTTGTAGTAGGGATAACTCAAAAAAGTGTTTCAATGATGCGAGTGAATGGTCCTAGGAAATGGGGACCTCTCTAATGATGTCAATAAACTTTAAGATAAGTAGGACACACATTGTACAAGCTAGTCAGGGACCCCAATACACTTGGTCCAATCAGAGCTTCCTAGTTTATGAAAGAGTTAAGGGAAAATCTAGAATGGATAATAATCAGATCATGGGTATAATTTTGACTATAAATTAAAATATTAGTGGAGCTAGAAACATTAGGAAGGATGGATAAAGATCATAAAGGGCTTAACAAATCAAATTAAAGAGATTTTTCATAGAACCAATTGTGACCCTGAGCTAATTCAGAAGCAATATTACATTATGAAGATTCTACTGGAGAAATCAAAACTATAACACAAGGTTCACAAAGATATATTAGTGGACTTAAGAATATTATTTTTTAATTTAGCATTACAACATTTTAAAAATGGAATATTCTTTTGGAAAGGTATGTGGAGCTTATGAATCCCATTACCTATAGGTTAGTCATTTTAAAATG
Source organism: Torreya grandis (assembly GCA_037957365.1). NCBI lineage: Eukaryota > Viridiplantae > Streptophyta > Pinopsida > Cupressales > Taxaceae > Torreya > Torreya grandis. The sequence goes on along the minus strand of JARHVA010001666.1, from coordinate 2,192,086 downwards.
TCTAAAAAGTTATCAAACAATTATAGAAGGATAACTGTCCTTAATAATTGACATGACTAACCAACATACCTCATGAAAGGTCTATATAAAGAGGTATTTCCAATTTTAATTAGGGAAGGAGTTCTTAAATCCAAAACCAATATGAAATTTTTGATCAAAGTAATATAAGCAAGGAATTCTACAAAGTTTGTCTATTTTTTTGCTTGTGTGAATTTGTTATATGGCTCCTCTCTCACTTGTTTGATATAATTTCTAGATTTGAATGGTTCTTATACATTTTGAATATGTATCTTCAATTTATAGTTGTTAACTTGTGCCAATGCTAGGTTAATTGAAAGTTTTCAATCTCATTTAACTTCTCTCACTTCTTTTGCATTTGGACTAATGTTGTTTGCTTGTAGGGGTGAATCTTTAAAGTGAACTTGGTTCCTATTTTCATCATTTCATACTTCCCTTTGATGCTTTCCTGATGTATGGTGTGATTTGGGCTTAAGATATTTCACTTCATAATATTGGTTAAATGTATGTTTAGATGAAGTTTAAGCTTTGTCTTAATGTTTAGAATGAAGACCAATGGCATCCTTCTTTGCTACCCTACCCATCCTTTTACTCCTTTTTTGACCAAATTACCTTAGATTAGCTCCATTGTAAATATCCATCTTAGATTATCTATTATTTTAGGTTTGAGCATAATTCATTGAAATAAACATAGGTATTTATCAAGTTCATAGGTCAACTAGAGACCATGATGGCTCCCAACCACCAAACATTATAAACATTATGAAACAATACACTTGCTTTTCCTCTATTCCATCAATAGATACATGATTATCAAAACTATAACTCATGCATTAGATTCTTTGAATCCTAAAATGAGAAGTGTCTTGGACACTCTAGGCACCTATGATACATATTCAGGCATCAATAGGTGGAGCTTTGTTGGTGCTAGAAGGGCCTCCTCTATTTAGATCTTTGAAATTTTGGTATATCTTTGCTCATTTTGGTGTATTTTACTCAAAGATTGATGTATTTTTTGCATATTTATGCTTATTTTAGCATAATTATGTAAATATCATTGATATTTATGGTCTTATACCAATCTTTGCACTTCTTTTAAATAAACATCAACATTATTTGAGGTATATGCTTAATTGTGGTAAAGTTAGCTTAAGATCTATGAATCCAAGGTTTTTTAGGTTAGTAATAGCTATTATGTTCAAATATTTATAAATCCTTTATAAATGTGAGTTTATTTTGGATTATATGTGTAAAGATCATTTGTATTGATGCATATGGACATATCTTTGAGATAATTTAGTTAAATATTGATTTCCTTTACTATTTTTCATACATATTTGTGCAAAATTTTCTTGATGTGAAAGTATAATCATTATCCTTTATGAAGAAAAGGCTTACACATCATATTTCAAACAAGGTTCAAATATTTTACAATTTTTAACTACCATAAGTAAGATCCTCACCAAGGTATGGTTTGGCTAGGTGGTTCTCCAATCAACATCCTAAGTATTTTGCATGACTTACCAAGAAACCTTGAAAGGTATTTTCATTATTTCAATCCTAATGATGTTGTCACAACTGAAGAACTTGTTAAAATTTTCAAAGCTTCTTTATGACTTTTTATTGTTTTTCATGAAGATGTAGTATGGAGATTATTCCCATTTAATTTTAAAGATGTTGCATATGAATGGTTTCTCAACCTTCTAGAGGATTACATAGCTAGCTAGGATGATTTTAACGAAATATTTATTGATCAATTTGGTAAAATCATTAATCCATGAATTTGGTATCATCAATTCACCACTATTAAGATAGATGCTAGTGAAACCATTAGAGCCTTCAATGCTAGATTCTAAAAGTTGTATAGTAGAACCATAGCTCCTTATAGACCTGATGAGGCCTTAGCCTTAGAGAGTTATAAGGATGATTTGGACCCCATGACTTTTGTGTTTCTTAAAAGGTTTTTTGGAGTCATAAACACCTTAACATTTTCATATGCCAAAGCTATAATAATCAATGATCAAATTCAGCCTCAAGGTTAGCTTGCATACAGTGTTCCTAATGTCAACCCTAATCTCCCAAAACTAAACATAATTACTAATGCCCATCACAATGTGTCTACCTAAAACTCAACAGTAGTCTTAAACCAATTTCACTAAATCCATGCCCATCTTGGCCAAAATTTGGGGTTTTTGAATGATGCTACAAATGGATTTCATCCACAAGTATAGAGAAATTTAGTGCCCACTGGTAATAACAATCAAGCCCATAAATCAAAAGCACCAAATAATGAGAATGAATCCATACTTAATATGGTTCAGAGATTGAGCACTAATTTTATTTAATTGCATAAACAAGTGGCTAATACTTGAAAAAACTCCAATAGAAACTATGACTCTCAAACGTTTAATGGACTTACATATAGGTTTCATGATAACAGTAATGATCAGTCATTTGAGGACATACATGAAATGAATATTTTTGATATACATTTAGTTGATCATTTTAATGTTTTTTATGCATATTAGAATGCATCTAAACCTATGTTTAATCAAGACTTTGTTTTAGGGACATCTAGAGTTAAAAGGACATCTAACTATTTCATGGAATAGGCTCTTGATTTGCCTTTTGAAGAATATGATGAAATTGAAGATTCTCCAAAAGATATTCATGATTTACAACAACATTCTAAGGATACTCATACATTAAGAAAGATAGAGATAATTCAAACCCTATTTCTTCCTCCTCAAAGTCTCAAGTCCTTTCCTTCATGGGAAGACATTAAAAAATAATGCAGGAAGAGGAAGTGACAATGGTTCAAGATAAATAGTCCTATGAACATAATCATGAAGATGAGTTTCAAGAAACTTCTTGAGGAATTGTAATAGTTCAATAAGATTAGATACAAGATAACTTATCTCTATAAGATAGATGTGAGGACAATTCATATGAGATCATTCCTGAGATTAAGGATATCCCTGAATAAGATGACCAATGAAAATAGTTATGCCATGAATTATTGAGTGAGATGGGAAATATTGAGATGGTAGTTGATGAGATAAAACATTAAATGGATGAAGAAAATATTATTTTGGGCATCCCAAATCAAGATGAGTTAGAGCCTAATTGGGTAAAAAAGATTCCATTCTTTATAGAAAATGAAGATGAAGTAAGTGTAATGAACCAAGAATATTCACATGACCCCATCAAAAGGTTAGGGACATGGTATCAACATGTTAAGATCTTAGAGAAGTTTCATTTATTTGATCATGATGAAGAGGCATTTTGGGATAACTTAGAGGATTTTTGTGCAAATATTGGTATCCAATCTCTACCTCAGATAGAACTTGATGAAGACACCCACCAAAAAATTCTAGCTAAACTACCATGGTTGAATGAGGATTACATACACCATTATCAATATATAAATTAATCATAATTATCACTCTTTCTACAAATTAGAAGAATTTGGGAGGAATATGATTGGGTCTTAGATTCATATCTTTGATCCATGCATCTAAAAATGTTGATAGGAATCCAAACTACATCACCAAGGAGACACAAATGCACAAGTGCTCATATCTACCAATATCTACCATCAAAAGGAATCACTCATACTTCAAGGTTCCATGGTAGGTTGAATAAATTTATATTTGAACCTAGAGGTAGGTTCTTTATGGAGTTAGTGTAGGGATTAGTTTAGTTTCTTTCTTGTTTATTTCCTTCTTATCCCTTATTTGTAATTAGGGTTTTTACATATTTCTTTGCTTTTTATGTGTTTGTTGTGTTTGATTTCTTTGTCTCATTCCTTGCTTTAAATAAGTCCTTTAGAAAACCTTCATCTCAAATTTCACCTAACTTCTTGAGGATATTCTCAATTCAAGAAGGTAGGTGTGATCCTCTAGCATCGGTTAACCATGGGTATTGAAATATGATATAGATTCTATTGTTTAGAAAAACTAGTAAGGACTAATTATTAGGATGATTATTCCTTGGGAGTTTGAGAATTTTTCTGATATAATCTTGGTTTTTATAAGGAATTCACATAAAGAGTGAAAGAATGAATTATTAGAATATAGTCATGTTTTCACTTAACAAACATCCTTGCCTAGGAAAAAGTTTGCAACAAAGGATGATTATCTGAAGATCAAACACTTTACCAAATCCCTTAACCTAGCTAAATTAGTTCCCAAAATTTTATATAAAGTCACAAAATGTTTGAAAAAAACAAAAAATAAGAACTTATTACAAAATTCAAAACTTTATAAGTAAAGGTGATTTCGGTAATCTCCATTTGGGATATGAACACCTAGATGATAGTGGAAAAATGCCTTGAGTGGATCCAAAAGCATCTATATCAAGGATATGGATGCATAACTATTATTAAAGTAATGCACAAGCCTTCTGTGATCTAAATCATGGTTTTTAATGAACATCTAAATATGCTAAGTCATTGTTAATGATCAAAGTTATGAATCCATAAGTTGTTCTAAATCCCATGGAAAATAGTAAGTGGAATCAAACAACACACACAAAATGACTAGGTTTTGACATTTAATCCTAATTATACATGTGTAAGACTTATTTAAACTATAAAACTAATCTTAATAATGGTCTTAGATCAAATAAAATGAATAAACTAATTATTGGTCTAAACTAGAGTCTCTAGATTCTAACATATTGTTATGTTTCCCCTAGAAGTCACCATTTGTCGAGGTCAACATACCCCACTTTTGAAAATGGGGACCCTTGTGTTAAATTTTGCAAATTTTTACCTTAAAATTTAAGATCCACATGATCAGAGTGTCATTAACATGTTTTCACATTATTTTTATTTGAAGATCCACACTATGGTCTAACTGACTTATGTTTTAGTTGCTCTAGTTTGATCCTATCTAAAGTTCTAACATTGGTTATCTATGTTTTTAGATTACAAGCTTAATGAAGTTAATTTGAAATAGGAAATATTCAAGGTTTTGTGTTTAAATGTTAAAATTTCCCCTTTTACTAACCTCAATTTATAATTGATTATTTGAATTCATATTTGAACTGGTAAACCCTTAGGCTGAATTTAGTCTAAGAATTGTTTTTGAATTCAAAATTGGTGGGATATTTTATTTAATTATGTGGGAACACTTTAAATATGTTATGGATTTAGTTTAATTTGTTTATCCTAGAGATTAGTCTTATTTTATCTTTTGAGTATTTTGGTTTGGAAAATTCTTTCGAGCTTTACATTTTCTAGCCTTTGAAACTTTTGTTTTACAAGAATTTCCCTTTGGAACTTTTGTTCCATGAAATTTGGTCTTTGATTGAAATGTGTCAGACATTTTGGCTGGGATAATTTATTTGAAAGAATGCCCTTTGGACCTAATACACTTACCCTTCAGGGTTTTTGTTAAATTTTAACTCCTTTAGACATTGTGTTTCAAACATTATGTCTGATGAAATTAGGGTCTTCAAAACATTTTCCATAGACAAAAGCCTTGAAAAAATACCCTACTACCAAGTGGCACCCCTAAGTAAAGGGCATTTTATTATGAACTTAGTCCAAGATTTTAACCTAGGTCCCTTTTGAATTAAATTGAAATTTGGCAGGAACTTTCATTTTTCTGTGGGAATGAATTAATTATGCCATGCACTTAGTTTAATTTTTATCCTAAGGCTTAATTATAATTTTTGACATGACCAAACCTTAGACTAAAAATATTATGCTTGGTCTCTTTTATATCTCGTGACCCCTTTGTTCCCTTTTATCCTAGCTTGGTTTAAGTAAAGGCATGGTCCCTTCTTGATAAGGCTTAGCCTAAAGCCTTACCATAAGGTTTATCATACTTATTAATACAATACAATACCTTAGGCTATGCCTTTATACTATGTCTTTTTTATTTTTTGGGGTACCCTTTAATATGTTCCTAACTTAGCTTAAGACCTCAGCATAAAGATTTATTCATATTTATTAATAATAATTAAAACTTTAGGCTAAGACCATATGTTATGTATGTTATTATTTATAAGGGTCTCATGTATTATGCTTAGAAATTAACTTAAGTCTTTTATCATAATTTATTTATAGACATTCTTGAGCCTAAATTTCATGCTTGTCTGGAAGATCAATGATCTGTATTTGTTCAAATACAATAGATCCAATGGAATGCAATGAACATTGATAATTAAAATCCCTAAGACAATGACAAGTGTCATGAGTTCATCAAAAGGATGTTAAGTAGCCAATGGTAGTGCACCCCTCAGATCATGATCCAATGGAGCACATTTGCCCAGATATAAATGATTTGATGGTGCAAGATGGACACTAACTTTTTAAAAAAACTCAAACAAATTTGAGATCACCAAGTGGCACACACAAGAAGTATAATGAACTAGGAAATTATAAGTGTCAATCTTAGAAAAGAGTCTTGAGGACATATTTAAAATATATGGTCATGCAAACATCAAATATGTTCACATGAACATCAAGTGACGATCACATATATGTCAATTTTAAGCTCAATAAAATGTTATAAAGATGTAATTAAAATTTATGGTCTCATAGATGTCAAAGATGATCATATGAAAGTCAACTGACAGTCATAAGGACACTAATTTTGAGATAGTGGAGACTCTTGATTATAAGTTTAAAATTGACAGTCATATATGCATCAAATATGTTCACATGGATGTCAAGTGATGATCATGTAGATGTCACTTTTAAGATAGTTGTCTCGATCCAAATAATCTAAAGATCTATGATTTACATTAATTCATACAAAGTGATCAGATAGTATGAGATCAAAGATGAATTTTCAAAGACAACAGTCATATTTTGAATAGTGATGAGGATGGGTGCCATGGTAATGCCATGCAAGAAAATCATGATCAATCTAAGGATCTCATGGACATATGGGTGATAAAGGTATAAATAGGAAAACCCTATGGCATTCAAAGGCACAAAGATTGTGAGTTAATCTCATGACCACCATTGAAGCACTATTAAAACTGATATAAATGCCCTGAAAAGGCATGAGGACCATAACTAGACCCTGTAAGCATTATGATTGACTTGAATGGAGTTGAATCATCACCATTGTGAAGGTAATTTGATCTAGGAGTGAAATGTAGACCACTAGTGAATAATTTAATGGGATTTGTGGTAGGGACAACTTATAAAAAATTTCCAAGGATGTGAGTGAATGGTCTTAGGAAATGAGGACCTCTCCAATAACCTAAAGAAACTTGAAGATAAGTAGCGTACACATTGGATAACTTAATTAAGAACCCCACTACACTTAGTCTAGTTGAAGTTTCCTAGTTTATGAAACATCCAAGGGAAAATATGGAATGGATAATAATTAGAATATGGGTATGATTCAGACTACAAAGGATAAGATTAATGGAGCTAGAAACATTAGGTAGGATGGATAAATACCATAAATGGCAAATCAAATAAAGGAGATTTTTCATAGAACCAATTATGACCTTGAGCTAATCCAAAAGCAACATTACATACTACAGATCCCATTAGAGAAATAAAAACTACAACATAGGGCTCACAAAGATATATTAGTGGAATTAGGAATATTCTTTTGTAACTTAGCATTGTAACATTTTAAAAATGGAATATTATTTTAGAAAATTAGGTGTAACTTATGAAGCACATTGCCTGTATGTTAGTCATTTTAAAATGTCTAAAAAAATTTCAAATAACTACAGAAGGATAATTTTCCTTAATACTTGATAAGACTAACCAACATACCTCATGAAAGGTCTATATAAAGAGGTATTACCAATTATAATAAGGGAGGGAGTTCTTAGATCCAAAAACATTATGCAAATTCTATGCAAAGTATTATAAGCAAGGAATTTTACAAAGTTTATCCATTAGTTTGCTTGTGTGAATTTTCTAAATGGCTTCTCACTCACTTGCTTAGTCTAATTTTCATATTTGAATGGTGCTTATGGATTTTAAATGTGTATCTTTAATGTAGAGTTTTTAACTTATGCCATTATTAGGTAATTGAAAGTTCTTAGGCTCATTTCACTTCCTTCACTTCTTTTACATTTGGGTTAATGTTGTTTGTTTGTAGGGGTAAATATTTAAAGTGATCTTGGTTCCTATTTTCATCATTTCATACTTCCCTTTGATTCTTACCTAATGTATGGTGTGATTTGGGCTTAATATATTTCATTCATAACATTGGTTAAATACATGTTCAGATGAAGTTTGAGATTTGTCATGATGTTTAGAATGAAGACCAACAACATCCTTATTTTCTTCCCTACCCTTCCTTTTGATCCTTTTTTGACCAAATCACCTCATATTAGGTCCATTATAAATATCCATCTTAGATTATCTATTATCTTAGGTTTGAGCATGGTTCATTGAAATAAGCATAAATATTCATCAAGTTCATAGATCAATTAGAGACCATGATGGCTCCCAACCACCAAACATTACAAATATTGTGAAACAATCTACCAATTTTGCCTCTATTCTATCAATAAATAATAGGATTATCACAACCTTTAACTCATGCATTGGATTATTTGAATCCTAAAATGAGAATTATCTTGGACACTCTAGTCACCTATGATACATATTTAGGCATCAACAAATATGCAATATAATCACACCATTTGACATATTTTAAGGTTAGGGGGAGTAATGAACTTCATGGAGTGATTTATATTTTTTAACCTATTTTATCTATTGAGTTTTTCAAATATTGGGAGGTAAGGATGGTCAATGTGATAGGTCTTTCAATTAAGGTTTTTGAAAAATGCATTGATTGAGTTGTAGGATTGCCCATGGAAGGAATAATATTTTATAAATATAAAATTTCTAAAGAATATTATGTTGAAACATTTTAGAGGGGTAAAATAAAATAAAAAAGTGCAAATCAAGTTACGTGAGGGAATGATGACCAAGTTTATGGAGTGAGGTTTTGATACAAATTATGAGGTATGTGACATTATAAGGGAGATTTAAATGTGCCCATTCCTACCATTTAATCATATTGAATCACTTTAGAATTATAAAAATTGTTAGTCTCAAATTTTTATTATTGATGTCCTTGAATAACTCTATTGTTGACATTTAGTGGGAGGAAACTGACCTACCCTTATATCAAGCCCTTATCTTATTATTGTATAATTAAGCTAAATATATAACCAATAAGTCTAGGTTATTTCTATTGGTTACTATCTTATACATAGGTCCCTTTAACTCCAAGGATACTCCTTTAACTAACTTAAGGAAGGAAACTTAGTAGCCTAGAATTGTTACTATCAAAATTTTACTTGAGAAGTAGGCATCTCCTGAGAAGGAGCTAGTTCTAGAGAAGGATATAAATATTAATGACTATAATAAATGTTTAATTATTATTGAGGTGATTAATATTGACACTCCTAAAATTAATAAATTAGGGACCATTATAATAATCCTTTTCCAAATATTAGTGTAGGTTAGGAGAGTAATAAAACCCAAACGCAAGGTAATACTGATGAAAATGAAGGTAAAAGATCTATATTAAGCCTTAATAATCTCTATATATCTAGAAAAATAAGAGTATCAAGGTGATTAAATAATAATATTTAAATAAGAGTTTTCAATAAAGTATTGTAACCATGGGGAAAGATTCTCATCTTCACCAATGTATCACGAAGTGGTTTATTATTGTAAAAGAAAGACAAAAGCTAAATTGGAGATGATTCACTAAAAATGTAATAGAGACAAAACCCAACCATAGATAAATATTTAATTAAATGATGAGTCTTAGAAATTAATAGGGTATATAATTGAACTAAGAAATGAGAAATTTCAGTTGAAATAAAAAGTGGGTAAGATGGAGGCTAAAAATACATCCATAAAAGAAGCCCTGAGATATTTTTGTAACATAGCATATTAACAATTAAGAATAATGAAAAAATAATTAATATGATCCAAGATGGATTAAAAAAGAGTAAAATTACTTTTACTGAGTTCAAGGCAAATAATAAAAGTAGAAGGCAAGGAAAAGGAAAATTTATAGAGGATGAGGATTTGAACATTGAATTTGTAGAAGACCATATGAAGTTCTTAAGTAAGGAATGGGAGGTAGATAAAAAAATAAGTGATTTAATATATCCATAATATTTGAGTTTATTTATATCCTTTGTGTGTTTTTTTGGTTGTTTTTATATTTACATGTGTTATGCTTGTTGTCCTATGTCAACAATTTCTTAGCTAGGAATTTAGATTGCCCTGTTTTGTAGTCTAACCTAGTTAGTTGTTTTTTTATGATATGTCTATTATATTTAAGTTATAAAAGGGTTTTTAAAATATAAAAACCCCATTATTTACCCCTTATCAAAAAAAATAATAATAAATAATAACTCTCCAGATAAAACACCAAAGACATTTCTTAGGATTCAAATTCACATTGTATTTTTGTAATTATTTGAATATTTTACTCAAATATATAGGATAATATTTACATTTATTATATTTACCAATAATAAAAATAATCCTATAAAATATCATGCATTTATTCATTTAAAAATAAAATAAAATTGAAGGACTTCAATGGTAAACTCCATGAATCATGTTTAGGCCTGGCTAGTCTGATCAAGGAATGAAATTTAATTAACAAGGAAGCTAGAAAAATGTTACAAGTTTTTACACATCTTATTGAAGTATAGGTTACCCCCTAAATGTATAAATATGAAAATATATATGTTAATATCACTCCAAAACCCCTCACTGTGACTAACCCCTTAAGAAGATATCGAAGAAGGAGCCTCGAAAGAAATTGAGGATGGTCCTATTGAAGGGCATCATTGAAGGACCGAGTAATAGAACCCAAGAAAATATTATCACATATGGGCCAAAGGACAAGGAACCCATCAAGGAAATAATTTAGGACGCTATGTTCCCTATGTAATTTCACTCTAGACTTTTGCTAGTAATGTTTGGTCTTTTACTCTAGACTTCTGCTAGCTATTTTTTATTTTAGTGGTTTTTTATTTTTCATCCCTTAGGTCTTTCTCTATTTTTATTTACTACTAGTTTAATATTTAGGTTATAGGACCATTGAAAACCCTATTTATTTACCCAATAAAATAAAAAATATATGTTTCACTTGCATTTTTGATATTGAAATGCATGCCAACATAGTAAAAATGTACCCTCAAGAGTTGTGAATGAAAATTTATGTTAATCACTAGTATTTATCTTGATTTGGTTATAACTAGAAAATATATCCATAAAAGAGAAATATCACAACAAACTATAGACTAAATTATCATATGAGTATTGGGTAAAGGTAAATAATCTTAGGACATGATTTTTTTAAATCTCTAAAACCAATATAAATTTTGATGTACTAAATTAGTTTAAAACCTAAGATAATGTTAGAAATCCAATCTAAATAATCAATAGGTCATATGAAACCATCATAAAATAACTTTTGGAATTCATATTTAATAAATAAATCCATTTTAGGAAGCATACTTATAATATTTTTCTTGGTTGGTTTAACATCAAGATAGAAAACTAAACTATGAACCATATTTGATGGATCAATACTAGGAATATTGGTATAAGATAAAGCAAATAGTTGGGAAAATCATTTAATATCCTCATATGTTTTCTTATATAGGAGTAATAAATGCACTCAAAAATATAATATTATAGTTTTAGTACCCTAATTAATCTCATTTTTTATACATTTAATAATGTAGATCAATCTTCAACATATGGTGTGGTTGGTAAAGAATCATGACCATAAAAATGGAATGTTTTCATTAATAAGTGAGGGAAAAAATTCCCAAAAAATATGTATGATTAATAAAATATAAAATAGATTTATTATTTTAATGGTAAAAAATTAAATCCACATATATTCATAATTATTCTTGAAGGGATTAATTATTAGAGAAAGCATCAATATGCACAATCTCAAGTGAAGTTTCCTAGTCAATAAATTCAAGATGTCTTCAAATTTTGAATTCCCTATATAAAATTTTTAAGGATTTAGTAAAAATATACTAATATTATTATATTATGACTAAAAATTATGCCTTAATAGTAATTTTAGTGAAATGGTAGATGATGTGAGTGAGCTAGAAAAGGAGATTTTAAATAACGATTCTGAGAGCAATGGGGATAGATTCAATCATCAGGATGAAATCAAAGGTCACATGGGTTGTATGCCCATAAAATGACTTGATTGGGATCATTTCAGAGTCTATATGAATGGAATTTAGAGGGAAAAGGGTCAAAGAGAATTCCCTTTTCTATTGGAATCCTTCAAGATAAGTTATTATGGGCTTCTAAACTCAAAGGTGAGGATTCTAAGCATCAATAAATTTGATCGTAGGAGACTTTACCGATTTATAAGGACTCTAGAGGCATTCACTTTAGGATTCTTGAAATATTTGTTAAAAGAGATACATTGAGAATGGAATGTTCCCTGGCTGGTAAGTTTTGGGGATCTAGGCCTAACATATATGTTGTTAGGTAATGAGGTAAAAGGAAATGGAATCCAAAGGGACATATGGAAATATCAGCCATGTCTAATGGTGTTTTTGTGATTCATCTCAATAATAATGAGGATTCTTCTCAAATCTTAGTTGGGGATCCATGGTTCTTAAGCCATTATGGCTTATTCCCCAAGAAGTGGAAATCTATTTTTAACCCAACTAAATAAAATATAAATATTATGCCTATATGGGTCCATCTTTTAGGTCTCCCCTTTAAATTATAGGATGACAAAGTTTTTATCAATATTGTAAAAACTTTTGGATATCTAATAGCCTTTGATGGTGATATTAAATCAAGGACTAGATTCATATATTCAAGGTTTTTTTTTAAAGATTATATAGATCAAATGCTTTCAAAATCAATGTTTATTCATTCTACTAAAGGGGAATGGCTTCAAAGGATTGAGTATGAACATTATGCTATGATCTACTCCAAATGTAGGAAAGTAGATCATTTTTATACTCATGCCCCATAAATATTTCAAAAGATATATAGTTTATTAAAATGGATAAACCACATTGGAAAAAAAAAGATTTAAAGTATCCAAAAACTCCAGGGGTGAAGGATGGATTTAAAGGCACTATTATGTCCACACCTAAGGGATAGAGTGATTTAAGGGGTGAAGTATTTTGCTTAAATTCTCCTCTACTAAATGTTAGTGAAAAATAAAATTTAATTATGGGAGTAATTTATAAGGATCAAAGGAGTTTTATCATAGATAAATTAGATAAAGCAGGGAAGACTGATGAGGTACCTCAGACTTATCCTTTGAAGGAATCTTTAGACCCATTGAATAAAATAGGGAGATTTACTCCCAGGTCCCAAGAAAATTAGTTGGTGGGATTTAATTTAAAAGATTAATTTATAAATGGATTATATGGAATAACTTTCATAAAATATATATACACTTATTTAGTAGAGACAAACAAAGATTTAGAATTAATATCTCTCGTTACGTGTAGGGACTATTGTTTTACAAGTCTAAATCAATTTGATGTTATAAATCTAAATAAATAGATTTTATTTTTCAACCATATTTGGTGACAACATGAGGAATTAGGCTAAGGAGACTCAAGGAGACCTAAACAAAATTATCCATATTGTTTCAAATTACTGTCAATCAAAGAAGACTGAGAAATAAGGAAAGAAGCATATCCCCAAATATTTTCATCAAGAAATAAAAGGAATAGGTATTAGATCATCATCTATTACAATAATAAGAGGAGGAAAAGGGAATGCAGTAGGTTCCCCTTATAATGAAGGAATAACTCCCAAAAAATAGATCCTAAAAATAACTATTGAAGAGGAAATTACAGATGGAACTCAAGCTACACTGCCTTTCACAAGGGGTAAATTATTGTCTAGAAAAAATGATGAGGATCTTATCTTGGAATATAAGAGGTATGAATAGTTCCAATAAACATATGGTCTTTCAAAATTTTATAAGAACCCATAATCCTAATATTTTAGTGATTCATGAATCTAAGTTGGATGAGAATTTTTTTTCATAATAAAGCTAGTCTTTGGAAGGAGGCTAAATGAGAGTGTGTTGGATCTTCGAGAGCTTCTCAAGGTCTTATTACTTTTGGAATGATAAATTTTTGGAATTTTATTTGTTATGTAAAATTAAAAATCATCTATCCATATTTTTCACTAATAAGGAGGATGGCATGTTTTTGATCTTTTTAAATATATGCCCTAAATTCCATAGTATCTCAAAGAAAGTTATAGGATGAGTTAAGGATTTTTTGGATGAATTGTATTGATTTTCATGGATTATAGTTGGGGATTTTAATATGCCTTTATTTATAACTAAAAATAAAGGAGGTATTTAAATTTATGTAGATAGCATGGATGGTTTTGATTTGTTTAAGGATGATTGTGGACTTGTTGATGTGGACTTAAAGAGTTCTCCTTATACATGGACAAATAGGAGAATGGGAGAAAATATAATACATGTAATATTAGATAGAGTGTTAATCTCAATTTATTTGATTTCACTCAAGGATTTATTCCTTTCTCCCCTTCCAAGGATTTATTTAGATCACAATCCCCTAAAACTAAGCATAGATCATAAATATATTAAAACTGGAGATCCTTTCAGAATGGAACATATGGGTCTTAAGTACCCATAGATCAAGGATAGAATTTTGGATTGGTGGGTAATTTATGTACATGCTTTATCCATGTGTTATATTATAATTAAAATGAAAATTTTCAATTTTAGAATAAAAATTTGGAATAATGAAGTTTTTGTTAGTGTATTCCTTCAAAAAAGGCATTGAAAGAGGAGTTATCCAATTTGGAGCCTAGGATTATAGATCATGGATATGATCAACTCATTATGGAAAAAGAGAAATAGATGATTTGTGAGTATAGTACAATGGCATATAGAGAGGAAAGATTATGCAGGAAAAAATATAGGGACATATAGCTAAAATAAGGGGACAAGAATACTATATTCTTCCATTTTATATCCCTTAAACATAAGGATCATAATTTCATCAATGAGATTAGAGGTTCTGATAGAAATTTTATTAGGGATAAGGATTGTATTATAAAATAAAGTGTTAATTTTTTTAAGAATATTTTTCAATAAAATCCTAGATCCATTGTCAGAATGGAGTAGGAACTTTTATTCAAGATCCTAGAGTTGTCTAACCAAGAGGACAATTTGGGCCTTATAGCTCTTACTTAAAAATTTGAGGTAAAATATACTATTTTTATTTTGAATAAGGATAAGGCACTAAGGCCAAATGGATTCCCCATTGCTTTTTTTCAATATTTTTGGGAACTTATTGAAGATGATGTGGTTGAGGCTATAAATGAATTCCTTATTTATAGATAAGTTTCAAAAGAGTTTGATAATTTATTTATTGTTCCCATTACTAAGAAGGAGGGATCTAGTGATTTTATTGACTTTCATCCCATTAGTATATGTAATTTTATTTACAATTTTTTTACTAATATATCATCCATCAGATTATAGCCTATTATGGAAAGGATCATAATATCCCAACAAGGGGAATTTGTACCTAGAAGAAAAATACAAGATAACATTATTGTGGTTGAATAAAATATTCATTTGATGGATATAAGTAATCAAATTGGTATGGTGATTAAATTGGATATGAACAAGGCATATGATAGGCTTGATTGGGACTTTTTGGATAAGGTTTTGATGCAATTTGGGTTCCTTTTTAAGTTAAGGCAGATCATTGTAAGTTGTATAACCATAATTATGTTTTTAGTTCTAGTAAATGGGACTCTAGAGGATTTTTTCAAGAGTAGAAGGGGTATCAAACAAGGGTATCCATTTTCACCTTTCCTATTTATCATTATGGTTGAGTTTTTAACCATCAAAAAAGGATAGATCAAAAGATTCAAACCCATTATATATTTAGAACTAACTCTTCACCAATAATTTATATATGATAATTAATTATTAGTTGATTATTTGATGAGGGAATCAAGGGAACTAAAGAATTATTTTGATTTATGAGATTACATCTAAGAAAAACGTAAAATTTGAGAAAAGATCCTTATATTTATTTAATACACCCATAATAAAGAAAAATAGAATTGTTGTTATCCTGGGGTGTTGGATTAAAGAGACCCCTTTAACATATCTAGGTGTGCCCATTTCTAGTAAGAACCTTCTTGTGTCATCATGGAATCTATTATTTGAGATATTATAGAGAAATATGGTTGGGTAGAAGTGTAAGTTTTTATCCCTAGAAATAAAGCTCACTCTTATTAAGAGGACTTTACAAAGCCTTCAATTATTTGTGATGTCCATGCTAAAAATGCCCCAAGTCTATAGTAGATAAATTAGAAAAAAAATTAGAGGATATATATTTGGTCTAGCATTGTTGAGGTAAAGGATAATTTCTCTTTGGTTGCATGGGATAGAGTATACTCTCCTAAAAAATATGATGGTTTAGAATTAAGGAAGCATGTCTAGATGAATTTATCTCTTATAGCGAAATTGGTATGGCAATTTATCACATAACCATCCTATTAGGCCATAATTTTTTAAGAAAAATATCAAAATTCAAGGTATGTTGTATGTTTTCTTGAGGAAGACTAGTTGGTAAGTGGTTCCTTTTTCTGGAAATTTTTGATCTCTTATAAGGATCTTATTTTGAAGGGGTGTAAATAGAACTTAGGTAGTGGATAAAAGCTTAGATTTTAGGATGATCCATGGTTTTTTTATCATGCCCTTAAGGAAGTGTAACCTTGGATCCATGTAAAAAATGTGTTGAAACATCAATATAGCCTCATGGTTTGGGAATACATTAAAGTTATTGAGAAAAATATCATGGAAATTGTTGAGAAGTGTAGGTTTGTGAGAGGAAGAAAAGAGTAATTGGGCAAAATTCAATTCCTTACTAAGTTTTATTCATATCCCTAATGTGCAAAAAGAGGATGAATTTGTATGGAGGAACTCTTTTGATGGCTAGTATAGTGTGAAAATGGTTTATTTATTAGTTGCTAGTTTCCTGCTAAGGATTTTCCATGGAATAAATGTTAAAACAAGATTTCATTCTAAAAATTAGCAATTTTTTTGGTTATCTATTTAAAATAAAATCATAACTATAGATAAACTTAGGAAGAGATATTTGGTGATTATTAATAGGTTCCATCTTTGTGAATCAAATAATCAATCATTATCTTATCTTTTGATTGTGTTTTCTTATTCATTTATGGTGTGGAGCTTTGTGTTGGATAAATTCAATATCAAATGGGTTCAACCTACCTTGATAAAATATTTTTGGTTCTCTTGATTTTCACCTTTCAAAGATAAAAATTTGAAAAAAAATTGGAAACTTTACTTACCCCATGTTCTATAGGGCATATGGAGAGAAAGGAATAATCAAATATTTAGAGGAAGGATTATGCCAAGCTTTATTGTGGCTAATAGAATATATGCTAGGATTTTGGAAAATTGTATTTGTTTCCCTCTAAGGAAATCAAAAGGCATGATTTGGAGGCTCAAATATATCTCTCAATTGGAATTTAGAGGGCTAGGTCGCTATTACTAGTGATCCAAGGTCTCAAGCAAGAAGACTAATTAGATGGTTATCCCCTTCACCAAGTTGGGTAAAACTTAATTTTAACAAAGCCTCTAAGGGGAATCTAGGGATCTTAGGTGGGGGATGGATTCTTCGAGATTATAATGTAAATATTGTAATAACTTATGTAGGTGGAATGGATCTCCAAATGAACCATTGGTCTAAGGCTCTTGTAATGTTATGGGGCCTAAGATTGGTGAAGGATCTAGGTATTATTAACTTTATTATCAAAGGTGATTTGTTGAATATTATCAATTTATTTTACAATAATAATTTTATTAGATAGTCTATTAAACACATAATTGAGGAATTTATTTTGATCATACATGCTATGTAGAGTGTTGTCATTCAACATATTTAAAAAAAAGGGAATTTGGTTTGTTAATTAGTTTGAAAATGAAGGGATGGGACTAATGGGGATTAGAAGGTGGTTTAATAAAGAGTGACTCCCTATTGTAGTCTACTAAAAAATTTAATTAAAATATCTTAATCATGTATGATAAAATCTATTTGAGGGTTCAATTCAGTATTCAATGCCTTATTAAGGTGTCACATGGGAATGTCTTTTCTCCATTTTGGTGGCTATAAAAGGTTTTCCATGATTTAATGGCCTATGGAAAGATAATAATAAATATCATTCATATTTATTTTAAGATAATCATTAAATATGAAGGTCTTAGAGATTATTCTTACAATGTTATTATGTTTAAGTATAGTAATTCTAGATCCTTTATTTTCTTTGGGATTGTTTTTAAGTTGTTAGTAATGGGTGGGGATCTATTGAGAGTGGAGAAAATATTATCTAGTTATGTCAAGTATAATAGGGAGGTTTTTTAGACTCTGTAGACTAGAAAATGGAAAAAATTATGCAAAATATAGAAGGCCATGATAAGTTTGTGATAACTTATTTTGTAAAGAAATAGAGAGATAAGATGATGGTGTTTAATGGGGATATTATGGAGATTATTGAGGACCTTATAATTCAATTCATAGGTCTAAATATTGAGGTTTTGAAAGTGTTTAAGGCTAGTATAGATATTAAAGAGGATAGAGATAAATTTTTCATGGAAGGAGATGCTCTTATGCCTTCATAAAATTGATTTTATATAAAATATTTTCCTCATCCATTAGATAAAATGGACAAATAAATCATGATATATATAACACTATAAGGTAATCTAAATGTTCTACATTATTCCCATTTTATTTTATTGAACTAATTTCATCACAATATCCCTTTGAGCCTATCATTCTACATTTTGCATTCCATTGAAAGATCTATGTTAAAGGCTAAAAAGGGAAAGAAAAATCATCCCTTGCATCAAGCATTTATTTTTTTGATTTTAAATTATTTCAAGGG
The DNA here is from genome assembly GCA_037957365.1 of Torreya grandis. Taxonomy (NCBI): domain Eukaryota; kingdom Viridiplantae; phylum Streptophyta; class Pinopsida; order Cupressales; family Taxaceae; genus Torreya; species Torreya grandis. The sequence continues at coordinate 2,173,113 of JARHVA010001666.1, read as the reverse complement.
TATGAACTCAGGCCCTATAAGCTTTCATATATAAAAGGCCAATGATTATTTCCTATTATAATTTATAAGGAAACCCAAGAGTGTTTTAAATAAAAGGAAGCTGACACTTGATAACGGAGCTAGTCTAGATGTGGTGGTAGAAGGGCTCCATGTATTGACAATGGCTGATACTACTATGCGATTGGATGAAAAAGATAAATGTATGTGAAATTTTAAATATGGGAAGGAAATAGAGAACAATCATTTGGAAACAAATTCCCCTATATGTGGAGGAAAACCTATGGGGGATTTCAATAAAGATGTGGAGTCATTCTCAAAAGAGTAAAGATTAGTCAAAATGCAAGAATAAATCAAGATTAAAAAAGAAATAATAAGATGTTTCATGAAGTAAAACCTTTATTTTAAGGATATACTTAGAAAAATATCCTAGGAGAATGTGGAATTGAAGGATAAAATTATATTTTTTGTGGAGGTTAGTAACATTGCCATGAAAGATAGCATAGCTTCCTTGACAACACTTAGAGTGATTTTCGGGGACCTAAATAGGAGTGGGGAGTATATAAAAATATTTAAATGTAATTAACATGATAATAATGTTGAAAATCTTACTTATAAGAATGAGTCTTTGGATTAAGATTTGAACAACATCCTTAAAATGTGGGATGAAATTTTGGTTGATCAAAATCTATAGATGTTATAGTATTGCTTTCTTGTTATAATTTGGATGTTTTTTGTATATTTTGTTTAATTATTTCTATATCATATTCTAAAGTTTATTTGGTCTCAAGTACCTTGTCTGTAACTTATTTTTTAGGTTTGGGTCCCTAATAAAATAAACTTTTTACCCATGATAAAAAAAACTTGCCTAAAATTTGATTAAGTGTTAAAAATGTAATGGACATGAGTGCATTTAATTTTTAGATGGTTTTTTATAGTGAAAAAATATTAAATTTGAATCAATAACAAATGATAATTTGTAAAGTTCATAATGTTACATTTATAGGCGTTAGTGTAAATTAGACATATATTCAAGGGAGTAAAGTTGAAAGGGAAATAATTGGTTACAAAGGCATTTTTAGGTAATTGTGTATAATATTATATTTCAAAAAGGATTAGACTCTTCAACATGATCAAAGGAATAAACATATAAATTTTTATTTTATGATATATTTTATGTGATTTTATTTGAATAGTTCAAACCTAAAAACCCAAAACAAGAAATCATTGAATTTTTTCTCTTCATTTTATTGGATATGAGGCTTGCTAAAATAGTGTTCCAAGTTTTTAGGGGTGAAATAATAATGAATCCATTATAAATGTTTTATTTCATCTAGGTTCACCAAATGAAATGCATAAAATCCATAAGCCTAAAAAAACAAAAGATGCATAAATGCCTTTGATGGATATTCATTCATAACAATTCAAATAAAAATGTTATATTCTTAAAACAATGATAAAATTAAAAGTGTAAGGAGATGATATTTGGGTATTTGAATTTATAGGTATGATGGGAAATTATTAAGACCATAAGACCAAAATATTAAAAAGGATCAAATAAATTATCCCTCTTTTATGAATTTAAGGTAGATTGAAGTAGAGATATAAACACAAAAAGGTAAAATGGAAAATTATAATATAATTAATTATTCACCTCTATGGGGATGATTTGGTAAATAAAATTGCATTAAAAGCATCAAAATGAAAGGACATATATGTAAATAAATAATTTTTTAGTTGTATGCATTTAGGTCAGTTATCCATTCAAGGCTTAAATAATAAGCCCAAATAGGGACAATTCATTAGTTGGTTTATTTACAATTGCATTGGTTAAAATTGTAACTCAATCATTTATAAAAGGTAGGTGTCCATAAAGGTGAGCATAAAAAAATAAAAATAAAAAAAAATCATTAGTTGGTTTATTTACAATCACAGTGGTTAAAATAATAATTAAATCATTCATAAAAGGTAGGTGTCCATAAAGGCAAGCATTAAAAAAATAAAAAAATTAATTACACCACCCTAACAGTTCTTATAATCCATAGAGATTTAGTAGTCTTGAATCATTAATTTTTAATATTTATAAATCATTAAAGATACATAATAAGATTACTATGGAGAATTTGGGAAATAAATATAGATAATAATGAACCATGTTTGATCAATTTGAAGGTGTACCCATCAATTTTTGTGGAAGAAAATACTATGTATCTAATGTTTTTCATATAATAGTATGTTAAGGGTATAAAGAGAAATATAAATCAATTAGAGGATTTTCATGATATAAAAACATCCCTAACATCACAAGGATATGCCAAAATAAGACCCACTAGAGAAGATCATAATGATATTTAGGAATACTATAAAATTTTAGGGTAAATCAAAGAGACCTTATGCTTAGGTTTCATGTTTAAAAAAATATTGGATGCATGGGCTAGAGAAAATAATAAAATAGAAATATAATATATATGGAAATATGAATTTGAAAAAATGTAGTCCTTAATTGCTTTGAAAAACCTAATATTATCTCCTAGACTGACAAACACTATGATGAACAACATAGAGTAGTAAATAATATAAAGGGTAATATTTTATTAGATATTGAGGCTAAAATAATAAGGGATATTTTTGGGCTTTTCATAGAGGGGGTCAAATAAATGAACATGAAAATTAATGAAGCAAGGCATGAGAACAACCATGGTTTTTATAGGAATGTAAAATTACAATATGAATGACTCAAAGGGTAGGTACGATACTCAAATTAGTGTGGATTATATTATCATGAATACTTTGACATAACAATGTTACTTCCTTACTTTCAACATGCCATGCTAGACTATCACAATTATTTGGTGAAGATGAATATCTATCTATGATAAAATCTAGGGTAGTTATATTAGTTTATGTCCTTCACTTTCATAATCATATAGTCTATGATTATGCTACTTTTTTATCTTCACATATGCATGATCAACTAGTTGAGTTTAGAAATGCATTATACCAAATAAATGTAGATATTATTAACAATTATGTTATCTATATTTGGACACTTACTACAAGTAAATTAAAAAAAATGTAAGTAATAAACTGGAAATATGACTTTGAGATTGGTAATAGTTTTCAAAAACTAGTAGAATCTTGAGTTAGTCACTTAGACAAACATTATTAGAATGTAGACTATCAATATTTTAAATATTATTTTATGCAGATGTTATTTAAGTTATTTCATGGTAAACAAAGGCCTATATTGAGAATTACATCAATTTAAGTTCTTATACCCTTGTATTTTTCACTTGATACTACTCCTACCACAATTGGGTTTACTTATGGTTCACACATGATGGGAATTATATAAGAGTATATATAAAATATTCATCTAAGGAAGTGTGAATTATGAAACATATAAATAATTGATGTTAAATAGTTAAAAGATAAATATCTAATGTTTTTTTATGAAAATATTAGAAAAAGATGTGAGAATATATAATTGAGGGGATATCTGAGAAATAAATATGAAATAAATGCCTAATTAGAGAGTGTTATTGTTAGCATGAAAAAATTGAAGATCACACCTTTATCATTTTCAGCCCTTCAACCTCGAGATACATTTTTCATAATAGTTGAAACCAAATATACATCACATGAATAGAAATCAATGGCATCCCCACACCATCCTAAGTAAAATCAACTATAAAAGGAATTTAGGTTATAGAAAATAAATTTAAGAAAATCATGAATGCCAGAGATAAAATGGAATAAGAAAAATAAACATTGAAGGCTAAATGTTAGATGTTGGAATCTGATTTTAATAAGATGATTTTTAACTTTATCAAACTTAAAGTTAATTAAGGTGAGGAATTAGTTGAAATAATATGGGATAAGGTTAAAAATATTAAGAGAATTAGAAATCAATGTGATGATTTGGAAGGTAAAGTAAATGATATTGAAAAAAATCAGTTTCCAAGAACAATCAGACTAGAGTAATTGGATGTTAGTCTAAATTATATTTTTGATGAAGAAATTAAAGAGAGGTGGTGGCCATTAACTAAGGATTTGAATCAAATAATTTTTTAGTTAAAAATAAATGTGGTACATTAAAAATATCAGGTCCCCAGACAAACAATACAAACTCATGAAAAGAATAAGACTAAAATTTTATATTTTGTCATCAACAAAGGGTTTCCAAATTGATACAATGAAACTAGTGGATTGAGAAATAAATTATATTAGTTGAAGTATATTGAATATTGATTGAAGTGTTTATGAAATATATTAACAAAAGGGATGTGATATCATTACATGAATTTTATATATAAATCAAAGAAATTATATATGTAAAGTTGAAATCTAAACTCATTTATTAAAATGAATAGTCGCCCTTGATCTATTAGTAGAAATCCCTAGAAAAACCCATCAAGACATGAAAATTATTGTAATCTATGATATGTTGCTACATGACTTGAATATTCTAAAGGAATGTATTAATGGATCATGGTTATACTAATATATACTCATTAAGCATTATTATATATTAAAATACAAGTGTTTCATTCATTTATAACATTCATAATTGATAAAACTGACATGTGTTGGTAAGAAAGATGCAAACAAATAAGGGTAAAATTATGCGCATAGACTATAATTTATATATAATACTTTTAAGAAAAATCATGTAATGATATATATTTAATATATTTATGAATAAAATTAAAAAATAAATATTATATTTTACAAAAATAGAGTACGCATAGAGTTGCAAAGAGGCTATGACTCTTCATCTTCATGATATTTCACTTTTAGGATTGAAGGAGACTTTTCATTTTCTATAATCTATTGATATCCTAAATGAGACCATACTATACAAAATATATTATGTCATACACTTGTCACCTTTTGAATTTAATAAAATATTTGTGTGAATTATTCTCCTTATCTTACTAATAATATTTTCCTAAGCTTAAATAATTACCTTATCCTAAGATAAAGTCACAATATAATATCATTACTAGGTTCTGATGAAGTTGTTCTATTGTGATACTAGGTTAGTGAAGAAGTAATGATCACATTTTTTCTTGAAGTGCTTCATTCATTTAAAACATTCATAATTGATAAACATGACATGTGTTGGCAAGGAAGATGCAAAAAAATAAGAGGAAAATTATACACATAGACTATAATTAAGACAAAATTTTTTTAAGGAAAACCATGTAATGATATTTATGAATCACATTCAAAAATTAATATTATATTTTACAAAAATAGAGTATTTATATAATTTCAAAGATGGTATGACTCTTCATCTTCATGATATTTCACTTCTAGGATTGAAGGAGACTTTTCATTTTCTATAAGCTATTGATATCTTAAATGAGACCATATTATACAAAATATATTATGTCATACACTTTTCACATTTTTAAGTTAATAAAATAGTTGTGTAACTTCTACTCCTTTTCTTACTAATAATACTTTCTTAGGCTTAAATCATTGCCTTATCCCGAGATAAAGTCATAATATAATATCATTACTAGGTTCTAATGAAGTTGTTTTATTGTGATACTAGGTTATTCAAGAATCAATGATCACATTTTTTCTTGAAGTGTTTCATTAACTTAGAACATTCATAATTGATCAAAATGACATGTGTTGTCAAGGAAGATGCAAACAAATAGGGGAAAAATTATGCTCATAGACAATAATTTAGACATAAGACTTTTAAGGAAAACCATGTAATGATATATAATGAATATAGTTAGGAATCACATTTGAAAATAAATACTATATTTTAAAAAAATTGAGTATTTTTAGAGTTGTAAAGAGGCTATGAATCTTCATATTCATGATATTTCACTTTTAGGATTGAGGGAGACTTTTCATTTTCTATAATCTATTGATATCCTAAATGAGACCATATTATACATAATATATTATGTAATACACTTGTCACCCTTTTAAGTTAATAAAATAGTTGTGTGAATTATGCTCCTTATCTTACTAATAATACTTTATCAGGCTTAAATCATTGCTTTATCCTGAGATAAAGTCATAATATAATATCATTACTAGGTTCTAATGAAGTTGTTCTATTGTGACACTAGGTTAGTCAAGAAGCAATGATCACATTTTTTCTTGAAGTCTTTAATTAATTGATAACATTCATAATTGATAAACATGACATGTGTTGGTAAGGAAGATGTAAACAAATAAGGGAAAAATTATGATCATAGACTATAATTTAGACATAAAACTTTTAATGAAAATAATGTAATGATATATATTGAATATATTTATGAATCACATTCAAAAATAAATATTATTTTTAAAAAAAATAGAGTATTTATAGCGTTTCAAAGAGGCTATGACTCTTTATCTTCATGATATCTCACTTCTAGGATTGAAGAAGATTTTTCATTTTCTATAAGCTATTGATATCCTAAATGAGACCATATTATACAAAATATATTATGTAATACACTTGTCACCTTTTTAAGTTAATAAAATAGTTGTGTGAATTATGCTCCTTATCTTACTAATATTACGTTATTAGGCTTAAACCATTGCTTTATCTTGAGATAAAGTCATAATATAATATCATTACTAGGTTCTAATGAAGTTATTCTATTGTGATACTAGGTTAGTCAAGCAGCAATGATCACATTTTTTCTTAAAGTGGTTTATTCATTTATAACATTCATAATTGATCAAAATGACATGTGTTGTCAAGGAAGATGCAAACAAATAAGGGAAAAATTATGCTCATAGACAATAATTTAGACATAAGACTTTTAAGGAAAACCATGTAATGATATCTATTGAATATAGTTATGAATCACACTCAAAAATAAATATTATATTTTACAAAAATAGAGTATTTATAGAGTTTAAAAGAGGCTATGACTCTTCATCTTCATGATATTTCACTTCTAGGATTGAGGGAGACTTTTCATTTTATATAAGCTATTGATATCCTAAATCAGACCATATTATACAAAATATATTATGTCATACACTTTTCACCTTTTTAATTTAATAAAATAGTTGTGTGACTTATGTTCCTTATCTTACTAATAATACTTTCCTAAGCTTAAATCATTGCCTTATCTTGAGATAAAGTCACAATATAATATCATTACTATGTTTTGATGAAGTTGTTTTATTGTGATACAAGGTTAGCCAAGAATCAATTATAACATTTTTATTGAAGTGTTTCATTCATTTATAATATTCATAATTGATAAACATGACATGTGTTGATAAGGAAGATTCAAGCAAATAAGGGAAAAATTATGCACATAGACTATAATTTAGACATAAGACTTTTAAGGAAAACCATGTAATGATATCTATTGAATGTATTTATGAATCACACTTAAAAATAAATATTATATTATACAGAAATTTATTATTTATATATTATAAAAGAGGCTATGACTCTTCATCTTCATGATATTTCACTTTTAAGATTGAAGGAGACTTTTCATTTTCTATAAGATATTTATATCCTACATTAGACCATATTATACAAAATTTACTATGTCATACACTTTTCACCTTTTTAAGTTAATAAGATAGTTGTGTGACTTATGATCCTTATCTTACTAATAATACTTTCCCAGGCTTAAATCATTACCTTATCTTGAGATAAAGTCACAATATAATATCATTAATAGGTTTTGATTATGTTGTTCTATTGTGATACTAAGTTAGTCAAGAAGCAATGATCACATTTTTTCTTGAAGTGTTTAATTTATTTATAACATTCATAATTAATAAACATGACATGTGTTGGTAAGGAAGATGTAAACAAATAAGGGAAAAATTATGATCATAGACTATAATTTAGACATAAGACTTTTAATGAAAATCATGTAATGATATATATTAAATATATTTATGAATCACATTCAAAAACAAATATTATATTTTAAAAAAATAGAGTATTTATAGAGTTTCAAAGAGGCTATGACTCTTTATCTTCATGATATTTCACTTCTAGGATTGAAGGAGACTTTTCATTTTCTATAAGCTATTGATATCCTAAATGAGACCATATTATACAAAATATATTATGTAATACACTTGTCACCTTTTTAATTTAATAAAATAGTTGTGTGAATTATGCTCCTTATCTTACTAATATTACGTTATCAGGCTTATACCATTGCTTTATCTTGAGATAAAGTCATAATATAGTATCATTACTAGGTTCTAATGAAGTTATTCTATTGTGATACTAGGTTAGTCAAGCATCAATGATCACATTTTTTCTTAAAGTGGTTTATTCATTTATAACATTCATAATTGATCAAAATGACATGTGTTGTCAAGGAAGATGCAAACAAATAAGGGAAAAATTATGCTCATAGACAATAATTTAGATATAAGACTTTTAAGGAAAACCATGTAATGATATCTATTGAATATAGTTATGAATCACACTCAAAAATAAATATTATATTTTACAAAAATAGATTATTTATAGAGTTTAAAAGAGGCTATGACTCTTCATCTTCATGATATTTCACTTCTAGGATTGAGGGAGACTTTTCATTTTATATAAGCTATTGATATCCTAAATGAGACCATATTATACAAAATATATTATGTCATAAACTTTTCACCTTTTTAATTTAATAAAATAGTTGTGTGACTTATGCTCCTTATCTTACTAATAATACTTTCCTAAGCTTAAATCATTGCCTTATCTTGAGATAAAGTCACAATATAATATCATTACTATGTTTTGATGAAGTTGTTTTATTGTGATACTAGGTTAGCCAAAAATCAATTATCACATTTTTATTGAAGTGTTTCATTCATTTATAACATTCATAATTGATAAACATGACATGTGTTGATAAGGAAGATCCAAGAAAATAAGGGAAAAATTATGCGCATAGACTATAATTTAGACATAAGACTTTTAAGGAAAACCATGTAATCATATCTATTGAATATAGTTATGAATCACACTTAAAAATAAATATTATATTATAAAAAAATGTATTATTTATATATTATAAAAGAGGCTATGACTCTTCATCTTCATGATATTTCACTTTTAAGATTGAAGGAGACTTTTCATTTTCTATAAGCTATTTATATCCTACATTAGACCATATTATACAAAATATACTATGTCATACACTTTTCACCTTTTTAAGTTAATAAGATAGTTGTGTGGTTTATTCTCCTTATCTTACTAATAATACTTTCCCAGGCTTAAATCATTAACTTATCCTGAGATAAAGTCACAATATAATATCATTACTAGGTTTTGATGAAGTTGTTCTATTGTGATACTAAGTTAGTCAAGAAACAATGATCACATTTTTTCTTGAATTGTTTAATTCATTTAGAACATTCATAATTAATAAACATGACATGTGTTGGTAAGGAAGATGTAAACAAATAAGGGAAAATTTATGATAATAGACTATAATTTAGACATAAGACTTCTAATGAAAATAATGTAATGATATATATTAAATATATTTATGAATCACATTCAAAAATAAATATTATATTTTAAAAAAATAGAGTATTTATAGAGTTTCAAAGAGGCTATGACTCTTTATCTTCATGATATTTCACTTCTAGGATTGAAGGAGACTTTTCATTTTCTATAAGCTATTGATATCCTAAATGAGACCATATTATACATAATATATTATGTAATACACTTGTCACCCTTTTAAGTTAATAAAATATTTGTGTGAACTATGCTCCTTATCTTACTAATAATACTTTATCAGGCTTAAATAATTGCTTTATCCTGAGATAAAATCATAATATAATATCATTACTAGGTTTTAATGAAGTTGTTCTATTGTGATACTAGGTTAGTCAAGAAGCAATGATCACATTTTTTCTTGAAGTGGTTCATTCATTTATAACATTCATAATTGATCAAAATGACATGTGTTGTCAAGGAAGATGCAAACAAATAAGGGAAAAATTATGCTCATAGACAATAATTTAGACATAAGACTTTTAAGGAAAACCATGTAATGATATCTATTGAATATAGTTATGACTCACACTCAAAAATAAATATTGTATTTTACAGAAATAGAGTATTTATAGAGTTTAAAAGAGGCTATGACTCTTCATCTTCATGATATTTTACTTCTAGGATTGAGGGAGACTTTTCATTTTATATAAGCTATTGATATCCTAAATGAGACCATATTATACAAAATATATTATGTCATAAACTTTTCACCTTTTTAATTTAATAAAATAGTTGTGTGACTTATGTTCCTTATCTTACTAATAATACTTTCCTAAGCTTAAATCATTGCCTTATCTTGAGATAAAGTCACAATATAATATCATTACTATGTTTTGATGAAGTTGTTTTATTGTGATACTAGGTTAGCCAAAAATCAATTATCACATTTTTATTGAAGTGTTTCATTCATTTATAACATTCATAATTGATAAACATGACATGTGTTGATAAGGAAGATGCAATAAAATAAGGGAAAATTATGTGCATAGACTATAATTTAGACATAAGACTTTTAAGGAAAACCATGTAATGATATCTATTAAATATAGTTATGAATCACACTTAAAAATAAATATTATATTATACAAAAATTTATTATTTATATATTATAAAATAGGCTATGACTCTTCATCTTCATGATATTTCACTTTTAAGATTGAAGGAGACTTTTCATTTTCTATAAGCTATTTATATCCTACATTAGACCATATTATACAAAATATACTATGTCATACACTTTTCACCTTTTTAAGTTAACAAGATAGTTGTGTCACTTATGCTCCTTATCTTACTAATAATACTTTCCCAGGCTTAAATCATTACATTATCCTGAGATAAAGTCACAATATAATATCATTACTAGGTTTTGATGAAGTTTTTCTATTGTGATACTAAGTTAGTCAAGAAGAAATGATCACATTTTTTTGTTGAAGTGTTTCATTCATTTAGAACATTCATAATTAATAAACATGACATGTGTTGGGAAGGAATATGTAAACAAATAAGGTAAAAATTATGTGCATAGACTATCATTTAGACATAAGACTTTTAAGGAAAACCATGTAATGATATCTATTGATTATGGTTATGAATAAAATTCAAAAGTAAATATTATATTTTATAAAAATAAAGTATTTATAGAGTTTAAAAGAGGCTATGACTCTTCATCTTCATGATATTTCACTTCAGATTAAAGGAGACCTTTCATTTTCTATAATCTATTGATATCCTGAATGAGACCATACCATACAAAATATATTATGTAATACACTTGTCACCTTTTTAAGTTAATAAAATAGTTGTGTGAATTATGCTCCTAATCTTACTAATAATACTTTATCATGCTTAAATCATTGCTTTATCCTGAGATAAAGTCATAATATAATATCATTACTAGGTTCTAATGAAGTTGTTCTATTGTGATACTAGGTTAGTCAAGAAGCAATGATCACATTTTTTCTTGAAGTGTCATTTTATAGCTTTCACTTCTTGTACACTACTTAGTTACGCTTTTATATTTTAAACTAACCAAGATACTAACCTACCACCCACTAAGTTTTAAATAGGTTGAATAGCTAGTATGCCTTCATTTATAGGTTTTAAACCTTCATGTTCCCACTCACAATATGTCATGCCTAAGAAAAATTATACCTTCAAAATTATGAAAAAATTGCATCGATACAATACCTTATTATTTTGGTAGAGGAATGTATTAAAATCTATATATTGATACATTTATGATGACTGACCGTTTTTTGAGGAAGTTGTAAACATAGATGTTAGTACATAGGTTGATGATAGAGTATTTGGTTATTATTGAGGAGGAAGATGTGTTACCTGAGATGCTTTCTTTATAAAAATGATTTGAATGATCTGAATTGATAAGATGTGCTTAGGCTCATCTTTGGTTTCTTAAATGGAGCTTCTAAGATTTGTCAAATCATTTTTGTAATCTTTCTAATTAGCTAATAAATCCATAACCATGATAATAAATGTATAAAGAGGGGATTGAATTTGAATACTTTTTACATGTCATCCTAAAAATAAACTATAATGATGGGTTCTTATTGGGACACCTTGTAATGAATGTCTTAAATTTTTAGTTCTATTTATTCTACACATATTTGTATTTGTATGACAAAAAACATGCTTTACAACATCTAAAACTCCTAGGTGTACATTATGGCCTTTACATTATTTCTCAACATTAGAGACTCATGGAATACATATTCTAAGTTAGATAATGATTCCACATGGATCTCCATGGCCCATTTTTATTTTTATACTTTGGAGTAGTCTGGAGTAATATATTTCTAAGTGTCCTATAGCTGATCCTTCTTATCAAACATCCTATGAGAGAGTTGAATGGATTGATGAATGACAATGTCAAGAACCTACTCATACTATTTTAGAACCTTGAAAATTATTTCTATTTCATTTATTATTTATAGGACTTGGGTTCTGACTTGTTGCAAATTTTCAATTCAACCCAATCCTAAGTTAACTAAATAAGTAGAGTATTGAAGTGATGACATAACCTATTAAACCATGATTGACAAGTTTCATAAATTAGTTTTTAGGCCTTGGAAAGTCTATCATGTAGATCAATGTTTTATTCATATAGTTAGGTGTTATGTTGTTCAATCTTAGAGGATTTCTATGTGATTGATGTTTGGAAAGTAACAACACCTTAAAACTACTTTATCAATATCAACTAGATGCATCAATAGAAACTTATTAAGATTCAGTTAGTATCACCAGGTAAGTTTAAACAACTCTAGATGTTACTTTTTTGTGCCTTATATGCATGATGACAACATGAATGTGGTTCATAAAAATGCTAGTAGTTGAATGTACATTAACCAAGATTTATAATACTCCATGTTTTACTATGATGATTCGTCCTAAACTTATAATTAAGCTGATCCTAAAACCATAGATGCTCCTAGAGGTTGAGCTTGTGCCTTAATTTTTTTTCCTTGTTTTACTCTAATTATTTTCTACAATTTTACTAAAGTTCCTTATCTTGTTATTTATTGCAGTTGGTTAGGATTGAGTTGTACTATCTTGGTTAATTCAACTTATAGATTTTTCTCTTGGTTGGCCTTATCCTTATAATATTTTTTACTATGTATTTTATTACCTGTTCATCACTAGATTTATTATTTAACTCCTACTTGCATAATTATTTATTACTTTAATATTTGACCTCCTTGGCTACTCTCTCAGACTCAACTTTCTTTTTAGGATCCTCTATTTCTCTCATAACTATATTTTTTTATCTTTCTTCTCTTTCTCTTAAATATCCTTCATTTTTAGTTCTTATTGATTGCATAGATATTATGTTTTGTTTCTATTTTAGCTTCCTTATCTATTTTTTAAATCTCAACCTTATTTTACTACTCATCCTATGTATATTTTTCTTCTTTCTACTTCTATTTCTCATATTTTTATGCCTATCATATACCAACCTTTTCTTATTTGGATTTATCCTTCATAGTCTCCTAATCTAGATATTTTTCTAACTCAATTTATGTCATTATTTTATTATGATGTTCATGCCTAAGAGGCTATTCCAATGGTGATTATTCATATTATGTAGTCTATGATACAAACTCAATATCATGCACACCTATTGGGGAATACAGAGAGAATGAAGATGAAGAAGACTAAGAAAATACTACTTTATGCTTTAACATAATTATTTTCATCATGTTAAGGGAGGGACCAAAATATTCTTCTACCACTTTATAGTTAAGGTCTCAACTACTATTTCTTCTCCTTCTACTTCCTCTTGAATTCCATATATAGTTGAAATTTTTTCCACTCACTTTGAAATCAAAAGAGTTGGCCTTAAATCTTTTAAAGTAAATTATTTATACACAAAAGGCCTTAATGAAATCTCTTGATTTGTGATACCTACTGCTAATAGGGATTCTCACATGCCTTATTACCTTGGTAGGGTATTCTCTATAACTTTTTATGATGTAAATGGTCCTTATGTGAATAGAGTGGATCTTGATGCCCCTTATTGAAAAACAACCTTAATTATATTATTGGTTTCCTCTTCCTATCATATAATTTCCACTATGATAGACTCTATTGGTGAAGGGATTTGCACCAGCAAACTTGGCATGTGTGAACCACTTTCCAAAAGATGAATTGATTCTTCTCCTCTTCTTCATAGATATCACTTTTGATATCTTCATGTAATGACCTATAAACTTCCTTTGGTGTCATTCCTAATGTTACATATTATATCTCTTATAATATTAGGCAACTATTTATTTGTGAGCCATGGATACATGTTATGAGTTCCCTTTATAAGTGATGAATCTATTGAATTTAGTGCATTACGTTTCGATGGGATTGATTATGAAGAGGAGGATGATGGTTAGGCTTGTGGATCCTCTTATGTTCATGAATTCTCCTATGGTTATGGATATTATTGTGCCTCTGCTTATGATTGGGATAGTGGCTACTTTTTTCCTAGTGGAATGGATTGTAATATATGTACACTTCTTAAAACCAAATTATTATATTAATACACTTCTATATTATCCATATTAATGTCAATGTAGAAGGGAAGATGCATACCTAGGATTTTTTACAATTTGTAAATATGTACTTGGAATCCATTGTACATCTTTATCACCATGGAAATTGGCCCAAGATAATGTATAATTTTTTTGGAAACTTAGGGGTGCATTAAAATATATCCTTGGATTTGAATCCACCACTATGTTATCTACCACATGGTCATAATAGGTTGGAGAAGGCATTTACTAAATAGTAATTGATATTTGGTGTGATTTTATCTTTTAGAGATTACCACTATATGAAATATAGGATGAGTACCAAAAATTAGTATTGGAAGGATTTATTCACTCCAAAGATAACCTTCTCAAAGTTTTTGATGATCTCCATTTTGAGTAATTTAGAGAAATTTAAGTATTCACCAAGCCTTATCATTTTGTGCATTATTTCAATTACACCTTTTGTTGCTTTCTTTACACCTTTGGTAGTTTTATAATACTTCCTAATTATGCCTTAAGTTAGGAGTTTCATACGTGCATCTAAAAATTTATCAATTTATAATCCTCTTATTTATGTATGCCTCCTTGATGCCTAAATGAATTTGAGGGGTATTTATTTTTTATGGTTATAATGACTACCCTCTTGTTGTAAATTGAATGGCCTATGTTATGGCATTAGTATTTATATATATTATCACCTTCATAGATATATTAATCACTCATTCATTATATATAATAAATAGGGTTATCATCATCTCCTCATGCTAGTTGAACATCAACATTCTTATCAACCTCTTAGCATTTGTTCCTCATAATATATTAGGTAGTGCAAGAACATTACACACTGATTGATTATGGTTACATATACCAATCCATATTAATTGCATATATAAATTGAAATGGCTTAGTATTGTTCCACTTTTTTTTCCTTAGGTCTTATATGATACCCTTCCTTTTTATACTATTATGATAGTGGAACTAAGATCGTGTACATGTTCATTTGATCTTTATTAGGTTTGACTTCAAATTAGTTGTCTTATAAACTAAGGAAACATGGTTATCTCTTAGGAAAATTCTTATTTTAATGAGTTTTTAGTGTAATATACATTGCTAACCTCCCTTATATATAAATCTAGATCCCCAAATAATCACCATTATTTTCTTTTATTTATCATTCTATTTTTCATGCCATTATTTCCTTAATTTAAATTCAAATAGTTATTTTGATATGGCCTTTAAAATTTTGGTGATGGATTAAATGTTTCATTATTAGTATTTTGTGATGTGGCATGCCATCATTTAATTTATCAACACTTTGTATTATTTTATCCATTACTCCCTTTCAATGATATATATATTTCTCAAGACAATTGTGATATTATTTTTATGTTATCATTAATGACCTTGAACCATTGTTAGTTATCCATGTTGTGTCACTCATTTATTGCTCCCAGACTTAAATTTTTTAGGCACTAGTTTAAATTAGTTACTTTGACCCAATTTTTCTTGTCTTTGATCCCTTACCTTAAAGCCCTATTATAGTAATTTATATTATATAGATATAAAAATACATAAAACTACAACTAAAAATAGTGTGCTTATTGGTGAATAAAACCTAAGTTTATTTAATTTAGAGAGGGTATTTAGCTTCTAATTGTAGTTTATATAGGGAGATGGTGAATGGTTATGCAATGGTGACAAGGGGGATGGTGATGCTAGCTAAGTTTTGTGTAGTTGGTATAAATGTCGGAGTGTATTAATTTACCTTCATTTGTGAAAAATAAATATTCACTTTGATGATTTTGATGAATACTTTAAATATTGTGTAGATGTTATGTAAGAAGAAAAAAAATGGTAGAATATGACAAAAATATTAATTCTCAAATATTTGAAAGCTTATAGGTTGTTCACCTTGATAATATGACCAAATAAGATGGTAGAAGTAAATTTGAGTTTGAATATGAAGAAATTATTATTCAAGCTTCTTATTCTAAAGATAAAAATAGTAATGAAGATAAGGAAATACTTGGAAATAACATGACTAATAATATATAATCAAAACATTTCAAGTCTACTAAAAACATGAAATGTGAAATGGGTTTGATGGAAAAGGTGAAAGTAATTCTTATCCTAGACCTAGATACTATGATATTCGCATGCAGGATCCTATTTATTACAATTTTAAATTATGAATATTGGTTGGAACTCATAGATTTTATATCTCATGTCCACCCATCAAAAAAAATAGATCAAACATTTATTTTAGGTGCCAATATTGTCTATAATGGTGATCCTCTGAGAGATATATCATTTGGAGCTTTTATTGATAAAGTTGTCAATAATAATCCCTTGAGGTTCATAAATTATGATCATAAAATGATTTATTTGGAGGAGATTTCAAACTAAGAGGGTAATAGGAGGCCAAAATAATTTCCTTTAATCATTGAAATTTCATTTCATTTAAATTTTGGTTGACATCTAAGTCTTTGGTAAAATTTCCATATTGGAAGAGGTCTAAACAAAGTAAATTTTTTTACAAATCTATGAAATTATAAATTTTAACATTACTTATAAGTTAAATTAGTGGGTATTAAAAAACTAAGGTTGGGATTAGTTAAGAATTAATGGGTATCCAAAGACCATGGCTGAGATTAGTTAAAAGTTAGTGGGTATCTAAAAATTGAGGCCAAGATTAGTTAATATTAGAAAGTATCATGCCTTAGATGAATTATAATTAAAATCAAATGTAAAAAATGGAAGAGATATGACCTTATAAATACTCTAGATGATACACCTATATTCATCTAGGATAATTGTTAGCATATGCATAGTCTAGTGAATTAATATAACTTTGCTTTATGTAATTTATGTAAAAAGGATAAAAATAATTGTACATGTGTCATCTAAAATACAAAAGGAAGTTGAAAATTTATTTGATAAGAGTAATAGTTGTAGAAGATAAAAATCTACCTTGTGTTTATAAAATAATGAAGGTACTAAACATGGAAGGTAAGAAAGAAATAAATAAAGTAATAGTTTGAATTAATTTATATCCCATAGCTTCTCAAATATGGGAATGAGAAGATATATAATTCATTAATGGAGAAATCCTTGACTTAAATTATTGTTTCAATGATTTATTTCTCATATAGTTATTCAATACAATTTCATTTTTTAGTTGTTTATTATTCCATCTTAATACGTCTTCTTTCATTCTAATTATTTAATAATTTAGATTGAAATATTTTGCTCCAATAATAAGAATAAATTAATAACCAAATTCAATTAGATTACCAAGGCCACCAAAATTGTCATCCTAGATGAGAAAGAATGGAAAAATATGCTTGTATATTTTATTAAAGTCAACACATATGTAGAGAAAGCATAAAGGAATTACGATGATACATTATTCTATCATCACTTTATCTTTTATAAATTCATAGTTTTTATCATTTAAATGTGATACATAATGTCACTTTAAAATATCACATTGAATACTATTATTTACACAATATCAAGTTTGTACGTGGTCATATGTTATAAACACCATTTTTATTATTTTACGTTGGTGAAAGTTTTTAATAAAGTATACATATTGGATAATTTTGTGGTATAACACACACGTGCACATGCGCACGTGCACACACACACACACACACACACACACACACACACACACACACACACACACACACACACACACACACACACACACACACACACACACACACACACACACACACACACACACACACACACACACACACACACAATTAGGTATATTATATCTTGTGGGAATAAAAAAACAATAACAATAGCAAAAGGAAAAATTCCCAAGTACATCTCAAGGATCCTTATGATCACATCGCACCTATAAAAGTGTTATCAAAATTAGTGAATTAATAAAATACTAACATAATTATGGAAAACCACTAAATAAAATTAGAATGTATAAGATATGAAATAAATACACATAATTGATTTAAAACTTGATATCTACATACATATGATAAAAGAGAAATTAATAAGTAAAAATAACTTAGTTGACCCTCATATTTGATGGATTGAAATAGAGACTATGTGATCAACTATGGGATTGTGTGAGGTTGATGTGAATCATGAGCATGGATATATTTGAACATGGGGCAAGGCCATACTATTTGGAAAAGGGTAACATTCACTATCATCTATAGGGTGTGTCAGCATCTAGTATGGTTTTTTTCCCTCTTTGTGAATTTAGATCAATGAACCTCAATAAAAAATGAGGATAAAATTTAATAAATGGTGAAAATGGGAAAATGGCTAAATTTATGCTTGACCTCAAAATCCCTTATATTAAGTACTACCTATATATCAATACTCTGAAGAAGGATCAAAATCCATGTAGTTAACACATGCTATGGTGATGTGTGTAAAATACTAGTGTGGTGAAATATGCTAGTGAAATCCTAGAGTATTTATGTGCTTCAATGATGACTTGTGACTTTGGAGATGTATTTGAACTTATCTTAGAGTTTCTTGGGTTGTATGGACTCAAAATTGGGAAGAATAAGTGATTTTATCTCTATGTGCATTTAGAATAATTATATTATTTTTAATATGAAATACTCTTTCAAACTAGTGGATAAATGAAGCTAAAATGTGCTTATAGAGTGGTATTTTGTGGATTTCCTCAAATGGGAATTATGAAACATGAATGATGACATATTAGGTGAGTTTGAATTTAGGGAATTAACCTTTATTTTGTGAGAGGATGAGACTAATGGCTCTAGACATTATCAATGAGCCATATTTTCTTGAAGGAATGACCATGTATGAAGAGTATATCAAAATAAAATGGAAGTGTAAATTAGTATAATAACAAGTTCAAGATATTTTTAATGATAATAAGAATGTTAAGTATTATAATTTCCTAAGGATATAGGGTCATCCACATAGAAGTTGGGGAATGGTGGTTTAGAACCATAGAATTGAGCATATGTTAAGTGTGTATAATGAGTGGTCACAATTGCATTATTTTATCATTAAATTTTAATTATAGTGACTATATTTTCCCTCATTTTAACTTAGTAATGAAACAAAGCAAAATCACTAGAGTAAAATAAAGAGAGTTATACTTGAGCTTACCTATGTGGATTAGGCTTGGATGTAGACCATACACTAAAATTTGATTCAAAAATTATTCATTGAAACATGTATTAATCAACCCTTACATAGGATAAAAATATGAATGTAAAAGACAAAAACATATAGATCAAATGATAAGGAATAAACACACATTTTCATGTATGTAAACCATTATGATTTTTGGTGTGAAATTTATGTTTGGAGAGGGTATAAACCTTGATATTTATATTCATTAAAGTGATTTTATTCAATTATTCATGCCCAAATCCTCATTGATATGATAATGTGCTTAAGAATTGAAGATGTATTTTGAGTCCATCATCACACAACTCAAGGAAGTAGAGTAGTTTTGAAACCCTATTTGAATTTTATTGGATAATTTTGGTATAAAACTATTGAAAAATAGTGTAAAACTTTGAATCAACCGTTATATATGGAATAATATTCATTTTGGTGAAAACACTAGTGCAAAATTTTACAATTTTAGTCTAATATATACAACATAGAGAATGACATGGATTTCTTTTCCTTTTTAAATTTTTTGATGAAACAACTAATTAAGAAAGTTATCATATGACACACACATTCCCTCAATCTAATATTTGAGTATATTTGATTATAATGACCGAGTAGTATTAAATGAATTTCTAAGTAAACATGTGTAAAATGTTGGAACACATGTCATGCATGATGCCATTCATGTAAGAAAATCTGAGATAATCATGTGTATAATATGAAACCTAATTATAATTAATATTTAAAACTATTTTTTAGACTGAGTATAACTTTGATAAATTTGGAAAATGTTATTTTTGACTTCTGGGATGAAAACACATCATTTTGGAAAGTTATGACCTCCACTATTGTCCAAATGGCATGGTTTTATCTAAATATGATTTATGGGAAATACATGAGTATCTAATGTGATCAACTAAGAAAATACTATTATTTTATATCTATACAGTGTATTATTTTGGCTTAGTCACTAAGACAAACCAATATATATTCCCCTCCTTTGATGTGAGTTATGAAACCCACACAATAACTTAGGGAAAAAAATATGCAAATGATGTTATAGAAAATATTAAATTTTATAGTAATAACGATAACATTGAAGATCATGGCATAGTATTGATAATTTAAACAAAATAGTAGCTTTTGATACTTGTAGAACTAGAAATACATAGTGTGATGTCTAGATAAATGTTATTAATTAGGCACATAGTGAATAAATGACTATAATTGAGTCTATGAAATTGATATAGAACTACTTAGGAAAAATGCATGATATTGATTATGGCATCATAAAACTAAGAGATACATGATATCCATCATGGCCTCATAAATTGAGCAATGATAACTAACAAGAGTCATGGCCATGACACACACATAAACAACATACATAAAAGCACAAAAATAAATAAATAAGGCCAAGGGGATGCATACAAGGGACATATTAAAATGTCACACCCACACATAGATACACAAAATAAGGCTTAGAGATACAAGCAAGGATATGTTTAAATGTCCATAGTGTTGGGTAATTGAATACACACAAACCATGAAGAAAAGAATTAAACATGATAAGTATACATGTATAATGGAAGTTTATCTACATAATCAATTTTTAACATTAGTATAATTATCAACTCGGGTATCCATTAAGTTAAAAATGTTAAATTAAGTAAGAAAATATTCAAATATTTTATGTAATGTATTGTATTTTAGTAGGAATAAAAGGGATAGCCATAGAATGATAAAACCTAAATAAAATATGCCCCCATGAACTTTTTATGATGTATAGAATATATAGAAGGCATGTGACTATTTTGGATATGATGAATTATATCTTGTGTTCACTAGGACAAGTCTACTAGAATTGGACAAGAGCACAATGCATTACTATTAGAATAGAGTGGTTTGGTCTATGTAATTTTCTAGGTATAAGACAATATCATCCCTTGAAATGGAATTTTAAAGTCACAATCTATATTTTATGTAACTAAATAAAACACACTTGTGAAGCATATTTGATATAAAATTGGATAGAGAGAAATACCACACATACTAAATCATAAACAACCTATGTAAATGAACTACATATCATACATAGGTACTAATTTTTAGATTTTTTTGGAGAATTTTATTTTTTAATATTTTTAAATATACATAACTAAAAAAGAAACATAATAACTAATTAATCCTATGATAGTCTCATAATTTATATTTCATGTATCTAACATAGGGAGGATGACCTCTTATGAATGGAAAATATAATGCCACTATGAAGTAACTAGTCTCAATTTAGAATCTAAAAATTGATATGACTTTGTAACATAAGTGCTACTATCATGGTGATAATATATAGTATGTGATCTATTTTTCTATCATTTTGAAATCTAGGTCTGTTTGGAACCCATCATGGATTATATGAACTCTATGTTGGTGTTATTTATGGAACACTCTTAATGCCTTGTAATATTAATCTAAGACATGCGGGAGTAGAGAGTGGCTCTCTAAAATTTGTAAAAAGATAATTGATTAAGTGGATTTTTAAGGATAGTTATCCTTGGAAATTTAACTCCTTGATTTTGAAATTTATGAGTAGGTTTAACCTTTTTTAATTCATTTATCTAAAATCTTATGTGTAGGAACAATGACCTTTGGTTGTAAGAGTTATTCATATGGAATACCATGAATTGTAATAACCTCATTAGAAAAAATGAATTTCTAATATATATGTACTATAGAATAAACTTAATTAATTTACTCAATGTAAGGATTCCCCTATAACATATCAAAGAATCTTAAAGTTGGTACTGTTAGGAACTTAGTGGCCATATGTGTTTGGCCAACCTATAGTGGTAATATGATCTCACCAATAGAACACTAAAATTACCCATTAAATCCATTTATTATTATTTTTATAAGAATAATATCTTGATTTATGTATACAAAATGTGAGAGAATTGTGATAGTGAACATATTAACATTTGACACATTATCAATCATGACAATATATAGGTTGATGATCTATGCAATCTCAAATGAATAAGAAGTGAAAATCAAAATAATCATTAACCATCTCATGCTATACAAATTTGATAAGTGGTTTATATGTAACTGAAACATGATATGTACCAATGATTCCATTCAAATATGAGTTAATTTATATGAGTATGATAAGAAACTAGTGGAGGATGTGCATTATATGTGAAACACACTTATATTTATCTACTATTTATTGACATGTATGCTTAGGGAAAGGATCACTAAATTATTAATTAATTGACTATTACTTACTTGTGCATTTTTACTATTGTTATATGTACCCACATCAATGATGTTTTCATATATCAAATCATATATATTTATGTCTCAAAATGATGCATTTATTGGTAGTATGCCATAGTGCTCTATGAAAATAATTTTTTTTAATCAAATCCTTTTGGAAGAGGTTTAATCACATCAACCTATTTAATGGGGAGTGTTTAACCATAAAATATAGATATGGGTAATATAGGGTTAAATTAATAAGAAATAACCTAGGGTATAAGGATGGTATACTATCTCTAAAGCAGGGAATTATTTATGAAACTCACATAAAACATATACTAAATTAATTATGCTAAGATGCTAAAGATAGAAATTAACATTATAATAGATGTTATAATGATAATTAAAAATAAATACTTACCTATTTTTTATGATAATAAAAATATGGATTTTAAATATGTTGAAAGTAGATTGTACCTAGATTCGAGACTAGTCACACGATTCTAAAAATTGTACCTCTATAGCCTCAAACACTTGCAATAACTTGGGATGGTTATTGATGTTATTGCCTAAATCAAACATAGGTGTTTATTACAAAATATCTATTAAAATTATATTTAACCACTTGGATTTATTTTGGGTTCAATCTAGTGTATTCAAATATAGGTAATAGACTAATTGATGCCTCTATGTGTATCACAGGTGCTCTTAGTGTTTAAGAACACTTATCATTTTATAATTATATGAATTCATGGCATGAGTAAAAGGTTTTTGGTAATCTAGTTACCTATGGTAAAATAGAGTTAGATAAAATTAAAATATTCCACATATTTATATTGATTGGTGGTTAGGAGCCACTGTGGTCCTTGTGAATTTTAAAGTACCTATGTTAATCTTAGTGAATTATGGCCAAAGTTATATACTAAAGACTAATCTAGATGAATATTTATAGTGAGATCTAAACTAAGCTAATTTGGGTAAAAAATAAGCAAAAGAGAAGGGTAGGGTAGAAAGAGAATATGTGATTGTTGATCCTTGACTCAAAAATCATGACAAAGTTTCAATTATAATTTAACATGCATTTAACTAGTATATAATGCAAAATAACATAAGCTCAGATATCACTATACACCAAGAAAACTTCTAAGGATAATATGAAGAAATACAAGTAAGAATTGAATTTATTTTAAAGATTTATTACTGCATTTAAATATAATTTGCACATCCTAATGAAGAACAAATGAAATGAATCAAATTCAAGATCATTCAACTAATCTATTGCAAGCACAAATTAGCAACCTTATATCATAGATGCACATTCAGAATTCATAAAAACCATTCAAATTTAAGACTCATAATATGTAATTGAGAGAGAAACCATATGATAATTTATACAAACAAATCTAGACAAAAATTTTAGTATTCCTTGCTTCTATTAATTGCTCAAAGTACTCAATTTTTTGGATCAAAACTCTCTCTATTTAAAAAATGGTAGTAGTATATTTTATATAAGGATAAGGCAGTATACCAATCAATTACAAGATACAAGTGTACAAAATATAAGGATAATTTTCCTTATTTACAATTTTACAATACACTTCTCTTTCCCAAACAGACTGACCTATAGGCAAATATGCCAATAAACTAGCATATGCCTTTACAAAAGAATAATACTCATTCAAATATTACAATTCTTATAAAAAATAGAATATTAATTAACGAGTGGGCCCATGGCTAAATGTCTCCCTTGTTGTTCTTTTAAAAGTTCCATAGCTCTTTAATGTTGCTCTTTGACAAGATTCAAATCTACAGCTGGCTTTAGGATATAGACATCTTCTTGATCAACTAAGTCATAAAAGTCTCTATCATCCCTTGTCATAGCCTCCTAGATGCTCCAAGATTCTACAATATTTTATTCAATGGTGAAGATAATGCCCATGATTTTTTATTGTCACTACCAGATTGGCCGTAGATTTTACTTCTCACTTCCTGCATCACCAAAGTGACTCCATGCTTATATTATTCATCATCAATGATGCTCAAGGTTATAAAATTTGAAGTATTATCCAACATGGTGCCAACGAGTTGCTTAATTTTGGTAATTATCTCTTCATCATCCTTTAGGAGTCTATCTAAGCCTTTTGACCAAACACTCAAACTATGGATCTTATCAACCTCTATCCCTGATATTACATTTAAGTGAGCTAGGCTAATGGTTTTAAATTTAGGAATTATATCCTTAATCAGTATATTGATAAGATCCCTTATACTTTCCTTTACATCCTACCACTAGATCATCAATCCTTTAGCTATCTCACTCTATTGGCTCAATTCATCTTGCCTCAGCTTCATTTATTTCAAGAAGTAAAACATGTCAAAGAAATATGCTTCAAACATATTTATTATGGCCTCATGAACTGATAGGATATCCATTATCTCTAGGTTCTCATTTTGTTTTTTTAGGTTATGTATCTTTTGTTTCATACCCATGATGCCTTATCTGATCTGAGATAAATGAGCATCGCCTAATCTTTCAATTTACTCCTCATGGATTGGGTGTTCACCAATTTGTTGTCCTCTAATTAGAGTTAAGCCTACAAATGGCTTAACCTTTTGAAAGGTGAATTCCTCACCTCTAATCATAGCCTTCTTGGAAGTGACTCTCTCCAACCCTACTATATTTGGGTTGAATTTCACACTAGTTGTTGACTCTGTGACCTCCATTTTTGTGTTACTTGAGGCACTTAGAGTATCCATTTGTATGTCATTTGATCCCGTTATGGACAATCTTCTTCTTTATTTTTCCTCCTTCATCAACTCCAATATACATGGCTTGATTTCTTCATGAACATCAATATTAATTATTTGGGTCAAGACCCAAAAGTGGGACAAAGTGGGAATCTTTTGAATTTTACCATAGATAAACCATTCAGGGATAATGGGTCCATGAATGGGGTATTCTTCATTGAAAAAGTTGACCTCACTCATGGTGTGGGTGAGGGTCAACTTAGGATTCTTTCTCCCAACTGGGACTAATGCTAATTTTTCTTTTCTTTTCTATGGAGGTGCTATGGAGAACAAGTCCAAAAAAACTTTTTTCCCCTTGTCCTATTCAACTTTCTTTGCCTCAGCTAGGGGTTTTGTTTTTTCTTCCTCATCTACTAACCCATAAGCTTCAAAAATCACCCTAAGTGCATCTTTCACTATTTCATTGGGTTTTAATGCAATCATATATAGGTATTCAACTAGGGACTCTAGCCTCTCAAGTGGGGCTAAAGAATATCCCTCCTCACGTCTCTCTTACAACTTCTATCTACCACATCCTTGTGTTATTTATGCCTAGGGTGGTTGTAGTGGTTACTCTAGAGGGGGCCTTAAAGAGGGTCTAGGTAACAAGTGATATTATAGGGGCCCCATTTACCAAATCTTACCTAATGGATTATCATCTTCTCTAACCAACCTAGGCTCCAACTTAATGTTTTGCTTTTTCAATCTAGCTAATACTTCTGAGAAATTAGAGGCCCTAATGTAGAATGGGCCATGAACATTGGGTTGGTGATCATATGGCATGTTTATGCTTTTTCACTTTAGATTCTTGGATACCACCTCATTAGGGTCCCATTACCTCAAATCATCTTTCTATAGGGTGAAGGAGTCCCTGTATCTAGAAATCACATTTACATGCTCCCAATTTTGTAAAATTATCCTACTAATTATTAAAGGAAAGGGATGGGGAAGGCCTTTCCTCTTCTCCTTTCAAAATCCATCTATAATATGAAGAAGTTGGTAGGCTACTTCTTGCTCTATTATCTTGGTTGGCACATAGATGGGTAGCCTAAAGGGTTATGTCAAAGTCCCTTAAATCCTTATCCTGGTGAAATCAAGGCAGAACCAAATATCCCCTATCAATTCCACATATTTCTTAATCAATGGGATGACCTTGCTCATAGGAATTCCTATGGTGGATTCCACTAAGGTTGGATAAACATAGTCACAAATGAGCTGCATGTTGTGTCTAACTTTGAAAATTTAAATCTTGGAGTAATGATGGGAGATAGTGGGTCTTCCATTAGGGGACCAATTCTTAATGTTTGGGATCTGGGTGGAGTCTAAAAGGGCATCCAATAGATAGGACATCATGTAAAACTATTTTCTTATTTTCTTATTTATTATTCTGAATTACGACTTCAAGCAAATGTTGATCATATCGCCCAATAGGGGAGTGAGTCCTTTCTCCACCATGAATTAAACATATGATGTCCAAATTTTGTTAATATGAGTGGTAGAGGGGGATATGTATAACCTATTAAGTAAGGTCATTATCATCCTAATTCCCTCCCTAAATTTGATAATTGTTATTTTTCCTATGGAGTCTTGGACAACTTGGTTCCGAATGAGTAGACATGTGGCTAGGATTATGTTCAAATTGTGCTCTCTAGTCCACTTTTTGATGGTGGGTAGGTCTATTTATGGCTTACACAATTTATAGTATCTCTCAAAAGCTAGGGGAGAAATGTATGCTACTTTATTAAATGTACATTCATGTACAATCCAATCATTCTCAATTTTATAATCCTAGAAAAGAGGAGAAAGGAAATCAATGTAGTGAATTACTTCAAGTTTGGTAGTAGTGTAGTGTAGGATAGCCATCTAAAATGAAAATAGGTCATTGTATCTCCTTACAATGGTTAAATTATTTTGTTTCTCACTAGTCAAAGCCTACATCTCTTTTATGGTTTAAAAGAGTTCATACCAATTCCAATACCCATTGTTCAAAGTTGCAGTGTCTAGGTACATGTCTTTAAAAACCCTCCCTTCACTATCTAATTTCACGTAAATCTCAATCTCATCACTTTGTTGTTTCTTGTGAGCTACCATGGTTGTGGAATTTGTAATTACTTACCAATGGATTTTAAGTAGTCTTATAATTAACTTGTTCTTTCTTAGATTTCAATTGATCTCTTCTTAGTTTGATTGTGAAAAATTAAAGTTTGAACTAGGGATTTTATGAATGTTTAGGGATTTTTTGGAGCTTTAATGGTAGTGGTAATCTAGACTTAGGCTCATTCATGTTTTGGATTTGATTGAGACCCAAAACTTTAAACCTTTCCCCTTTTGAACATATAAAATCTCCAATTTTATCATTTTGTGCTCGTGTGACATTTATGTGGCATCTATTTGATAACTTTCATGACATTTTTCATAAATGTCTTGAGGGACTAGTCATTGTCTTTTGAAAATATAATTTTTTTTGCATCATTATATCTTTTTTCATGGATTAGCATGGGTCATTGATCATTATCACAAGGCTCTAGAATCATTGGTTGCTTTATGACAGGCCTCATGGTTGTGCCACTTATCACCCTTGCAAGCCTTCTAAGCTTTGCATTCTATGTAGTTAATGTGTGTTTGCCACATGTTGATTATACAAGTACCTTAGGTTTCATTGAAAATTATATGATAGCTACACTCCATCATATCATACTCTCATGAGCAAGCACGGACCATTGATCACTATCTAAACATATGTACATGATTGGTCCAATGGATCAAATACATTAGATTCATCATGTCTTTGCTCCATCTGATCCATCTCTGTGATGAAGCACATGTCATTGATGTTGTAAAAGGGTGAGAACTTTAATTAGCATAAAAATAAAGGAAGGGACTTAGGCTTAAATACTTTAAGCTAAGGTTTATTTTGTGTTTAATAAACATGTTATAAAATTTAGGCTAAAGTATTTTAGCCTAAATTTTTGAAATACATATGAAGGGGATGTAGGATAAATGTCTTAGGCTAAGGTTTATGTTGTGATAATAAAAACAACATATAATTTAGGCTAAGGTATTTATGCTAAGTTCTTAGAACATGTCCAAATGGGTTAAATGATAAAAGGACCAACTGTTTAGGTTTAGACCTAGGGTTTCATCATCTTAATAAACATGATGACACCTTAGGTTAAAATAATTTAAGCTAAGTCTTATACAAAAAGGGTCTTTTAAAATAATATTTAATATAAGTCTCTATCCTAAGGTTTATTGTATTCAAATAAATGCAATTGGAACCTTAGGAAATAGACTTAGATTAGACCTATGTCTGCAAATACTTAGATCATGATGCCATTTTTTCATTAGAAATTCAAAGATATTAAATGTTTGAACATCTTATAAGGGGTCCCATTGATCTAAAATCTAATACATAATCTTTTAGATACATTATTGGAGTATATCTTTGTGTCTAATCAAAATAATTGATTAGCTTAAATTTGATGGTCTTGTGGATGTTAATGATGGCCTCACAGATGTCAAATGATGGTCATAAAAACATAAAATTCAAGTTAGAAAATCATTAGGTTTCATGGGATTAAAGTTTACAGTCATGTGGAAGTCAAGGATGGCCTCATGGATGTCAAATGATGATCACAAGAATGTAAATTTTAAGCTAATAAAACTCTTTTGGTCTATAGACCTTGGATTTGATACACTTTGTTAGATCAATATCTGTGATGCAGCATGGGCCATTGATCTTAATCTAAGAATATGCATGCAATTGGCTCAATTTAGTGTATGGGACCCTTTTTTATTATGTTTTAGATGTAGGAGTGCTACTTGGTGACTCCATGTGGCTTCTTAAGCTTTTGAATTTTTAGTGCTACATTCTCTCCATCTAATCAATCTATGTGAGTGGCTACAGGCCATCTGATCAAGATCTAGATACTTATACTTAGCATAAGTTTTATCATAAGGTTTCATTTTATTAATAAATACAATGAGACCTTAGGGTAAAACTTATTCTAAATTTATATTTGATAGAGGGGGCCCTTTAACTTTAATGATGACTTTCTGTCATTGGATTCTTAGCCCTACTTAAACATAGATCATTGATCTTGATCTAGGTGCTTACACTTGATTGGTTTGAAGGATCAAAGCTTTAAGTTCATCATGATTTCTTCACTCTATTATATCATTTATCATGATAAAGCATGGACTATCAGATTTATAAATAATTTAGGGGCTTAAAATAAGACTTAATTAAATAAGAACTAAGTCTAAAGCTTTAAGACTAAGGTCTTGTTTGTGTTGATAAATATTATTGGGGCCTTAGGATTAGGACTTAGGATATGTTTTTTTATTAAAGGGGACCATGATAAAATAAAAGGATGCTACTAATATAAATATTATAACACATTAGAAATATAAGGAATAAATGGGGAAAAATAAAAGGGACCAAGTAGGATCTTCAGGTTAAGGTTTGGTCATGTTAAGAAACATTACCAAGCCTTAATATGAAAATTGAGATTAAGTCCAAAGTAAATTTTAAATGTTCCCACCAAATGTGCTCTTTCCAATATTTGAATTTGAAGTAGGGGCTCAAGCTAGGGTTTGTTAAAGAAGGGTTTTATTACATGAATCCAACTATGAGCCACCATAAATTTAGGACTAGTAAAAGTTAGAATATGATTAATTTGTAGATCCTAAGAATGATCAATTAAATGGATCTCCATGAAAACTACCACTTAATACTTTAAATTCAATTGTTAGCAACATTAAGCAAGGTTTCAAACAAAACCATGAACAAATGGGTCAATTTCATTAGCCATGGATAATCTTCAAGTGTAATAAAGAGCAGAATATCAAAATTTTAGTGCTAAGGTTCAAAATAATCATAAGGGTCCCTATTTTCCAAAAATGGGGGTATGTTGACCTCAATAAATGGTAAATTATGGGGTAAACATAGAACTATGTTATAACTTAGAGACTCTAGTTTAGACAAACAACTAGATCACTCATTCCCTTTGATCAATGCCACTATCAAGATCAATTCATGGTTGAAATAAACTTTGCATGTGAAAAATTGGGATCAAACATCTAGATATAGCCACATTGTGTGAGTGATTTCATTTCACTTACTATTTTCCATAGGATTTAGGGGACAACTTCTAGGTTTCATACTTTTAATCATTAACACTGACTTGGAGCATGTTTAGATATTCATTAAGAATCATGATTCTAGTTTAGGAAAGGCTTGGAAATTTATCTACTACTAGCTAGGCATTCATATCCTTGATAGAGATGCCTTTGGTTTCACTCATGGTCTTGTTCCACTACCATCCAGGTGTCCAAAGTCCTGATGGAGATTACCAGGATTACCTTTTTTTGAAAAGCTTTTGATTTTGCAATAAGTCCTTATTTTTGTATTTTGGGTCTTTTAGGCTTTCAACAAAGGTTGGTAACCAAGGTAGTTAGGTTTAAGGATTTAGTCAAATGTTTGATCCTTAGATAACCACCTATGGTTGTAACCTTTGTCCCAAGCAAGGATGTTTGTTAAGTGTAAGCATGACTATACCTTGATGGATTGGGATTTCCTTCTTCATGTGTAATTTTTCTTAAAACTAGGTTCAGATCAAGACAATGTTTAAGGTCTTACATAATGCTTAACTTGTTCATAGGTCTTTACTAGTTTCTTCAAATCCTAATATCAGTCTCTTATCCCAAATCCATGTTCAACATATGTATGAGGTTTTATACCAGTATTTTTGAATTTTGATAGTTTCAAGCAAATTAAAGAACTTTGAGCTAAGGGTTGTCCAAAAAGAATTATTAGAGGGAAGGAACAAAGTAAGAAGAAACATACAAACTACATAGAACAATAAATCAAGAAGAAAAAAGGAAGAAAATAAATATATACATACTTATATATAAACAAAGGATAGGAAGGAAAATCTAAAGGAAACTAACTAGCTTACCTACACTAACTCTAGTTATCTTACAAATTTACTCCATGAAGACCCCAAGAGGAGCAGAAAAGTAATGCTTGAGATACTATTGATTAGTGGGGAGTGTGAAATCTAAGCCTTGTAGGTATTTTAGCTAAAGGTGTTATCTCCAAGTGTGTCTATAATCTGATAGGGTCCAATCCATAGAGGTGTGAACTTTCCATGTTTGCCCTTGGGCTTAGATGATTTATCCTAGAAGAGAACTAAATCCCCTTGTCTAAACACCTTGATCTATGTTATTTTGTCAAACCACATTTTGATTATATTTTGGGGCTTACTAAAGTTATAAAAAACCTTCTCTCATGCATCCTCCATCTGAATGATGTCTAGTAGCCTAGAGTTTGCAAATTATTGGCCCTCATACATATACTCTTGCATAGACTTGTAGGTTAGAAGATTGAGTGTGATTGGGAATATGAGCTCTTGTCCATATACCAACAAGAAAGTAGATTCTTTAATAGCCTATTTTAATCTTGTTTTATCTACCCAAAGGGAATACTTGAGAAGCTTGTGTCATGTTTTAGGCTTGTTTATAGTAGACTTATGAATGGCTTCCATCAAGTTTTTATTTGTTAACTCAGATACTCCATTACCTTGAGGATATTGGTTAGATGAAAACTTGAGAATAATGTTGTTATAATATTCCCATTCTATCATTTCTATGGATGTGAATGTTGACCCATTGTCACAAACCAAAGAGATTGGAGTCCCAAATTTGGTGCATATATTTTCTTCTAGGAACTTGTTCACTTCTTTTGTTATGCATTATTTGGTGGCTACTACCTCAGTCCACCTTATGTAATAATTATTAGTTGTTATAACATACTTGTGACATTCTAATGAGTTATGTTTGATTACCCCTACAAAGTCCAATCCCACCAGGTAAAGGGCTTGTCAACCATGACTAGTTGTAGAGGCATTGTTGCCTTTGGTTCTTTAGTGTTGAAGATCTAGCATGAATGACATTCTCTTACATGCTTATGAGCATCTTTGAATATGGTGGGCCAATAGTAGCCATCCCTAATGATTTTATGAGTTTTTTTCTCCCAGATGGGTACCCACTTCCTAGTTTCTCATGGAAAATACTCATTACCTCAGTATCTTCTTCTTTGAAGACACATCTCAGGTACACACCTTTAAAGTTACTTTAGTATAGGACTCCATTTTTTATGAGATAGTGTGTTTCTTTAAGCCTTGGAGATCTTTTCTACTCCTTGGTTAGTCCTATAGGAAAAGTTTCATTAATTAGTAAGTGAATAATGGAGTCATACCATTCACTATCTTGAAAGTTTTGCTGATCAACTTATATAATACTTAGCTTAGGGATAGTATTATCAATATTTTGAATTAGACCCTGACATCTTTCCAGCTTTGTAGTTTCTAGTTCTATGTCATATTCTTGGAGAATAGACATCCACTTACCCCTTCACTCTCTAATTTAATAGTGGCTTAGCATTAGCTTAGTGGTTGGGTCTGGTAGAATATCATGCACTTTGTTCTTAAGAATGTAGTGCCTAAATTTATTGACAACTTTAACCAATGCAAAGGTTTGTTTATCAATCAAAGGTTAATTTAAATCATCATTATTCAAATTAGTACTCATAAAATCAATTAGATGGTCATATCCTTCTACTTTATTAGTTAACATAGCAATAATAGTCTGATTAGAGGAGAAAGAGTAGAGGTAAAAGTATTTTGAAAAATCAAGACTTATCAAGACTAGAGCCTGGTTAATTGCACTTTTGATGTCCTCAAATGAATTCTTGGATTCCTCATTATATGAGACTTTATCATATCATTCAATGTTTGAAAATATTTGCAAATCCAAAAATGAAATTTCTTACAAAGTTTATTTTATTAAAAAATGATTTCAATTCCTTTTTTACTATTGGGAGGCTCTATCTTGAATATGACTTCCACTCTTTTAGGGTCTATGGAAATTCAATATTTAGTGATAACATGGCCCAACCGTTTACCTTTAGTGACACAAAATATGCTCTTCTTAGGGTTAAGAGAGATTTCATGCCTTCTGCACCTTTTAAATACTTGTAAATGCATGAAATGGTCTTCTCTATTTTTAGAGAAAATAGTTAGATCATCCATGTAAATTATGAAACACTTACCAATCAGGCCTTGAAATGCATGGTCTGTGTCCCTTTGAAAAGTGGCTCCTATGTTTATCAATCTAAAAGGAATTCTCTTTTATGCAAAGGTTCCCCACTTAGTTATGAATATTGTCTTCATTTTGTCCTCATTGTCAACCAACACTTGGTTTTATCCTACAAAACCATCAAGAAAAGACATCATGGCTTATCTTGAAATAATATATATTAATTGGTCAAAATAGGGAAGAGGATAATTATTCAAATTTCTAAAGTCAATACATAGTCCAATTTCACCATTCTTATTTATAACTAGTACCAAATTGGCCACCTAGGTAGAGTGCCTAATGGGAAATACAATCATATTATCTAATAGCCTCTTGACCTCTTTGAATATCATGGGTTCGAAGATAGGGTTCATAGTCTTGTGTTTCTGCCTAAAGGGTTTGCAACTCTCTTTGAGAGCTATAGTATGGGTGATGAATCTTGGATAAAAAATCTATAAGTCTTCATAAGACCAAGCTATGACATCTTTGTATCTTGTTAATAGTTATTTGGATATATCATTCTCAATGTTAATGAGGCTTTTCCTATGTTAACTAGTTGAGGTTGATCTTGGGAGCTAAGATCAACAACATTATAGTCCTTCCCACTTACTTTGGGAACCTTAGAAGCTTCAGCTATCTTATCTTCATATAACAACCTTTCCAAGGAAATCATCCCTTTAGGGATCTTGTTTTCATTTAACTGAATGACTTTACCATTATATTTCCCTTCTCTAAATGCATTTTCATCAACCTCATTAATGATATGAGCTTTAAATGATCCTAAACTAGTCATGAAGTTTGGGATTTGTTGATCATCACTAAAGACCTATAAATGGTTCACATTGTCTAGGATAGAAGGGCAAGGCACAATCTCAATACTAAAGTTAGGTGAATCTTGATCATGCATGAGATTGGCTACAGTAGATGCCAAATCATCATCATCTTTATTTTCTTCCCTAGGGATAAAAATAATATTGAAGGCATCAAAATATTACACTACATCCTAGATTCTAAACTTGTATCTCTTGATGTATGGTATCTTGCACTAATTCTTGCTTCTTACTTGATTTACTACTAGTTTTGAGTCACCATAGACTGATAATTCCTTGACCTTGTTCTTGGTGGAAAATTATAGACCTAAGATGATGGCTTCATATTCTGCAAGGTTGTTGGTTCAAGGAAACTAGAGTTTATAAGAAGCATGATATTTCTTAATAATAGGTTTAGTTATAAAATGCCTACTATAGATCCATCATTTCACTTAGCCCCATCTAAATGCAACTTCCATAGCCCAAGCATAATATTAGAAGCTTTAAGATCATAAACTTTAGTAGTTTCTAGGTTAAAATTCCCTAAATCTAAATCAATTATGTTGACCCTTTCATTGATAGAATTATACTCAATGATCATATGCTTCATCTTTGGCTCTCTTTCAACCCTAATTTGGTTTGGAATTCCATTCTATGGGCATGTATCCATTTAGAGCTTATATCCACTCTCTACTTAAAATTAGTCCATATGTATCAAGGATATCTACCACTTAGATATCTATAAATTATTGGAACCTTGGATCAGAAGCCAATTACATGTGGACATTTAATAATTCTCCAACCACCTTAACCCTAGACTTATCTAATTAGGTGACAACCCTATCAGACTTAATGGGAGTCAAACCAAGCTGCTTACAAACACCTGTAGGCATAATATTTATGGAGGCACCATAATCCAAGAAAGATTTATGCAAGTTTCTAAAAAACATTGTGATTTTAATTAAGAAGTTTGGGGATCTATTTTAGATTTATACATAGATATATTTTCATTATTAGTCTTAGACATTTTATTAGATTTTTTTGGATAAGGACTCCAGTAATAGATCTCTTTGTTCTATGATTTGTGTCAATTCATGCAAGGTGGTATTAGCTTTGATTTTATTCATGTCCTCTACAATGTTATAACCAATATTATTGGAAGAATTGGAAGCATCAGCACTAGGTTTAGGATTAATTCCCTTTAGAGGTTCTGGATTATTATCTAAGGTGGTATCTAGAGGAGTACCAAAGTTGTTTGGAAGAGTAGAAGTAGTCAAAGGCTGCCTATATTCTCTATTTCTTAGAGGGTATGTCTTCTTCAAAAACTACTTAAATGCATGTACTTATTTAATAACATCATCAAGGTCATTGTCTTCTTGGAATGGGAAATCAAACATCTCCACCATGAAGGTTTGGTCAACAAGCTTGTATCCTGAAGTACCTACACCACTGTCTTTGTTAGGCACTACCTCAAAAGTGTCCAAATATTCTTGAAATGACTCAAAATATTTATATAACTTAATGAAATAAATCTCACCATGCTTAAAAGTAAAATGGACTCTACAATAATCAGTTAAGGCAATATCAATAAGATTAATATCCATAGTTTTCTTTTTAGGAGAATGTTCATTATTCTTGTTGTTGTGGAAACTATCATTATTAAACCTATTATTGGGTCTGTTGAACCCTTGAAAAGTGAAGTTCCTACCTAAAGTTTCCTCAGTATTACCAACCTATTTTTTCAACTGAAGGAAGTTAGTGCTCAATTTTTAGACCATTTTTAAAATGGACTCATTCTCACTTTTGGGGGCTTCTAAATTATGAACTTAGTTGTTATTAGCACCAGTGATTGGTAACAAGGTCCTTTTATAAGTTTCACTAAACCCATTATTACCAGGGTGGTTTAAAAACCCCAAATTTTTGTTAGGAGCAACATGTCTTATAGGTGATTGGTTCAAATTTGGGATTTGGTTGAGGGTAGGCACATTATAGTTATTATTGGGAAAAACATTCAAGGTAGGCATATATGGGTTAACATTGGGAACAAAATAGGTCATCTAACCCCTGAGGTTTCATCTAATCATTAATGATCATAACCTCAACATAAGCTAAGGCTAGTGTGTTCATTGGACCTACAACTCTCTTTATAAATATGAAGGTCATGGGATCAAGAGCATTTTTATAAATTTCTAAGGTCAAGTCTTGATTAGGTTTATGAGGTTCAATGGCTCTATTGTACATATTTTGGATCCTTACATTGAAATATATTATGGGTTCATTGGCATCCCTTTTTAGGGTGGTAAATTGTTGGTACAAGACACATAGACTGATTATCTTACCAAATTGGTCAAGGAAGATGTTATTAAACTCATCCTAGGTGGTGATGTAATCATCAAGCAGGTTTAGGAAACACTCATATGCAACGTATTTAAATTTAAAATAGAACAACCTACATGCTATATCCTTGTGAAATATATTTAACAATCTTAATATAACCTTAAATGATTTAACATGTTCCTCTAATGTTACAATGCCACTAGTACTAAAAGTTGGCAAATACTTTTCAAGATTGTGATGGAGGTCATAAATTTTGCCTTGTACATTGATGGGAGAACTTCCTAACCAATCCATACCTTGATGAAGGTTGAACAAAGGAGTACCTTGGAGTGGTAAAGCTGGTAAAGATTTTGAACAACTGCATCTACCTTTATCTCTTTTGTCTCTCTTATGGACTT
The DNA here is from genome assembly GCA_037957365.1 of Torreya grandis. Lineage (NCBI taxonomy): Eukaryota > Viridiplantae > Streptophyta > Pinopsida > Cupressales > Taxaceae > Torreya > Torreya grandis. Next base: position 2,135,693 of record JARHVA010001666.1, on the reverse strand, counting down.
TCAACTCAAGTAAAGGTTCTTTTATCACTAAATGTGATATTCTATAGATCTGTGATAGTTCTAGTTGATAAATTTGGACCCTATTTGAGATACGATGTGTCAAACTAACCTTTACAAATAATAAGACTCAGATTTGCACATTAAGCTAATTTTGCAAAGATATATGTAAAGAATAACAAAGGGAATAAAATTTTAATTAAGTTAGCTAAAATATGTGTCTAATTACATAAATTTTGTTAAAATTTATAATTATAAGCCCAAATGAACCCATATTTGTGAGGGATATACCAATATTTAATCAAAATAAGTTATTCTAACCTCAAATGTTGTGGATCCTTAGATCTTAAGCTATCTTTACCAAAATTAAGCTTCCAACCTCAAATATCCTTGATCTTTGTCTAGAAGAAGCACAAAGTTAAATCAAATACCACAAATATCAATGATTTTTATGCTTCTAAGAAAATTATTATGTAAAAGTGAAAAGATCACACCAACCTTAGATCAAAATAAACTAAGACTATAAGATTCAATAGATGCCCTCCTTCTAGTGCTACTAGAGCTTCATCTTGTTGATTCCTCTATGTGTATCATAGGTGCTCTTAGTGTTTTATAACACTATTCATTCTAGAATTTTGGTAATTCATGGCATGAGTAGTAGTTTTTTGGTAATCTAGTTCCCTGTGGTGAAATAGAGGTAGAGAAAATCAAATGGTTCCACACATTTATATTGATTGGTGGTTGGGAACCACTGTGGTCCTTATTAATATTGAAGTACCTATGTTGATCTTAGTGAATTATGACCAAATTTATATACTAAAGACTAATCTAGATGAATATTTACAATCAGATCTAAACTAAGGTGATTTGGGTAAAAAAGAAGCAAAAATGAAGGGTAGGGTAGAAAGAGAATATGTGATTGTTGATCCTTCACTCAAACATCATGACAAAGTTTCAATTATAATTGACGATACATTTAACCAATATATAATGAAAAATATCATAAAATTAGATCTCACTATACACTAGGCAAACCTCCAAGATAATATGAAGAAATAAAAGTAAGAACTAAATTTACTTCAAAAATTTGTTACTACATTTAAATATCATTTGTACATCCTAATGTAGAACAAATGAAATAAACTAAATTCAAGATCATTCAACTAATCTAGCATAAGCACAAATTATCAACCCTATATCAAAGATGCACATTCAAAATTCATAGAAACCATTCAAATTCAAGACTTATAATAAGTAATTGAGAGAGAAACCATATGATAATTGATACAAACAAATCTAGACAAACTTTTTAGTATTCCTTACTTTTATTAATTGCTTAAAGGATACAAGTTTTTGGATCAAAACTCTCTCTCTTTACAAAATGGTAGTTGTATCATTTATACAAGGATAAGGTAGTATACCAATCAATTATAAGATACAAGTGTATAAAAGATAAGGACAACTATCCTTATTTACAATTTTACAATACACTTCTCTTTCCAAACAAACTAACCTATATGCAAATATGCTAACAAACTAGCATATGCCTTTACAAAAGAATAATCCTTATTCAAATATTACAATGCTTATACAAAATAGAATATTAATTAATCAGTGGGCCCATGGCTAAAGGTCTCACTTATTCTTCTTCGAGAAGTTCCATAGCTCTTTGATGTTTCTCTTTGACAAGCTCCAAATCTACAATTGGCTTTAGGAGATAGACATCTTCTTGATCAACTAAGTCATGAAAGTCTTTATCATCCATTGTCATAGCCTCCTTGATGTTCCAAGATTATACAATCTTTTATTTATTAGTGAAGATCATGCCCATGATTTTTTTTGTCACTACCAGATTGGCCCTAGCTTTTACTTCTCACTTCTTACATCACCAAAGTGACTCTGTGTTTATATTCCTCATCATCAATGATGCTCAAGGTTGTAAATTTTGAAGGATTATCTAACATGGTATGAAAGAGTTGATTCTGGTAATTATCTCTTCATCATCCTTTAGGATTCTATCTAAGCCTTTTGACCAAATACTCAAACTATGGATCTGTAATGTCCTTAACCATTGGTGTATCTAGGGATATGTGTGGCTGACTTGTGGCTTACATACCTCTTTTATTTACTTGTTACATTTATTAATGTTCTTAGATAGGTTAGCCTATGGAATAACCTTGGCTAAGTAGGCTATATATAGGAGGTAGTGGTTAGTCTTTAAGCATCATGTGAAGTATTATGTTATTAGTGCATTATTGTGGAGGTTTCCCCCTTGAAGTGGCTTTCCTATATTATCTAGTATTCTATTCTACTGTCAATTATCTATGTGTAATATCTCATTCTATGTAATGTAAAATCATTCTATGAAAATATCTAAGTAATTTCATTACAAGTGGTATTAGAGCTTTGATTTAGGTAAGTTTACTATTTTATTTTTTTTAGATCTGGTGAGGAATGGATTCTAGGAGTAGTGAAAGTGAAAAAACATAACTTTTAATCCGAGTAGAATTATTTTTTTCTATTAGAAAAGTATTTCTTGACATGATTTTTTGATTTTTTTTTTAAATTGGATTTTTTTCCCCCTTGCACACTTTTAATCAATCACAATGGTGTATTCTGTCGATACACTTTTTTAGGACTAAAATTTTTAATCTAGTATGGAAATGTAATCATTGGATTTGTATTGACAAGGTGATTTCAATGGTACCACTTCTTGGTACACTATTTTCTGGGGTCAAAACCATCCTAGGGTTTGTTAATGGTAGGTCCTTTAACTTAGGGAAGAAAAGGGGCACTAGAAACTCCTAAGGCTCCTTCTACTGATGACATGGAATCTGTAACTTTAGATTTGGTGACTTTTTAGCTTCAAGAGGACATAAAAAAATTGGTGAGGCATGATGAATTTGTTGTAGTCTAATTTGATGTTTTAAGGATGCATAGAGAGATTAATAGAGCTCACAGTGAATTATAACATATCACTAGGTAATTGGCTACCCTTGCATCTTAATTTCAGCCTAAAAATCCTTCACTTTAGCATTCAAATACTCCTCTCAACAACTCCCATACTGGTATGAAAATAATGTTGCCAAAATTTGGCATGTGTAGGTTTGATGGTAAGGATCCTCTCACTTGGATTAACCAAATTGAGAGTTTATTTGAGCTACATCAAACCCCTTACTCTTAGAGGGTGATGGTGGCATCCTTGTATATGGAACTTGGGCAATTCATTTGGTATCACTAGTTATATGCTCAAAAGAAAAGGAATGGTGCTCCTATTACATGTACTATTTTTACTGAGGCATTGATGGCTCATTATTAGAATAGTGTCTCTAAGAACTATTTCAGCCAATTAGCCAAGCTGTGGTAAATAGGACTTGTGAAGGATTATATTCATCAATTTCAAAATCTCTATTTACGAGTGGAAAATATCACTGAGAAATTTTTTATATATCTATTTTTGGGTGGCCTCAAAGATAAAATCCAATACGAGGTTTTAATTTTTAGCCCAGCATCTATATTAGAAGTTATCCTTAAGGCACATGTGATAGAAAAAAAAGAGATGGTTAAAAGGAAAACTTTCACTATTGGTCATGATCACAACTTTCTAGCACCATCATTTCCACAACCTACTAGATTAACACAATGAAAAATTGAGAAGTGAGCCAAAGGGTTGTGTTATGGTTGTAATAAATGGATAAAAGACCATTGTTGTGATAAAAAGAAGTTATTTTACATTGAAGGTGCCAATGATGATGAAGATGATGTAGAAGTTCCTGAACAGGAATCTAAAGACTCTTAGACTACTATTTCATGCTATGCCTTGTCAGGTATTAGTACTCCTTAAACTCTTAAGGTGATGGGTTTCCTTAAGAAATAGAAGGTCACTATCTTGATTAATTATGGGAGCACACACAACTTCATCCAAAGTAAGTTGGTTGCTCATTTGAACTGTTTCATTTATCTAGCTCCAAAATTTTAGGTTATGATTATAGATGGTGGTACTATTAGATATTTAGGAAAATTTCATAGTATTAAGTTAGCCATGGGAGATTACTTATTGGATTCTCTTATGTTTGTTATACTGATGGGTGGAGTTGATATTGTTTTGGGAGTCTAGTGGCTCACCACTTTGGGCACTATTGAGATGAATTTTCAAGAATTATTCATGCATTTTAATTTTCAAGATAGGGCATTTGAGATAAGAGGATTAAAGGTGAAATATACCCAACTTATTAGCTCCCATCAAATGATAAAGATTATCCATAAGGGTGCTGAGGGATTTGTAGATTGCTTATTTTCTATGGAAGTACAACTAACTCAACCATCTCCACCTCTTGATCTATAACAAATAATTAATTCTCATTCTATTATTTTTGGAGACATGCCAAAAGGACTTCCACCTAGCTTCATGCATGATCATAATATAACACTTATTTCTAGTAGTACACCACTTAACATCAAGCTGTACAGGTATCCTTGTGCCCAAAAAAGTGAAATTGAAAACATGGTATAGGAGATGTTGGATGTAGGAATCATTCACCATAGACAAAGTGAATACTCATCACCAGTTGTCATGGTGAGAAAGAAATATGACACTTGGAGGATGTGCCCTAACTATAGAGAACTAAACAAATACACTATCAAAGATAAATTTCTAATTCATGTCATTAATGATTTTCTATATGAATTTAATGGTGCTCTTTATTTTACCAAGTTTGATATGTGTTTTGGGTATCATCAAATTATGATCCATAATGAAGACATACCCAAAACTACTTTCAAGACTCATGAGGGCCATTATGAGTTTTTGGTTATGCCTTTTGACCTAAAAAATTCACCATTTACTTTTCAGAGTTTGATGAATATTATTTTTAAGACATTTTTTAGGAAATTTGTTTTGGTATTATTTGATGATATCCTCATTTATAGTAAAATTTGGGCAGACCATTTGCAACATGTGAAATAGGTACTCTCCATTTTGGAACAAAATCAATTGTATGCCAAACCTTTCAAATGTACTTTTTGAGCTAGTGAGGTTGAATATTTGGGTCATTTAGTGTCTTATGAAGGAGTGAAAGTGGATCCTAAAAAAATCCAAGCAATGGTGGACTGGCCAATTCCTAAGACACTCAAGCAACTTCAAGGATTTTTGAGACTTAATGGTTATTACCATAGATTTGTCAAAAATTATGGTAGTAATGTAGCCCCACTTACCTCATTATTAAATAAAGACTCCTTTTAGTGGACTGATGTAGCTACTCAGGTATTTAAACAATTGAAATTAGCTATGTGCACTACTCTAGTATTGGCCACTACTAATTTTTCTAAAAAAATTTGTGGTTGAATGTGATGCATTTGGGTATGGCATGGGTGTTATACTCATGTAAGAATGTAGAACACTGACATTTCAAAGTCATCAACTCAAGGGTAAAAATCAGCACAAGCCCATCTATGAGAATGAAATGATGGCCATTTTGCATGTAGTCAAACAATGAAGACCTTATTTGATGGGTTGTCACTTTCAAGTAAAAATTGATCATGATAGTCTTAAATATTTTCTATAACAAAGGTTATCATCTGAAGAGAAACAAAAATGGGTAACTAAGATGTTAGGCTATGGTTTTGAAATAGTCTACAAAAAAGGCAAGGACAATGTGGTGGCAGATGCACTATCTATAAAAGATGAATCAGTTGAGGCATTGCTATGTGCCATAACCATTTTATAGGTAGAATGGCTAGAGGAAGCATGATCAAAATGGGAACATTACTCATGATTTAATTCAAAATATTTAGCAAGGTTTAGATGGATTTTAAAAATTCACATGGAAAGGTAATACATTATGGTACAAAAATAGATTGTACCTATGTAATAATTCTCTTCCTAAACAAAAATCCTTCAAGAAATTCATGCAATTCCAATTGGGGGTCATTCAAGATTATTAAAAACCTATCACAAGATCAAGCAAGATTTTTTTTGGAAGGTCTCAAGGGGGATGTCTATAAATATGTGGTTGAATGTATGATCTATCAACAAAACAAAGGAATAACCATCAAAACTCTAGGTCTTTTACAACCTTTATCTATCCCTAGCCAGCATTGGGAAGAGGTCTCTATGGATTTCATTACAAGGTTATTGAGATATGATGGTCAAAATGTTATCATGTTTTTTATACATCATCTCAGTAAGTATGCTCATTTTTGTTCATTATCCCAACCATTTGTTGATAGTACAGTAGCTTCTACTTTTCTCAATATAGTTCATAAACTTCATGGGACCCCTAAGATCATTATCAGTGATAGAGATCCCATTTTTACTAGTAATTTTTGGACTAAGTTATTTACATGTTTAGGCACTCAATTAGCTCATAGTTCATCCTATCATCCTCAATCTGATTGAAAAACTAAGGTAGTAAACAAATGTTTGGAAGGATATCTCCGTTGTTTTGTTTCTGATAAATAGGATAAATGGGTTCATTGGCTTCCACTTGCTAAATGGTGGTATAATACTTTTGTTCATAGTTATTCCAAAATGTCTCTTTTTGTGATACTACATGGATACCACCCTCCATCTATCATTTCAACCTTGAAGTTCCATCCTAAGCTTCATGCAGTTGAAGAACATATTCACCATCATCAAGAGGTCCTTGCAAGTTTGTGTGAAAATTTAGCTATGGCCTAGAATCACATGAAGTAACAAGCAGATCAACATAGAAGTGAGAGGCATTTTGACATTAGTGATTGGGTATTTATTCACTTATATCCATAAAAATAGATGTCATTGAAGCAACAAAAAAAATAACATGCTATTTGCTAAGTATTATGGGCCTTATCAGATCCTACAAAAAATTGGTAGTGTGGCCTACAAGTTAGATTTTCCTTCATCCACTCACATACATCCAGTATTTCATGTATCATGCATAAATAAAGTCATTAGAAATAGAGTTACCATTAAAATAGAATTACCATAATTTGATGAGGAAGGTAAAGTTATTCTTGATCTTGAGGTGATCCTTCAACAGTGCACCAAACAACTATGTACTAGAGAAATTATAGAATACTTGATCAAATGGAATAATCTTCCATGTGAAGATGCCACTTAGGAGGATGAAGCATTTATGCAAAAACATCTAGAATTTACATAATTTTGAGGACAATGTTTTTTTCAAGGGGAAGGGCTTGTTATGCCCTTAACTATTGGTGTGTCTAGGGATATATGTGGCCAAATTGTGGCTTACATACCTCTTTTATTTACTTGTTACATTTCTCTATGTTCTTAGATATGTCAACCTATGGAATAACCTTGGATAAGTAGACTATATATAAGAGGTAATGGTTAGCCTTTAAGCATCATGTGATGTATTCTACTGTTAGTGCATTGTTGTGGAGGTTTCCCCCTCGAAGTAGCTTTGCTATATTATCTAATATTTTGTTCTGTTGTCAATTATCATTGTGTAATCTCTCATTCTATACAATATAAAATCATTCAGTGTAAATATCTAAGTAATTTCATTATAGGATCTTATCGACCACTATCCCCAATATTGAATTTAATTGGGCTAGGATAATGGTTTTAAATTTAAGAATTCTATCCTTAATTAGTATATTGATAAGATCCCTTAACTTGTCTTATGTATCTTGCCACTGGGTTAGCAATCCTTTGGCTATCTCGCTCTATTGGCTTAATGCATCCTACCTCAACTTCATTGACTTCAAGGAGTCAAACATGTCAAAGAAAGATGCTTCAAACATCTTTATTATGGCCATAAAAATTGATAAGATAGCCATTATCTTTAGGTTCTCCTTTTCCTTTTCTAGGTTATGTATCTTTTGTTTCATACCTATGATGCCTGCTTTGATTTGAGTTGAATAAGCATCAACTAAGATTTTAATTTCATCATAGATAGGGTGTTCACTAAGCTATTATCCTCTAACAAGAGTTAAGCCTATAAATAGATCAACCTTTTAAAATTTTAATTCCTCACCTCTGACCATGGCCTTCTTGGAAGTGACTCTCTCCAACCTTGTTATTTCTAAGTTGAATTTCACACTAGTTGTTAACTCTATGACCTTAGAAGGTTATAGGACCTCCATCCTTGTGTTGTTTGAGTAATTTGGAGTGTCTATTTATGGGCCACTTTATCCTATTATGGCCATTATTTTTCTTTATTCTTCCTCCTTCATCAAAGCCAATATCCATGGCTTGTTTTTTTCATGAACATCAATGTTAATTATTTGGGTCAAGCCCCAAGAGTAGGATAAAGTGGGAATATTCTATATTTTCCCATAGATAAACCATTTAAGGATAATGGGTCCATGAATGGGGTATTATTCACTAAAAAAGTTGACCTCACTCATGGGGTGGGTGAAGGACAACTTGGGCTTCTTCCTCCTAATTGGGACCAATGTTAATTCTACTTTTCTTTTTTTTGGGGGGTGTTATGGGGACCAATTCTAAAGCAACTTATTTCCCCTTATGTTGTTTAACTTCCTATACTTGGGATTGGGGTTTTATTTTTTCTTCCTCATGTTTTGACCCATAAGCTTCAATAAGCATCCTGAGTACATCATCCACTATTTCATTGGGTTCTAATATAAACATATCTAGGTATTCAACTAGGGACTTTGGCCTCTCAGATGGTGTTGAAGATGATCCCACCCAAATTTTCTCTTCTAACTTCTCTATACCAAGTCCTTGTGTTATTTATGTCTGGGGTGATTGTGGTGGTTACTTTGGAGGGGGATTTAAAGAGGGTCTATGCAACAAGTGATATTATAGGGGCCCAATTTTCTAAATATCACCTAATGGATTGTCATCTACTCTAGCTAGCCTAGTCTCTAACTTGTTGTTGTGCTTTTTCAATCTAGTTAATACCTCTAGGAAACTAAAGGCCCTAATGTATAATGGGTCATGAACACTAAGTTGGTGGTCATATGTTATGTTTATTATTTTGGACTTAATATGCTTGGATACCACTTCATTATGGTCTCATTACCTCAAATCATCTTTTTATAGGGTGAACGAGTCCTTATGTTTGGTAATCACATTTTCATGCTCCTAATTTTCTAAAAAGGTCCTATTAATTATCAAAATAAATGAATGGGCAAGTCCTTTCCTCTTATCCTTGAAAAATCCATCTATATTGTGAAGACATAGGTAGACAACATCTTGATCTTCTAGCTTGGTTAGCATATAGATGGGTAGCCGCAAGGGTTGTGTCAAAGTCCCTTCAATCCTTATGATGGTGCAATCAAGGTAGAACCAAATATCCCCTATCAATTCCACATATTTATTAATCAATGGGATGACCCTACTCATGGGAATTATTGTGATGGCTTTCATTAGGGTTGGATAAACATAGTCACATATAAACTACTTGGTGTTTTTGTATTTGAAAATGTGAAGCTTGGAGTAATGATGGGAGATAGTGGATCTTCCATCAAGGGACCAATTCTTAATGTTTGGGATATGGGTGGAGGCTAAAAGGTCATCTAGTATATAATACATCATGTAAAATTGCTTGCTTATTTTATTCTTGATTGCTATGAATTGGAACTTCAAGTGGATGTTGATCATCTCACCCATTAGGGGGGTTAATACATTCTCCACCATGAAGTAAACATATGATACCTAGATTTTGTCAATATGAGTGGTAGAGGGGGATCCACATAGCCTATTTATTAAGTTCATTATCATCCTAATTCCCTCCCTAAACTAGATAATTGGTATTTTGCCTATGGGGTCCTAGATAACTTAGTTTCTAGTGAGCAACCATGGGGCTAGGATTGTGTTTAAATTGCGCTATCTAGTCCACTTTTTGATGCTAAGTAGGTCTATTTATGGAATACATAGTTTATAGTATCTCTCAAAATCTAGGGTAGAAATGTAATCTAATTTCTTAAATTTACATTCATAAACAATCTAATCATTCTCAATTTTACAATCCTAGAAAAGAGGGAAAAAGGACATCAATGCAGTGAAGTACCTCAAATTTAGTTGTAACATAGTGTAAGATAGCCATTTGAATGGAAAATAGATAACTGTATCTCCTTAAAATGGTTTCATTCTTCTACTCCTCCTTAGTCAAAGCATGTATCTCTTCAATAGTCTGAAAGAGTTCAGACCAATTTCGGTTCCCATTGTTCAAAGATATAGTGTCTAGTTGTGTATCTTTGAAAATCCTCCCTTCATTATCTGAGGTCAAGTATAGCTTGATCTTGTCCCTTTTCTATTTTCTATGAGTTACAATGGTTGTGGAAGTTACAATTTCTTACCAATGGAGTGCAAGTAGTCTTTGAATTAACTTTTTCTTGCTTAGATTGCAATTGAGCTCTTCTTAGTTTGATTATGATCAGTTTAAGTTCAAACTAGGGAATTTATGGATGCTTATGGATTTTTTGGAGCTTTAATGGTAGTGTAAATCCATAATTAGTATCGTTTATGTCCTCATATTTGATTGAGACCTAGACCTTTATACCTTTTCCCTTTTGAGCTCATAAAATCTCTAATTTTCTCATTTTGTGCTTATGTGGCATCCATTTGATAAATTTCACAACATTTTTCATAAATGTCTTGAGGTAATAGCCATTATCTTTTTAAAATCTAGCTTTTATTTCATGTCATTTGATCTTTATTCATGGATCAATGTAGGTCATTAATCATGATCACAAGGCTTGTGAATCATTAGTTGCTTTATGTTGGGCCTCATGGTTTTGCCACTTGGTACCCTCGTGGGCCTTTTGGGCTTTTCATTATATTTACTAAATGAATACTTTCTACATGTTGATTTCATGGGCACCTTTGGTTTCATTAAAAATTATTTGATAGTTGCACTCCATCCAATCATCCTCTTGTGAGAAAGCATAAACCATTGATCATGATCTGAATGGATGCATGTGATTGGTCTGATGGATCAAATGCATTATATTTGTTAGGTCTTTCACTCTTTTTGATCCATATTTATGATGAAGAATGGGTCATTGATCCTAAAAATTGGAGAGATATTTAATTTTCATCACAATAAAGGAAGGGACTTAGGCTTAAATACTTTAGGCTAAGGTTTATTTTGTGTTTAATAAACATGTTATAAACTTTAATCTAAAGTATTTTAGCCTAAGTTTTTATAATACATATGAAGGGGACCTAGGCTAAATATCTTAGGCTAAGGTTTATGTTGTGATAATAAACACAACATATACTTTAGGCTAAGGTATTTATGTTAAGTTCTTAGAACATGTCCAAATGGGACAAATGATAAAAGGACAAACTATTTAGATTTGGACCTAAGGTTTCATCATGTTAATAAACATGATGAAACCTTAGGTTAAAATTATTTAAGCTAAGTATTATGCCACAAGGGTCTTTTAAAATAATATTTAATATAATTCTTTAGCCTAAGGTTTATTACGTTCAAATAAATGCAATTGGAACATTAAGAAATAGACTTAGATTATAACTATGTCTACAAATACATAGATCATGACACTATTTTATCTTTGGAAATTTAAAGATAGTAAATATTTGAACATCTTTTAAGGGGTCCCATTGATCTATAGTGTAATCCATAATCTTTTATAAACATTCTTGGAGTATATCTATGTGTCTAAGCAAAATAATTGATTATCTAAAATTTGATAGTCTTGTGGACATCAATGATGGCCTCATGGATGTCAAATAATGGTCACAAGAATTTCAAATTTAAGTTAGTAGATCATTAGGATTTATGGGATTAAATTTGATGATCACATGGATGTCAATGATGGACTCAAGGATGTCAAATGATGGTCATGAGAACATCAATTTTAAGCTCATGAAACTCTTTTGGTCCATATACCTTAGATTTGATACGCTTTATTGTATCAATCTCCATGATGAAGCATAGACCATTGATCTTAATCCAAGTAGATACATGTGATTGGCCCAATTTATTATGTGAGACCCTTTTTATTAAGCTTCAAATGTGGGAGTGCCACTTGCAAACTCTGTGAGGCTTCTTGAGCTTTTGAATTTTTAGTGTTGAATTCACTCCATTTGATCGATCTATATGAGTAACCATATATTTTTTGATCAAGTTCCAGATACTTATACTCAGCATAAGTTTTATCATAAGGTTTAATTATATAAATAGATAAAATGAGACCTTAGTATAAAACTTAGGATAAATTTATATTTGATAGAGGGGGCCATTCAACTTTAATTATGACTTCACATCATTGGATCCTTGGCCGTGATTAAGCATGGATGGTTGATCTTGATCAAGGTGCTTACACTTAATTGGTCTGATAGATCAAAGATTTGAGTTCATCAGAATTTATTCACTCTACTGTATCATTTCTCATGATGAATTGTGGATCATTAGATTTGCAAAGAAGTCAGGGGCTTAAATTAGGACTCAAGTAAATAAGAACTTAGGCTAAAGCTTTAAGACTAAGGTTTTGTTCATGTTGATAAATATGATCGAGGCCTTGGGATTAGGACTTTAGGCCATTTTTTTTAACAAATGGGACCATTATAAAATAAAAGGACCTTACTAATATAAACATTAGACCACATTACAAAAATAATGAATAAAGGGGGAAAATAAAGGGGACCAAGTAGGATTTTTAGGTTAAGGTTTGGTCATGTTAAGAAACATGACCAAGCCTTAATATGAAAATTGGGCTTAAGTCCAAAGTAAATTTGAAATATTCCCACCAAATGTGCTCTCACCAATATTTTAATTTAAACTAGGGTTTCAAGCTATAGTTTTCTAAAGGAGGTTTTTATCACATGAATCCAAATACAAGCCACCATAAATTTAAGACTAGTAAAATTGAGAATATGATTAATCTATAGATCCTAAGAATGATCCATTGAAAGGAGATCCATGAAACCTACCAATTAAGAATTTAAATTTAATTGTTAGCAATATTAGGCAAGGTTTCAAACAAAACCATGAATAAATGGGTCAATTTCATCAAGCATGGATGATCTTCAAGTATAATAAAGAGCAAAATATAAATATTTTAGTGTTAAGGTTCAAAATAATCACAAGGATCCCTATTTTTTAGAAATGGGGGTATGTTGACCTTAGAGAACTATCACTCATTATCAAGTATAAAATCCCTAGTTCTTCATCTTCATAGTGGCTATACGAAAAATGGGTTAGTGTGCACAAGGTGTCAAGATACCCAAAGGACTCCTCTAGTAATGATCCCTACCTACATAGCTAATACTTTGAAGAGGGCCTTAGACTTATTTAGTGTTCCCCTATGTGTTAGCTTAGGTGTGAATCATTTAATGTGTATTAAATAAGTATAATAATGACCTATCTTATAACTTAGAAAATGTGGCTCATAGAATGATCCTTCAATACTCCAGACCTAATATGTTTTCCTTATGACTTATATGGAAATAGGATGAAACAAGGAAGTTTTCCTCACTTGAATACTTCATATAATGTTTTTGGTAAGTTGACCTATGAGTTTTTAGGTTTATGTTAAGTGTAGAATGAATGAAGATTGATATTGTATTTATACCAATCCCTTTGGATAATATCTTATATAAAATCAATTAGACCAACCATAAGAATACATTTTCTTCATAAATTGGATGAATTTAGGGCATTAGACACTTGCATTGAAATAAGACACTTGTGTTGATGTTGGCATCTGACTAAGATACAAGTGTTAGAGTAGTTGGAAAATAGGTGCAAGCCTATAACTTTCAAATATTGATGATAAGTAGGTTTATCACATTTTGATCATGATATAAGGTCCAAGTCATCATAATAACATTGGTTAGACTAATAGATAAGAAATATACTTAGAGAGATAGTGCAGGTGAGATTTTTGTAATGTTAAAGATATAGAAGATGAATTTACATCCATGATATGCATTTTTTAAGTGTACAATATCGAGGTGATATATAATTGAAAAATAGTGTCTACATTTCCCCCCATTTAATATAGTAGTGAAACTGGTAGTTTAAAGAAAAGAAATGCATACTAGGTGTGTATAACACACCTTATCTTTACTTGATTCCAACTTGAGTACTTTCCTTATGATTGACTTGTAACAAAAAGCATGTTATAGTATATAATCAATCCATATAATCTTAAATTGAAAGTATTGAAATAATTAAAACTGAAAGAGAGTAATGTTTAAGAGTATACATTTGTATCAATGAAAATGTCTTGCCTTTTGGAAATTTGGTTTGAAACATGTATCATTATGAATCAATAAAACTATGATTAGGATAAATATAAAATTTGGAAAGTGTATATATCTAAGATATAGAGAGATATTGGATTACACATACCCCTAACCTTGGAGAAAAAATGAGTTTCCTCCTAATAGTTGAGATTAGCTCAAACATAAAACCCAATCACACTTATAACCTAGTAAGTGTGATTGAACCAAGTCAAATCACACTATAAAACTAGTGAGGATGGATGATGTAATCAATTCCATCCTATAAACCTAAAAATATTGAGTGATTTAATCACCTCAACCATACAACAAAGTGAACTAACTACTACAGTAGATTGGCTCAATATAGTTTGTAAAGTCTAACCTGATGTGTAATAATATCCCCTAAAAGTGTTTGTAATTTGAAAATGATTTTATTTTTAAATATTTCTCACACATTTCAGAGTATATGCACCATAGATATTTTTACATGCTAAAAATATGTATAACAATGGCACCAATGTATATATAAATCATATAACTATGAATTTTGGCCAATTTGAAATTATGTTAAGTGTGGATAACATGTTTCCAAAACATTCCCCCAATATATTATAAAACTAAAAATTGGTTTATGTGTGGATAACTTGTTTTCAAAAATGCCTCCACTATAATTTGAAATTGAGAACTAGTGTAAATGTGGAGAACATGTTTACAAAACATGTCCCCACTATAATATAAATATGATAATGTGTGAAAATACTATTGTGGAGGACATGTTTCCAAAAAAAAATCCATTATAATATGGGTATACTAAGTATTGAATAAGTGTGGAGAACATGTTTCTAAAACATGCCCCCGTTAAATATTAAAGTATGAAAAATTTGGAGAACATGTTTCAAAAGCATGCCCCAAGTGTAATATAAATCTATGAATTAATTTGGATTCCATGCCTCTATGGAATTCCCCCACTTCTATTTCCCCACTTAGAGGTGAGGGTAATTAGAAAATGGTAATTATACTACTTCAAAATCATAAGATAACCATGTAAACTATGAATGTACCATGTAACATATAAAGCGAACATGTCTAGGTATGTATATCATTGAATCATGAATAATATGATGACAAGAAGTCCTAATATGTATGATGTAGATCATAGAAACATCTATGTATTAATATTACAGTCTTAAAAAGTAATCAAACACACATACAAGAGCACTCAAAAGCTAATTCAAAATACAATGGTCCAAGGAGACCTCAAACAAGGGACATATTCAAATGTTTCACAATCAAAGGGACATGACTTAGTCAAATGTATAAAAAAGTAAGAATGACATATTAAAATGTCAACATACAATAAAAAATAATATATTCAAATGCTAAAGAGGAAAATAGAGGCACAAGCCCCCTAGACAATGGAGCATATTCAAATTCTCAAATAAGAAAGATAATATCAAGGCAAGTTACTCAAGGAAGTGCATAAATGAAAGAATAAGCAACCAACATAAATATATCATACTAGTCCTTGGATATATGTGTTGGAAAAACATGTTAAGTACATAGAATATCAAGTACACTATGAAAGATATAAGCATAGATAAAAACATGTGTAATTATATATATGAGATTAAACATTATAATTTAAAGTGACTATGGTATTTTATAACCTGGATGTATCATGAATATAGAGGTAGATACCCCCAACATCTTGGTGACATGATTAGAGGAAAAAAACCCAACATACAAAAGTGCATAGATCATGTATTTGTGTATGATCATATAGTACTCAAAGTATATATGAAATACATGAATATAGGAAGTAATAATATTCCATCTACCAACATGGAACTAATAATATATATGTCAAGGAGATAATAGGATATGTAAATGCCAAATATATTTTGGGATTTTTTAAATGTTTTTATATTTATAGTATTTTTAGAATATGTGAAATGAAAAGATTATCCTATGATCTCATCCAAATGATGCTCATAGGTATATCAGAATTACGAATATGGTGCCATAATATAGTGATAATAATAAGTTTCATGCATAGGTTTAATATCTATCACTATAGTATTTGTGATGCTCTAGATATGTATAATAGGACTATGTGGTAATGGATTTAAAATAGTAGTAGGGGTTGATGAAACCCATCATTGAAATTTATATTGTTTCTTTGGAACAATAGTAATAAGAACATGTGTAGGTGCTTTGGATATATTAATATGGTGTATAGGAGATTAGGATTTTATAGAATCCACTATAGATATATGATGCAATGATTTCTCAAGTACTGACCTCCTAGCAAATGGGATTACCTATTGCTTACCCTTATGTGGAAGATTAACTTTAGGAGGTTTGATATTTAATTTCTTAGGTATAAATTTATCTTGATCAAGAGGATGTTCATATGAAATTTTGGAAACTGTAATTACCTAATTGGCATGAATATATTTAACACACCCATGTACTATAAAAGGTACTGATTGAAGTGTATATATCCAATTTCATCCCAGTAACATATCAAAGACACCTATGGAAGGTAAAATTGAGAAGTTAGTAACCAAATGGGTGGGATACACTTGTGAAGGTAAATCAATATAACCAAGAACCTATTATGAGTGATAGTTTGTATTAAATGGTGATTAATTCACCATAGAATTTTTGTTGTATTAGTTTTTCATTTTGTTATAATAGTAAATCTATTCTAGGTTTTTTTTTTAATCAATATTCATATATATTTTTAAATTTAGATGAATATATTATTCTTTCATGCTCACATTTGGTATCATAGCATAATCAATCTCAAACCCTGGGAGGATGTAATAAAAAGCTTCAAATCTCATTTCCATCTCCATACACATCACACATTTAATAAGTCTTTGAATTATTCAAACTCATTGGAATTAGTGTTTGGGATTATCTTTAGAAATAAGAAGATATAAAAAATATGTTGGCATGTGGTATCTACCTCAAATGTTGGTTTTATTCCTATAACTTGGTGTATTTGAGTTATAAGTTAAAGTTAGCATATCTGATTTATAAGCTAGTTTATTCATCTAGTTCTATGATGATTGTATTCTAATCTACATTTCTATTTCAATGTTGCATTATCTTACATTTCATAGTTATATCTGATATAGTCATTACATAAAATCAATAAACTTGAATGATAAACAAGGAGGAGTTGGAGAAGTCATACTCAAATAGAAGCACCAAATTCAAATAGTTGCATCAATATTTTGAAATTATTCTCAAGATTATATTTCTTTAGAGCATTGGGATTATATATAAGGTGAAAAAATATCCTTATTTATATCCAAAACAACCATTAAAAAAGACTCATTGTTGTAAATTTCCTCAAAACTTCTTTTCTACCAACCCGTGTTATTCATAAAGAGGTATGGTTTTACTATCACCTTGCAGTTTTTTAAGCCTTTAAATACAGCTTTTATCTTTTATATACTTATAGTCATGCATAGGTAGGTTGGTATGAATTTATTTGATTAAAGTGTAAGTGAGAGTTTCAAATATTCCCAAAAGAACTTTTAGAATATTTTTTTTAGCCATTTCATTAAATTTGGCAATTCTACCAAATTTAGTTGTAGCAAGCTAAATTTATCTAGAAAACTAATATTTTTTTCTAAAGATGATAAAGAGCCCCCAAAAAATTAATTTTAAATGGGAGGGGATATTATTTTTTAAATTAAATTAAATATTTCATATTCATCATAATCTTTTATTTAAAGTTTTATTTTTTTTAAGATAATAATTTTGAAAAAAACACAAAATAATGTATATTTTACAATCATAGTGTTTGGTGTAAGTGATGCATCTAACTCACATTTACAAGTAAACCCATCACAATTAAGTTACATCATATATATCTTAACATATATAAAATAATGATGTCTAGGCATCACACATATAAACCATTAGGGAGAAATAAGGTTAAACATTTTCATTTATCCATCCCTCCACTACCTATTTGATTTAATTGAAAGATGTAAATCCTGATAGGTGAAAATTCTAAGTATAGAAAATTTATGCCCACATATGAATAATTTATTCTTATTAGGTGCTAATGATTTGGAAAACCTATTTCAATATTGTCTAGGTACCATGTACTATTATATTTCATGTACCATTGGGTATATATAAAGGGTGAGCTTATTCTACATACTAAAGAGTATATAGGAAGGGTGCATATATATATAAATTTACTATATCAATTTGTTAATATATATAATTAGATACAT
Organism: Torreya grandis; assembly: GCA_037957365.1. NCBI lineage: Eukaryota > Viridiplantae > Streptophyta > Pinopsida > Cupressales > Taxaceae > Torreya > Torreya grandis. The sequence goes on along the minus strand of JARHVA010001666.1, from coordinate 2,117,264 downwards.
TAATACCTAGAGTGATAAATAACCAATCCATCATCTTTGGTCATATTCTACACAAGGGCTGGAAATGGCCCAAAATTCATTTTGCTGGACTCATAACTTTTACACGGCAATAACTATGTTGCTTAGAAAAAAATTAGGGCACATCAATAATTTTAAGACATTTAGCTTATTATTAATGAAATACTCTCCTAACATGTCACTTAAGTTGATTAGAAGTGTAAGTTTGATAACCTCGTGTCTATGAAGATAAAACAACTAAGGAATCTTAGTAAAATCTCCAAATAATATATGAGTCCAAAAATAAAGCCACCATTCTCAATTTTTAGAGTTAAATTTATTCAATCAAATTTAATTCCTTTGAAAAAATAGAATATTTTCTATGATGTGTTACAATAATGAGGTCTTAATTTCAAGCATTGGGTAACAAAGTGATTGATGCCTCTCTTTTAGTCATAGTCTTAAGATCATTTCCACCTTATCATAAGATATTCATGACTAATTTGAGTGTCACATAATAGAAACCATATTTTAAAAATTTGGTAAACATGTTATAATATAAAAATTATATTCATATAAAATAAGAATCCTAAGAACATGTTCTTGCCTCTCATCAATAGAAAGAGAAGAGACAAATCAAGCCTTCTTAATAAAATCAAGGTCATCAACACAATTCACTAGGGAATAAATGAAATAAATTTTACCTAATTTATGGAAATAAAGTCCATGACCTAAAGGATTATGGTATAACTCATTCACACAAGGATCCTCCAACAACAAGAATCCCAATAACAAAAAATCATCACATCCACAAAAAGGACAAGGTTAAAATAAAGGTAATTAGAAGAAGACAATAAATCAGCAAGGCAACATTTTTGAACAAGAATACACCAACTCCAATGAGAAATTCATATATGCCACATAATCTCATGAAGAATCAACTTCATAAATTTTTATTTGGTATGTCAACTCAAGTGTAATTTGACACATGATTGGAAGATAATATTAGTTCTATATATTGAATGAGACCTATACTAAAAATCATCTCTCTTTAGGGGATGATTCATCTTATCTTTTTTAAGGCATTGGGAATGTCTCCTTACTACTTGGAAAACATGCTTCCAAGATTTTTGATGTCCTGTATGTCCCCATACTCACAAATAATCTACTCTATGTTAGTAAGTTACTTGAGCACAACCTATAGGTTGATTTTGACTATAGAGGTGGAAAAAAGATGTCTCTGATCAAAGATAAGACAAAATTATCAAAAAAAATTTATATGAGCCTATGGATTTGGAAGAATGCTCTAACTATAATTTGATCAATCAAGTAATCAAGAACTTATAGTTAAGGATTTCAAATCTACCAATTTATGGCATCATTGATATGGTTATGTCAGTTTTGGATACCTGAGTGTGATAAGGCATTGTAAAATGGTCTATGGACTTTCTCAATTAAATAAAATACATATCTTTGATCTTTTTATCTATTAGGAAAACAACATCAGATATAATTTAGTCAAAGTCTTTCACAAGCATAAAAAAATCTAGAATATGTCTAGAGTAATCTATGTAGACCAATGAGACCTCGTCATTATGGGTTTCAATATTTTATTATTTTTTATTATGACTACTCACAAAGAATGTTAGTATATTTTCTCAAGACCAAAGACCATGCCTTCAATAATTTCAAAGATTTCAAAGCAGTAGTAAAAATTGAAACTAGTAGTAATATCAAGGCTCTCCACTTAGATCGAGGGGGATAATACACCAATAAATTATTTTTTAGTTATTTTAAATAGCATAGAGTTTACTGATGGATGACTCCACCATACACTCTTCAATATAATGTTGTTTCAGAATGATGGAATTGAACTATCATGGAAATGGTACATTTCATGATTTAATATTCAAGTTTGGTACACATATATTGGGTATAAGTAGTAAATAAATTAGTTTATTTATTTAATAGATCACCCACTACATCTATTAACAATATGAATCCACATGAAGCCTAGATAGGGCTTATACCTTCCATTGCTCATCTTCTAGTTTTTAGATGTAAGGATTATATGCATATTCCTAGAAAGAAGATAAATAAACTAGATAATAAATCCAAAACCTACATCTTATTAGGGTATAATGAAGAGTCATTAGCCTATAGACTTATGGGTCCTAAAATAAATAAAATATACATAAGCAAAGATTTAGGGTTTGATGAGAAAGGTAAAACCAATTTGCCTTCCATAAATTCATCTAATTATATAATCAAACATCTAGATAGTTAATAAGGTCATGATATCATAGAAGGTGATAATGATGATGGGGATGATTTGTCAGAGAATGTAGATCCACCCACAAGAATAGTTTAATGTATGCCTAAATGGTATAAAAGTAATTTCAGAGATGCTAAACTAGATAGAATTCCAAACACATCAACTACTGGAAAAAGGAATCATAACATGACTCAAGATGAGGTCAATTTGGTCTAGATGAACATAGTTGTAGAATAAATAGATCCCTATACACTTCAAAAAGCCTTAGAGTCTAAACATTGGAAGAATTCCATGAATGTAGAATTTCAATCATTGATGAAACATAACACATGGTAGCTTATAAATATTCCACAAGGAAAAAATATAATAAACTATAAATGGATATTAAAAAATAAATACAAAGTATATGGTAATATTAAAAATCACAAGGTATGACCTATAACAAAGGGTTGTTCATAAAAGGAGGGCATAAATTATGAGGAGACATTTTATCCTATGGCCAAGATCAAGTCTATCATAATGATATTTACTCTAGCTATACATTTTAAATGGAGGTTTCACCAAATAGATTTAAAGAGTTCCTTTATCAATTAATATCTACAAGAATAGGTTTACATGACATAACTATAAGGTTCTGTCACTCTTAGTAATGAAGTAAAAGTATGTAAACCCATCAAATATCTATATGGTCTCAAACAAGATCTCTGAACTTAATACATAAAAATTGATGAGCATCTCATTCAAAATGGATTCAAAAGGATTCCTTATGATCCAAATATCTAACTCAAACAACAAAGAGGAGATTGTGATCATTGGATTTGGATTTTAGTGAAGATGATTGATGCAACAAAAGAAGATCTTAACTATTCATTCAACAAAATCAATAAATTATAGATGATGGATAATAATACAATTTATACACCTATGGAGACAAGGATTAAATTGTCTCATAAAAATCCATAACTACAAATGAATACACATATTTATTAACAATTAATTGGGAGTCTTATTTACTTGACATATACTAGGCCAGACATTAGCTATGTTGTCAACTATCTCTCATAGTTCATGTAGGCATTGAAGATGTCTCATTATAAAATAGCAAAGTGCATACTGAGATATGTCAAACATATAATAAAATTAATCCTATAATATAATAAAAATGATAATGTCCTCTTGATAAGATATTTAGACTCAAATCATGTAAGAAATATTGATGATAGAAAATTCACTTTCAAATATTTGATTTTTTGGGATCTAGTCTTATATCTTGGTGGATCAAGAATATAATTTTATTTCTCAATATTCCACTAATATAGAATATCATTCTATAGGAGGAGATATAAATGAAGAGATATGGCTATGTCACATATTGGAAGGATTGGGAGTACCATCAAAGAAATATACCATCTTGTATTATGATAATGATTGTGTTTTTAATATTTTTTTCAATCTAATATTTAATTAACATAAAAATAACATTAGCTAAAAGTATATTTAATATGTAAAAATTTTAAACAACACAATGTACATATTTAATATTACTAGATATAAGAACATGTACATGTCTTCACCAAGTCACTTGCACATGACAAATTTTAGGAATTTAGGATATTTATTTCCTATTCACTTCAAGCTATGTTGAACTAAGGGGAATGTTAGACTCTATTATAGGGTGATTAATTAACCATATAATGTTTTTTATTAGTTGTTCATTTTTTATACCCATGAATTTATTCTAGGTTTCTTATTTATGTACCATCTTATATTCTAGGATGTGGTTAAGCAATATTTATGCTATATATCAACCTATGTAATATTTTCAAATTTAGATGAATATATTATTCTTTCATGTTCATAGTGAGGTCTCATCAAATGATCTAAATAATATATTCAAAGGATGTAAATCATAGTTTATATAACCCAAATGCATAAATAATGTCATAGTACAAAGGTTATTGATTACACCATTATCAATCATAACACTATGTATAAGATGGTGGTCAAGGTATGCTCGAATGAATAAGGAATGAATATATGAATCATCATATCTAATTTCACTATCATAAAAATTAATGTATGGTATTTAAACCATAAGAGGTGTATGCCATGTATAGGTACCAATAATCCCATCTAATGGGTGTTCATGATGAGATGGAGGAGGGTGCACATTGCATGCCATCTGAACTTTTAGATCCTTATTTAAATGAACTTGAAAAGGATTGTTAAGTTATCAACTTGCTTTTTTGGAGGATCATCAAATGTAATTTTTGGTCATCGATGAGATCTTGTATCTTATGATTTAAGATAGAATACGAATCTAAGATAGACTTCACCACAAAGTGGGGCACATTCACTTATAATAAAATATCCTTTGGTCTGATCAATGTTGGTGCCACTTTCCAAAGATCCACAAATAGAATTTAGAGGGTTAATTGATAAGTGAATTATTTTTTATATGTATGACTTAATAGGTTTTTCTAAATGCATATCAGACCATTTAAAATACTTTTTGAATATGTTTGAACATTGTTGTAAGTTTGATATTTCACTCAATCTAAAGAAATGTATTTTATGTGAAACTGAAGGTAAGATCCTTGGTCATATAATTATAAATTAAGGTATTACAATTAAACCTAAAAGAGTTGATTCCATTCTAAACTTTAATTACCAAATGGTAATAAGGAACTAAAATATTTCTTTGGTAAAAGTAATTTCCCACAAAAATTCATTTCAAATTTTGTTGAGATAACTAAACCATTAAATACCATGTAAAAATAGGGAAACAAATTTGAGTGGGTGCCTACCTCAAAGAAATATGTTAAATTAACAAAGGATGCCATAATACAAGCCCCCATTTTGCTCAGCCTAGATTACATAAAATATTTATACTTGTATTCATTTTCATCCAATCATACCATTGTTATCATCCTTACTCAGAAACTAGAATATGGAGAGCATCCCATAGCTTTTATGAGAACAAATTTGAAGGAAGATAAATTAAAGTAACCTATTTTAGCCAAGTAAACTTATACATTGGTAAATGCAACAAATAAATTTAGACATTACATTCTAAGGAACAAATTTCATGCTACGGTTTTGGACCTTATTATCAAAATGATGTTAGGGAAGAATGAACTTGGAGAAAAAAGATCATGTTGGGTCTCAAAACTTAAATAATATGGCATTGACGTTAGGCCCATTAAGTTGGTTTGAGATTAAGGTCTATTACAATTATCTCTAAAAGTAACCCTAGTATTGTTTTTGTCTAATTGAATCAGTCTAAGCTGAAGCATAGCCTTTGGTATGAATCTATTACTCATCACTTATTATATGGTTCTCTATTGTATATCTTGGGTAGGACATACAAAATATCATTAAGGTTGAAGGATAACCATTACATGTTAAGTAAAGGTGTCATATACCATAGAATCATGAAGGGGTTTTCCTAAGATGCTTAACATAAGAAGAAGCATTATATGTCATGATTTATTTCTATGATATAGTAGGAAACATACATCCTTATGGTAGTGTGATAGCCCACAACATCTTAAGGGCTAGTTATTATTTTACAACATTATTCAAGGATGTTCATAATCATGTGATATCTTGTCATCTCTATCAAAATTTTGTGAAAACTAAAACTTGTGTTATTATGCCCCTTCAACCAGTAATTGAGGAGTGTTTATTTTATTAATGGGTCATGGAATTCATTAGAGTCATGAATTCAAGCTCTTTTGTTGGCTATATAATCATTATCATAGTGATTGACTATTTCACAAGATGGGTTAAATCAAAAGTAACCAAGAACAATAATATGGAGGAGGTGATTAGATTCTTTGAGGAGCACATTACAACTAGTTTAACACCCCTATGGCACTTATGTGTGATAATGATCTTGCATTATAATTAACTTAGTTGACTAAGTGGGAATATCCAAATAGAATTTCATTGAAGCTATATTCAAACTATTACCCTTAGGGAAATGTGTCAGGGAACCTAGAACAATAAACATGCTCTGATCCCACTGTGTCAGGATCTTGCTCTACCAATTAGAGCACATATGATTACTTCTTGTATTAGTAACTAAACACGGAATTTAACCAGAAATATAAAGTAACTAGAAATATGAAACAACACAGGAATTGAGAGACAATACACAATTGTATTAATAATCACTCAGAAGAATATACAATAAAGAAGATGCCACTTCTTCTTCCACCTCAAAGGCTCGCCACACCTCAAGACCTTCTTCCCTCTCTCTCTTGGTCACAAAAGTCAACTCCAATATAGAATTGATGTTCACCTCTCCAACCAGTCAGTAACACGCTGCTAGTTCACCAAGTACACAACCATACTCCAAGTAGATCCCCTACTCTCTGCTGCTACCTGCAAATCACTAGACCTTACTCACCATTGTAGATCTCTAAAAGAAGCCATTCTCACCTGCTGACCAAGATCATACAAATATGAAGAATCTTGCTGATTCTCCAAACCAATACCCACCTTGGTACTACAACACTAGGAGGAATGCACCATTGCTCTCTTACTCACTAGCTACAAGTTTATAATACAGCCCATGAGTCCATATATAGATCTCATACATACAATAATTAGACTAACCTAATTAAAATAATTAGACACGCAACTCAAGACTAAGACTCTCCTTTGACATGCAAACAAATAGTCCAAAAATAGACTCTCTCGAATCAACATGCAAACTACCTGTTCACGCACAGGCTGCCGACGTCAGCTCCTCCATGACCGATGTCGGCTGACTAGTAACCGACGTTGGTTGCTTCCTCACTACCATCTGACCGACGTCAGTTGATCAGACCGATGCCAGTTTCCCTGTAACTGATTCTACAACTCCCCACAACTCTGCATCCTCCATAATTTCTCTTATTTGCATCCTGGTGAAGCTTTTAGCTCCACAACCTAACAATCTCCCACTTGGAGATAAATAGATGCACCTATACCTATACCCATACATCGTCTAAATTATTCCTTGGCTTGTATTCCTCTTCAAGATCCATCCTAAAGACCAACCACCACACAATCTGTGATGCCACACCTGTCATTCAAGTAACCTGCCACATCTGAACCTACATATCCATGTAGTGAAGAACTTGACCCTGCATAACAAGTATCCCTACTACTAGTCCCACTGAACTACCCTCCAGTACTCCTTCCCCAAATTGGCTCCATACTTTTTGACAACCCCCACTGCTTGGGAAAACTCAGGTCTACACTAGACCTCATGTGATTTCGAACCCTATTTCAAGCTAAGCTTAAACTATCCATCCCTTGGTGTGCTTTCTGATTCTGCATCCTGCATCATGAACCCCACCAACACCATCTTCACATCAGCTCCCACTGGAGATCAAATCTCCATGTCTCTTATGCCAAAGAATTTCACTGCTTTAAATTCTTCATGACACACCTCTGAGCTAACCTTACCCTTAGCTCAGCAAATCCCTGTATGTACAAACTTGCTAGCAAATCACCCACATACAATAACAAGATAATGTTGTGACCATCATCTACCTGGTAAGACAAAACATAATAGTTACACTGACATTGACTGAAGCCATGCTTAGTCATCCCCTTGTCAAACTTGTACCACTGTCTTGCAGCTTCTCCAAGACCATATGCCTTGGCCTTCTGTCTCTTGTGTCCATCCACTCTCTTCTTTAACTTGGGAATCCATTCCATCTCTCAGTGCTTACTTCTAGCTGACAACTCTACCAACAAACACCTATTTGGTTCTTCTTTAAGGACTCACACTCCTCATCCATGCTAAGCTCCCACTGTATCTGGATTCTACCTGCATTTCTTCTTCGCATCTTCCTAGTTTTTGACCATCAATAAGCAATATAAAGAAGGTGAACAACGAATATGAGATTCACTTACCCTTTCTAACCTTGACATGAGCATTTGAGACTTGTTGTCCACCCACTATCCATTCCAGTGACCAATCTCGGCCATCTCCCAGTTTATTTTCGATTGATGTCGGCTCCCTGTACTGACCCTGACTATCGACATCATTTCCCTGGCCAACGTCGGTGTCCTTTCTGCCAATGTTGGTTCTTTCATGACCAACATCAATTTTTATTCTATCGATGTTGGTTACTGTCTGACCAATGCTGGTACCTGTGTTCATCTGTGAGTGATAACTTTTTACCCGCGAGCTCTCCATGGATCAAAATCCTAATCAAATCAACCCTGCTCTGCTCAAAATAATTTAGTTCACACACTTGATCTCTGTCTATCATCTCCTCCATGAACACCAAGGCTTCCCAATTCTTTAGCTTGTCAAAAACATCTGACTTCCACTTCAAAACCTGCATTCTCCTTCTACATATGTGACTAAGCCTATGAAGCCACATTTCTACAACAGAAGGTGAATCAGCAATATAAGTAGATAGATAAAGGATACCTACTTTCTTACCACCATCTAATTCAAGTGTATCCACTGTGAGAGTTACAGTGCATCTCTCATCACCCAAATTTCCTGAAGAAATTAGACTCATCTCCAAGACTGGTACTTGCATGACTTCCTTTAACCAGTGTGTGTCATACGTCTGCAATTTCAGCTTCACTTCCCCTTCGTCAATCATCTGACAAGGCTCTCCAACCCCTAAATAAATCTCTCCAAAGTCTCCAAAGACATACCTATGAAAAGATGCTCTATTTTGGGCTGCATGGAAAGAGGCAAAAGAATATATAAACAAAGATTCCACTTTATCCAGAACATCTTGTGCAATATTACCTGCAACATATGCTTCTACACGCTGATCTTCTACCAACCAACAATCTCTTTTTACTTGCTCTTTATTTCCATCAATCAGACCATTCATGTTATTCAGTTTCTCCATTCATAGCTTACTTTATTCTGCCATTGCTATACTCCCACTCAATCTAAAACACCTATGAGTGACCTGTAATCAACAAACACTACCAAATCTGAAACCACCTATTAGTCAACCCAACCAAAAGCTCTGATACCAATTGTCAGGGAACCTAGAACAATAAACATGCTATGATCCCACTGTGTTAGGATCTTGCTCTACCAATTAGAGCACATATGATTACTTCTTGTATTAGCAACTAAACATGGAATTTAACCAAAAATATAAAGTAACTAGAAATATGAAACAACACAGGAATTGAGAGACAATACACAATTGTATTAATAATCACTCAAAAGAATATACAATAAAGAAGATGCCACTTCTTCTTCCACCTCAAAGGCTCACCACACCTCAAGACCTTCCCTCTCTCTCTTGGTCACAACAATCAACTCCAATATAGAATTGATGTTCACCTCTCCAACCAGTCAGTAACACGCTGCCAGCTCACCAAGTATACAACCATACTCCAAGTAGATCCCCTGCTCTCTACTGCTACCTAAAAATCACTAGACCTTACTCACAATTGTAGATCTCCAAAAGAAGCCATGCTCACCTGCTGACCAAGATCATACAAATATGAAGAATCCTGTTGATTCTCCAAACCAGTACCCACCTTGGTACTACGACACTAGGAGGAATGCACCATTGCTCTCTTACTCACTAGCTACAAGTTTACTATACATCCCATGAGTCCATATATAGATCTCATGCATACAATAATTAGACTAACATAATTACAATAATTAGACACGCAACTCAAGACTAAGACTAGCCTTTAACATGCAAACAAATAGTCCAAAAATAGACTCTCTCGGATCAACATGCAAACTACCTGTTCACGCACAGGCTGCCGACGTCAACTCCTCCATGACCAATGTCAGCCAACTGGTAACCAATGCTGGTTACTTCCTCACTACCATCTGACCGATGTCAGTTGATCAGACCGACGTTGGTTTCCCTGCAACTGATTCTGCAACTCCCCACAACTTTGCATCCTCCGTAACTTCTCCTGTTTGCATCCTGGTGAAGCTTTTAGCTCCACAACCTAAAAAAATGGTTTGCTAAGTCTATAAATAACAACCTATTAAATTTCATTAATAAATCATTGGATAATAACCCATGTAACTAGAATATTCTAGTCAAGTATGTTTTATGGGTTAATTAGATGAGGCATAATACAAGTCTTAATAGATCCCCTTTCATGCTAGATTATGAAGTGGAAACAATATTTATAATGAATCTCAAAAGACCCATGTATCAATTCATCAATGACTACATGGAAGCAAATGACATAGGTGAGTCCAGGTTATTGAACCTGATTAATATGGATGATATGAGATATGAAGCCTTCCATAATTTTAGCACAGACTATGTAGATATGAAAAGATGGTTTGATAGAAAAACACAATTAAAATCCTTTCATGTTTTAGACTTCGTTTTATTATGGAACAAACCCCATAAAATAAAGGTCAGCATTCTAAGCTAAGTCCTCTTTGGACTCGTCCTTATCAAGTTGTAGAATTTCTAGGATAGAATTATTTTAGATTGAGATATCTATAAGGGAATGGCCTGTAGATGTTATCCAATGGATAGTTTCTGAAGCATTGATTCTTAACTACTCCATCTAATGCCATTTTGGAATAAGGATCATAGGGTTTGTTACATATATATATATATATATATATATATATATATATATATATATATATATATATATATATATATATATATATATATATATATATATATATATATATATATTGTACAATGTTTCATGCTTTCTTAGTTATATTTTATTTTATTTTTTCATTCAATTTTCTTTGTTTTTTTCTATTACTTTCCCCCCAACTCATTTGATTTGGCTTGTTTCATTTGATCCCCTAGTGTATTTTCAGTGTGTTTCTCTAAAACAAAATTGTTTAGGGATAATTACTTATCATATCATGAAAAATCAGTTTTGTTGGAGGTGGTCTCTTGGTATTTTTATTTTAAATCTTTCCTTGTATCCCATTTAATTTAATTATGTCTATAAAATAAATCTTTCACACAACCAATGTTGCATCAAAACTAGGTTTAAGAAGAAGTACAAGAAAAAATAATAGTATGTTTAAATTGAGGTATTTTTGGGTTATTTTGGGTTGGTCACTTCAAATGGTGAGTAAGTGCATGAGGAACATTCATATTTTATAATTTAGATAGTAATTAGTCATTTTTGAATAACTTCATAAACTAGAAGTAATTATTTTCTACATTTTCAGAAGTCTGAAACTTGGTGATTTGAAAAAAAAACTTATGGATTTATAATAATTTATTTTCTTGTCTAAACCATCAATTCCACTTAATTAAACAAATAAATAAAATAAAAACACTGATTTAGTTTGAATTTGTCTTAATAATCTAGATTTTTTTAGTCTATCATTATACCCATGGCTTGGTTCCCAACCCTCAATGGATATAACTATAAAATATTTTCAAGAAAAGTTTTGAGGGAAACTAAAAAAACATAGAATCTAAGTCAACCTTGAAAGGTGATTTAGGAAATATCCTCCGCAAGCTTTCTAGCCTAGCTAGAAATGAAGCAAGACATTGAGTGGGACTAGAGGTATATCTATCATGGTATATATGTTTAGCTATCAAAAGAGAAATGCCTATTCCATTCCCCCCAAGATGAATAATCAATGTTTTCCATATTAGTAGTTTTGGTTGCATGTATAGGCTTCGATTATGTCATGTAATTTTAAGATCTATAAAAGAATCAATTACTTTTAAACACACTAGTGGTTTAAGGCTCAATTAGAACTAAGTATATCACATGTTAAATTATACTTTAGTGCCTTCATCTTTCTAATTTTGTAGAACAAATTATTTATAGTTTATGCTTTTTGTCTAGATGTGAAAGTTTATAGCTTAGGTCTTGAATGTTGATGCAATATTCTCCCTATAGAGGTCTCCATTTGTTGGGTCCAACACACCCCATTATTAGATTTTAAATGGGGACCCTCTTTTTTCAATTTAGTATTTAGTTTACAATTTTATAAATTTGAAGTTTTTCCTTTTGATTACTTATTGGTATTAACCAAGTCTAAATTCAAGCTATTTTGAACATAAGAAGTTCCATGTTTGATCTTCCCAGTCTTAATTATACCTCTAAAATATTTTATTTAGATTTAAAAGTGACTAATTATTTATAATTCCCCATTATAAATACTTAGTTGAGATTCAATTTTATAATTGGGTATTTATAAATTATTTGAGATTTGAAAGTAATAATAACTCACTATTGCTGACTAACAAATCATATTATGTATTCAATCTCACTTTGTTTTATGCCTTGCTACATTTTTTGGGTTAACTTACTAATGAATTTTTTTTCCTTAGTTATTTTTTTGCCATGTATTTTATTTATATTTTGAATAATTTCCAAGGTCCCTATATCCTTCCAGACATATAAATCTCATTGATGCATAGCTTTGGATTTAAATATTTTTGAAAAAATGACTAAGTCTTTTAAATCCTTTGGTCCTCAATATCATGCCACATGGCACAATCTAGTTGATCCAGCTTGATAGAGAGCTGAAGGCATTAATAAAATTTTAGAACTTTAAAACCTTAAATGTATTATGGAATTAGCATGATGGCCTAGAAGTTGATCGACATTAGTAAATCTTTGTGCCCCTAACTCTCTAAAAAGATGCCATGTAGAACCCTCTCAAGAGCTTAAGATCCGAAGGCATTAGTATCATTATCCTAAAGTATGAAGATCTAAAGAAGTCGAGAAGAATCCATGTGGACATAGTGATGATAGAGACAAATAACAAAGTAAATATTGGGGGTGATGAAAAGCTACCAAGTGGTAAATTTGGACCCATAAGGCAAATCCAATAGCCTAGCAAATAAAAAATAATGTGAAATAGATAAGAAGCCACATAGCTAATGAAAAATATCCTAAGGCCAATAAAGACAAATAGACCCAAACCACGTTAAATATAAAAATAATCATAAAAGGAATAAGTTAAATTTGATGGCCTGTCAAAATGTTAGAATGGCCATAAATGAGGAAAATAATAGGATAAGTAATTATCTAGCTTTTAAGGAGTCTGACTAGTCAAAGGAGGTATGTGGAGTGAATTGATGGCTTTTGCACCTAAATATGCTCCCTTGTGGACCAAATATAAAATAATTCAAATTATTTGATCCAAAAGGGAGAATTAGGGTATCATTTTAGTTAGATAGGTGTCATAATCATGGAGAAAAGATGAAATGGAATTTGGATTTCCTTTGAGAATGGAAGGAATATTCTAATGGATTATAGTTGTAGTAGCTTGCAGTGGAATTCATGGACAAAGGTGGGAGTCTTGAGATACTTGGACACAAGTCCCATTATCTTTTATATATAAGTTATTCCACATTCCCTTTTTAATGGGGTAGATGTTATACACCAAAAATATACAAAAATTATGATAGGTTTAGTCCTCTACTTTTCTTATTTTGTTTAGACTTGTGATTATCTACCTAGAGGGCACACTTAAACGCTTTTTTAATAACACTAAAATAGATACTTTTATGGTATAAAATTCATGGTTTTATTTATTAACATTTTTAATTTCTTAATGTAACATAATTAATAAAGGTTAAGAAGAGATTGCAATACTTGTTTACTAATGAATATGTAGTTAAATTGTGCAATAGCTAGTCTAATTGGTTTTAAATTTCCATTCTACTTAACTTGAAGTTGTGTAGATCCATTGTGTGTATTATATATAACAATTTAATAAAATTTTATTTAATATAATTTTAGGGTAATATGTTTAGTTAATTCCTTATAATCCTACCTATTTAGTTTTTTCGATTTGTACTACAACTAGGCCTAGTATATAATGGTATAATTATGTTCAGGCATGCTTTTTATTTTAAGCATTAACAATATTATTTTAGTCAAGGAACCAATTACATTCCTACCTTTATATTTCTCTTCTTTTATCCTTTTTTTATGAATTTTATACCCATTTTATTATAGTGTGATACCTATGTAAACAAGGAAGTAAAGGACCTAAGTAAACATTAGTAAGATTTCTCAAACAATACAAAGTGAATTGAAATAAAGATGGTTAGTTAAATTAACTCACCTATATAAATGATTGGAATGTTCTTATACCTTGGATTCAATAAGCTAAATCCTAAAAATTAGAGGACATCATGTCCCATCATAATGGTTAATCTATAATCATTTCTACCATGGGTCACAAATTGAGACTAACAAACCTATTGGTGGAAAATAATTTGGTGTATATATTAATACCCATTTATGATGAAAAATAATATTTACTATTTTATCTCAAAAATAAAAAAATAAACTTGATTATGCTAGTACATTTGACAAACAAAATTATTTTGTTGATTAACCTATTCTTAATTCTACCATAGGTATTGATACTTATAAAATTGATATTGTTATTACATCTACACCTTTATATTTGGAAGAAACCCAAGGCTTCCAAAAAACATTTATGTCATGATTCACCAAATGACTCATATATGACCTTTGGTAGAAACACACATTATATAACATCCCTTCCCTACTACACAATCCTTGGTAAAAACTATTTCACTTTTACATGCTAAGGTGGTGTACTTAAAGTAAGGTACACCAAAATATAGCCAATCACTTGACTCCAAATCCATACTTCACAATATATTATCACCTAAAATTTAATCATATATTTTACCTACAAGATTTTTTACACCTAATTTTTCATTATATGAAGTTAAAGGAGATCTAGAATAACATCTTAGATATTTTCATGCAGCATGTCTAAATTATTCTTTCAATGAAAAATTTATAAATAAGTTGTTTCCAAAAATCTTAAGAGATTAGGTCTTGTGTTAGTTTTATGATCTACTTGTTCGATGAGTCAAAACATTCAATCCATTATCAAATCATTTTCTTAAGCATTTTTATATTAAAATTGATGAAAATATTTCTTATGCATAAATTTCTAATCTTAAACAATAAAATAAAGACCCTATCATTGATTATGTACTTCATTACAAGACCAAGCTTGAAAAAATGATTAACACATTTGTAGACAATGAATTACAATATATTTTAAAAAAAATTGCATGCACCTTTGCATGAGTCAATTATTTTTTTTAAATCAAATCATTTAGGGAATTTTGACATAAAATAAGAAAAATATAAGTCAAACTTCTTTCTTTAAACAAGCTCAATTATGCATCCACATCTATAACTACCTCTAAAAAAATCAAAGAAAACCACCTTAAAAACCTAAGCCAATAGATATTGAATTTGATGCAACAATCACAGTTAATATTATTTTAACAGATCAACCAAAGAGGCAATTCTCTAGATAACCACAACCACCTCATAAATTTCTACAAAAATTATTTGAATGCAATTTTATTGATCTCTATCGACCATTTAAAGTTGGCATGAGTAAACCTTAAGTAAAATATATTTATAATGATGCATATTGTGATTACCATAGATGCAATGGTTATTATATTTTTCAAGCTCAAACACCTCATTCAAGATCTTATGGACAATAATGTTATTGAGTTAGGCACTCCTATAGAGTAACTAAGCCTCAAAAGAATGAAAATGTTAAGTTGAATATTTTTAGTGAACCCTTTCCAAACCATGATATAAACAAGGATAATTCATTAATGCATCAGAATTACAATGTATATCCATCTCATGAGTAATATGATTATCTATTATATGAAATTATTTGTGAAATTATTCAAACTACTCCACCATATCATATGATCACTTCTGATGATAGTGAGATAATGGATGGTGATTTTGATTTTCATATTTTATGTATATGATCTTAAATTGATTAAAAAACCATTCATAGTTTTTTATTTTTTAATGTATCAAGTTATTAATCATGTACAATGACATTAATTCATTCATTAGGTTTCACACAACATGGTATACAAGCAACTTAAAAAAAGTGTCAAGACTTTTAATGGGAAATAACAAACCACTTTGGGATACATTTTATTATCTCTTCAGGTGGGCCCATACTATTCTATCTACTCATTTTCTATTTATAACAAAAAATGTGGTATTTTACATGATATTAGGATGCCCTTCTTTAAAAAAGCTTCATTTTGTACCTTTTATGGTACTTATATGCCTAAAGTATATTTGTTGCAATCTAGTTGTTACAATTTTAGTAATCACATATGAGTAACCTCTATAATCTATGGTACCTCCTCATCTTTGTACACCACCATAGTTCATTTATACATCTATGTAAGGACAAATCAAATTTAAATTTGTTACACCTAAGCAAAAAAAAGAATTCAACCAATTCAAAAAAAGGTGCAAAAGGATAAAAAACAACCAATGAAAAATTAATCTTATCAAAAATAGGTGGTTGCTTCCCAACAAGCACCATTACATATAACACCTTCTCATTTTATGAAACATATAGATCATCATGTTTAAAAAAGAACATAATATTTGGCATAATATTATACTAGTCCTTATTGGATTTGACATCATTTTATATCTCCTAGAGCTACTATTCATACATAGGATTACACTAGTAGTGATCTAGATGTTTTTCTTACAACACATGATGCCATTTTTTTATTCTGATACATCCACATATAGCATATTTTTCTCACAATATAAGATCCTTATACCACTTATTATAGATTCTTATAACTCCCATATTGATGGGATTCATTGTTTAGTTTGTTGCATTTTCAATTTTTTTAAAATTCTAAAAAATTCAAATAATTCAAAAAATAAAAATAAGATTGTACATATAATATTGATTGTTCCATCATGTTCTTCTAATGTTTGTGCATACAATCAAATTGATCAATTATTCTAGGCCTTTGAATTTTTGGCATATTAGTTATTTATTTTTATCTTTTCTAGATATGAAAGGTCCAAAATAGTGTTTTTCTGCCATATTCTTCCATTTATCCAATTTTTTCATAGTCTTTACTAAAAAATTTACATGTTTTATCAATGGCATAATCAACTATTAAGGGAAATAATCAACTATCACTATTATCCTTAGTTGGTTAATTATATCTTGTGTAAATTTTTATCTACAAACCAAATTATGAGCACACAGAGTCTTAATACTATTAATTTTCAAACATTTCACTTAGTTATAGTATGAAAAATAATACTTATTCATGTCATAATATTTCTTTCCCTATGCTATATTGATCAAACATGTGAAATAATTCAACAAGTGTAAATTTGGTGAAACAAAGATGTACAACTAGTCCTATGTATACTTAGTCAATTCCTTATAGGTTTTCCAATGTTACACTTCACATACAATGTGGACATATTGCTCAGGCATGGCCATGCCATCATGTCTAATACACACTTCACATTCAAAAATGTTTTAGATTGTCATATATCTCTTTTCTTCTACTTTAGAATGCTTAGTTATCACTAAGTTTATTTTGTTATAGATTTAAAATTTATAAATAGTTAAAAAAATCAAATAATCAAAAATATAAAAACATTCAAAATATTCTAAGAATCATAAATAAAGAATTGAGCATGATTACATATCTAGTTTACATCACTCATCACATATTATTTGTCTCATTATTATTAGATAGCATACTCTTTTTATATCACATAGATATTTCATTAGTATTCATGAGTGTTATGCAAGACATATTGAATTTTATAAGGACTAAGATGTTGGACATGCCTCAACCTAATAGCCTTGATAACTTAGGGGCATATTATCCATAGGTTATAGTATTTCTAGGTGTTATCATATTATAAATCCTACACTAATGACCTATATATACTTTTACAAATGTCTTGCTAACATATATCTTAAATCATGTATATTGATATGTTATTTTCTAGGATATGATCACATTACATACATATGGTGTAGGTTAAGGGTATATTTATATGACCCATTGATGTTTTTACTTGTACATAGAATATTATATCTTGTTTATATATTATATATGGATCTTGGCCTTTATGTTAAAATTGCTTGAACATATATATGATATATTTGTTTGGTATGTGTGACATTTGAAAATATCGATTAATGGTGGCCCTGGTCCCTTTTTTTTGTGATATTTAAATATGTCCCTTATTCACTATATTATTAATATCCTTTATGTGTGGTACTTGGCCTTAAATGTGAAATATTTACTTATGTGACATTTGAACATGTCCCTTATTCACTATATTATTAATGCTCTTTGTGTGTGGTACTTGTCCTTAAATGTGAAATATTTAATTATGTGACATTTTAATATGTCCCTTGTATATGGAAATTATCCTTATTATATAGTATTATTATTGTTTTGATTGTGTCATTGTTTAGTTTATTAAGTTTGATGGGTGCCATGTGTAGACAAATAATTTCCACCACCTAAATGTTATAATTAACTTAATAATGATCATCAACATTCTTAATTTTACTAATTCTTCTACTAACCCATTCATCATCAAAATATCTATCTTTACACCTAACTTTACCCCTTTTGATTAATTAATCTATATTAGTTATGTTAATTACATCATCCACCCAAAAATTTAAATAAATAATAAAAACCATGCCACATCATCCATAACCTCATTTAACTACCTTAACCTCATAATTTAATCATTAACCAACTTATTCAAGCATCATTAAAATATTAAAAGGCATATTAAAACATCATTTATGCATTCCACATCCTAACAACCTTATTTAAGTCATTGTTGCACATTTTGACAAATTTATTCATTACATTCAACCCATTCAATGTCCATTCAACTCAATCAATACCTATTCAATAAACTTGACCACTTCTTCTAGAAAACTCATAAATCCTCAACAAATATATTGAATTCATTTGACCCATTGACTTAAGATCCACCATACAAATTCTAAATTATTAGATAATTTTGGATTGAATCCAACCATCCATTTTCCCTCCTAAAAAATAAATAAATTGACATCCTTTCCTCAATTATGGGGATTTTTGCTTAAAATATCACATTTATAATCTTATGAATAAATAATTATTATAGCAACTTATTATTACACTTTTAAACTACCATTGCATAAGAGTTTCATATTTAGCAACCATATATCAAGTGAGTCTAGATCACATCTAAAGTAACAAAGGAAAAGTATATTTATTGTTGGTAAGTGAATGTACATAAAGTTTATTTATATTTTATGATATATATAAGGTTTAAGTTGAGTTTATAATAGAAGGTCATTTTCATTCTTATCTTCTAGTTTCATTTCTAAATTGCGTCATTTACATTCTAGCATGCCTAATTGGAGAAGTTCCCTTGCTTTTTATAACACCTTTGCAATGGTTTTTAGAGTGTGTTTCATATTTTTTGGTTATATAAACCTTTATAATAATTTTTAAGTTATTTTAGGTAAAATATAATCAATCATAATCCATTTTTATCTTCATTCAATCATTTTATGAGAAATAGTGAAATTGTTCTATATAATAGTAAAAGAGTTATGCAGAATGGATAAATCATATTGTTCATCATAAATTTAATTTTTTTAGTGATTTTTATGTGTCTGTTAGATTCATCTATGTAGGAATAAGATACATCAAAATTGTATTGGTAAATAATAAAATCATACAGTCTAACGGTGAATTCATGTTGAATATCGATAAATTCATCATAGGTAGCATTCTTTGTTTTCTATGTTTTTATATTTTCATCATTTTGAATAATTGAAAAATCATGTTAAACAACAAAAAAAGCATAATAAATAAAAGTGAAATCATCTTGGGGATCATTGAATTAATCGCATGTATTGTTTTTTTTTTTTTTTTTTTTTTTTTTTTTTTAATTATTATTTTTATTTATATATTTTCATATTTTATATGTTTCTATTAAAAAAATAAAATTGTATTGTGAAACAATGAATTTTTATTTTGAAATGGTGAAATTGTTTTAAGTTTCATATAAATAAACATATGCCATTTTCTACTTTTTTTTTATTTTCTATTTTTAGATTTTTTTTGTCTAATAGCAAATTCAACTTGTAAAATGGTGAATTAGTTCTATGTTTTAATGAATTCATTTTTAGGTCTATTCTTTAATATTTTTTATTGTCTTTTATTCTTGTTGTTTTGACTAACTTACAACTCTTTGTTTGTAAAATATGCTATATAAACTACTAATAGTTTTATATATCATTATAGGCCAAAGACAAAAAAACTAAAATAATTTAAATACTAACATTTTTTTAACAAAATTTAAAATATTTGATTTCCTTTCATTTTTATTGTATTTATATTTCTAGGGTTTTTTGTATTTTTTTTTCTTTCATTGTAAGGTGATATAGAGAATAAGAATCAAACCCTAGCAATTTATGTATCTCAATAGTTAAATTTAAGTATGGTCTTTCCTCATGCCACATAGGTGATCTTGGAAATTAGAAATAATCTGAGTCTTCTTTAATTTTAGTTTTTAGGGGCTCTATCAACCTTAGATTTCATCATCATGTGGTAGGCCAAAGCTAATGTACCAAAAATTTATACAAAATTAAGGATAAATTATATTCATTTCCTAAGTTTGGTTAACCCCCAAGTGTTTTGAGGTGTATTTTACCACTAATACCTAGGGTTTAGATAGGCCCTTACACAAAATCAGGCCCTAATGTATCGCAAGGTATATAGGATTACTCCCCTAATTAAACCCATAAATCCTATAATATAAACCATAAATAGTAATTTTAGATGATATTTTATGTATTATATATCACCTTAGTCTTATACACTTATAAAAATCATACCTTGGTTGTTCCTTTGAATTCTGGACCCTTCCCACTTTCATTTGTCTTGCATCTACTAGATTACTCCCCTAATTAAACCCATAAATCCTAGAATATAAACCATAAATAGTAATTTTAGATGATATTTTATGGATTATATAACACCTCAATCTTATACACTTGGAAAAATCATACCTTGGTTTTTCCTTTCAATTATGGACCTTTCCCACTTTCATATGTCTTGCATCTACTCTATCTTGTGCCCCTTGGCATATCTCTTGGTCTATCCAATCTAATGTTGATGACCAAGACCTTTTATCTCACCAATAATGCTTAAATTTTTTTAATCTTCCACCTCTATAATTTTTAAATATGTACTTACTTTATAATTTTTGAATATGTACTTACATTCATGTTCCATAGACACTAGCATCCTAGAGAGACACCTACAACAACATAGGTGTTGTGCTCTAATGTAAGTATCCAATTTATTAAATTCATTTGATTTAAAAGTGAAAATTATCCTAATGGTCATCTTAAGTGATTTAATGCAAGTTATTTATCCAAATGGATTGATATAAATACAATATCAACCCTTATTCATTCGTAACCTATAAATACCTAGCATAGACCAAGGCAACCTATCAAAAGCATTTAATCAAGCACTTGATAAATCAAAGATTCCCTATTTTCTCATATTTTCATATTAGTCATAGGGATAGAAAATACACAAGTATAAATTATTGAAGTAGTATCCCAAGAGCTACATATTACAAGTTACAAGCTAGGTCACTATTGTACTTACTTTCCACATATTCTAGGATTCACATACAACCCACAACATAGGGGAGAACTACATCAGTTTGAGGCCCTCTTCAGAGTATTGGATATGTAATCAATTCTTATTGATATAGGGTTATTTAGGGTCAGCTCAACACCATGTTCCCATTAACCCATTTCCCCCCAAGGTTATTATGAAGATGAAGAACTAGGGTTTTACAATTTCATGAAGAGCAACATTCCATGACCTAGATCTAAATACACTAGATCAAAGGTGAAGACAAACCTAGAAGCATCTAAGTGTTCACATCAATTTTTAGTAGGTATTTTTTATAAGACTCCTAAATTAGGTTAAGACAATAGCATCAACACAACCATCCAAGTTAGACACTAGTGTCTGTGACCCTAGAGGCATTTAATCTAAAATTTGGAAACCCTCTTTCAAATTGCTTTTTGCCTATTCTAGATCCATAATTATGTTAAAATCATAACCAAATAAATACTTTATTTATTTGTCATTTCCATGTCTAACATAGTTTTACTTAATATTTTTATCCTATCTTAGTTTAATAAATTCAACAGATGTTATATTTAAGTTTAGCATATAATTAGACTACTATAGATATAATTTATCACCCTTATTCCTTAGGCTATTGTTATCCCATTTAACTATAGATAACCCCAATCTAAAAATTTAGGATTAAACATTTAATGAACCTAATCTCTATGTCTTTTCATGAAACTAGTAGGGTGCTCTGAAAATATGCTAGTTTTTTTAATTAAAATTTTCTAAAATTTGTCTCAAAAATAAATTTCTTTTCAAAATATAAAGAATACATCAACAAAATGGATTGATACCAAGAGTTTGTGTGTCTGTCCTATCATGTTATAATTTTAAATATTTAAAACATTTCAAATGAACAAAGTGGACCATATTCCTCCTCCTAACCCTAAGGAGGGTGATAATTATCATCCTTCTAGCCAAATCCATATCATCACTCCTTAAAGGGGTAACGTATATGGTGTATGTATATATGTTCAATCTAAGGTACCTAGGGTTTATGATTATAAATTCCTAAAAGATGAAATAACTAGTATGAGCACATTAATATAGGATTTAAAAAATTATAATACACTCCTACAAAACCTAACACATGGTAGTGTTAATTATGTTTTTACACCCTCATCTATCAATGTTGTGCCAAAAAAGATTTCACATCCAAATAAAAATCTAAACCATAATAAATCCAAAATAAGTGGTTTGAAAAGTGATCCAAAGGATACTAAGAGACCAATTGAAATCTTATAATAAATACTTCAAAACAAAGTGATAAAATTACCTCATATACATCCTATATAAAGAACTAAAAATTATTATGCATATCATAGAATACAAAGGCATCACATAAACAATTGTTTATACCTAAATAATAGGATACATTCTATAGTTGATATTGGTGATCCTAAAATCAACACATCTCACTTGGGAACACAAATATTTCAATATTCCAAAAATACCAAAAAAACAAAAAATATTCAAAAATCCAAAAATATTTTCGGCACCTATTTAATCTATTGGCTCCTTGGCATATATGTGTTAGTTACATGTTAATGGATGGCATATCAATTAATCCTACATATACATGTGTCATGCTTCTACTTGAGTGTGATACAAGCATACATAAATACATGATTTATTCCTATTTCAGATGTTAGGTCTTCCCTCTACTCATGTCATATGGACATTGGGGGCATCCACCTCTATGATCATGATACTTCTCAGTTATAACATTATCTGATCTTAACATTATCATGTTTTAAGCTCATATATACTTACGCATACCTTATAAATGATTATATATTTCATAAGTTACTTGATATGTTATGCACTTAACATTTTTGGCTAACACATTTTATCCATGGGCTATTATGATATGTTTATGTTAGTTTCTTATTCTTTTATTTATGTACTTCCTTGAGTTTCTTTCCTTAATATTGTATTTATTGATCAAGCCTTTGAATATTTCCCTTTGTTTTTGACCCCCATGCCTATGTGTGGTTTCTTTAGCATTTGAATATATCATTTTTTGTTATATAGACATTTGAATAATTCATGTCCCTTTGATTATGTGGAATTTGAACATGCCCCTTTTTTTAAGTCTCCTAGGACTATTGCATCTTGACTTAATTTTGAGTGCTTGATTTGCTTATTGAGCTTGTATGGTATCTATCTAGACATTTCCATGATATTTATCATGCATATTAGGCCTTCATGTGATCACATTGTTCTATGCACTTTAATGCTACATTCACCTAGACAAGTTCTTTTATATGCTACATGGTTCCATTCATAGATTATTCAATTATCTTATCCTTTTCATGTGAGGTAGCTACCATTTTATATTCTTAACTCACCTAAAAGGGGGGCATATTATTAAGGGCATGTCATAGAGGCACGTTCTTAATATTTTGTAACAATTTATATATTCATTAAAAGCATGATTTACAAACATTTTCTCTACACTTCTTCACATTTGGCACAGTTTTTAGATTCAATGGAGGAATGATTTGGAAGCATATTCTCCACACTTATTTATTATTTGTCACACCTAGATTTAGTGGGGGCATGTTTTGGAAACATATCCTCAACATTAGCACTTATTTTAGTTTTAATATTTCTCCATATATAGTGGGGCATGTTTTGGAAGCATTTTCTCCACACTTACACAATTTATAAATTGGCCAAAGCACATAGTTATATAATTTAGATTCATATTTATGGTAGAATTCTATACATTGCTATAATCATTATACACTAATTTATCATTAGACATATCTAAGATGCATATTCTATACAATGTGTGCATAATATTATAAAATTAAAATTAGTTTTTGTTGACGTATGTTCCTATTTTTGGTGTTGAGGCACTATTTTTATCATTGATGTCAAAGTCAAGATAGATTTCATATTTGTCAAAGTTAGAATTAAGGTCATGCATGGTGAAAATAGTATGTGATAAATAAGCCTTATGACAAGATAAAATGTGAATGCAAACTATTGTATCTTTGTTGAGAGAGAATTTTAAAGAAACCTTTTAATTCTTTTGAGGTTGATGGCATGTCAAATTCAATATCATGATATAAGGTATGCTACTATTGTGTGCTAGGTGTCTTAAGAATCCTAGTCTAGCCTTGAGAAAGGGTATATGCATGAAGCATAGTGAATCTTAGTGATTTGTGTTAGTATAGGAATGAGAGAGTATATAAATTTATGTAAACATGAGTAAGAGGAAAATAATCCTTAAGATGATTTCCAAAGTCAAGTTTTGAGGCTTAATCTTTACATGAAGAAACCTAGTGAGGAGGCACATACTTAGTAACCCAATAAGGTAAGTAGTATAAGGCTTGTCAGATTATGGGTGGAAGTGTGTGAGAAAAGTATGAGGTCATTTTAAATTATAATGAGGTTTTTAATATATTACAATAAGTTTCAAGGTGTGATCAAGGTCTAAGTATGACTGATAGTTTAAGACCTAATGAGCAAAGAGACATAGTGTGGCTTAATGAGGAGTCAAGTTCATTTCCCAAGGTTTAAAATATATTTATATAATTTTAAAATGTTTTATAGTTTTTTTTATGTGTGTTTACCAAATTTTTAGGTCATACCCTGAAGGCAAAAGCATGAAAATTGGTGTTGAGGTCTTCTTTGTGTATAAAATGGGGTGTTACAAACCCAAGAAGGATTTTCTTATGTTCATTGGCATGCACAACCTTTCCATGAGATACTTATAAGTTCATGTAAGTTTTTTAATGTTCATATCTTCAATTTACTAGAATTATTTTTTTATTTGAGGTGCAATCCTTTATGAATGATTGCTAAGAATGGAAATAAGTCAAAACCCTCATAATGACATGATAGGAAATATCTTGTTAGTTATGGATCATAATGGTTATTTTTACCTATTTTTATGTTTGTAAAATTTAAATTACTCTTACATGTTTCTCTAGGTGGTTTTGGTTTGTCATTAGAGTGAGCAGAAGCTAAAGGAAACCCCTTGTTTCTTAAAATTTTAATGTAGTAGGCATGGTTGACTAGTTCAAAGCATGCAAATGGTTACAGGATGATGTGTGATAATTTTAGTTTTTTTATAATTAAATTTTTTGATTAGGTTATATACCTAAAAATTTATAAACCAGTCATGTAATTTGGCCTATCGCTAAAAGGGCCTAATGAGCGGATAGTGAGAAAACTAGGCAATAGTGAGAAATAGATTAGGGATTGGTTGAAAAGTATTAGGGATGATCCAAATGAATAGGGTATTTTTTAAATAAATATAAATCATTTAACCTTGGTTTATAATTATTTTTTATTCACACAAATAAGAAAAAAATTGTTCTCAAAGTGACCTATTTAGAATAGTGAAGTTTGTGTAGGGTGAAGATGTGAGATTGGTCTGTAAGACTATTGTTGATATTTAAAATTAAAATATATCTGTTATAATAATTTATAATTAATATTAATGATAATATAAATCCATTTTAATATCATAAAAAAATTCACATAGGTTTTTTAAGACTTGATTTCTATGACTATGTTTTTGGAGTTGCAAGCAATTTTTTGTAAGTGGAAATGTTATTCTTGAGTGTTTTTTTATAGTGTTAAAGAATAAAATTTACATAAGTTTTTATATAGTTATTATGGATTAATTTTAAAACACTTTTATTCATCATAAACTCCTATGAAGGTGTTAAATATTCAAAGGCTTTTGACTGGGTTCTTAAGGAATGTGTGCAGTTTTAAGTGAGCATATAATGTTGATCAGTTAGAGGTATTTTGAATTATTTGGTGAATTATAAAAAAATGATGTTTAAATTTAGGTAATTTATATCTGATCCATGTTATTTTTTATTTTTTTCATATGTAAAATTTTATTATATACATCAGATTTTCAAGACAAACTTTATAGCAATGAGTAGGCCTAATGGCGAGTAGACCTAATTGGGTAGTTCAAGAAGTGAAATGATCTAAATGGTGTTTAGGAAATAATTTTATATTATCATGGGTATAATTTAAGTATTTATTAAGTTTTTAATCATTTTTTTATGATCAAGATGTTCCAAGGAGGCCTAAGTAAAATGTGTGCTTTGAGAAGGCCTAATTGCATTGATCTCTATTAGGCCTAATGGTGGGTTTGGCCCTTAAAGGTAATGAACAACATATGGAGTGGTTATTTAAATTTTTAAATTTTTATTTTATATAATACAAATTTAATATAATTATGGATATGTTATTGGCAAACCAAGATGGGTGAGAGTGAGAATCAAGTATAAAAAGATGGTCTAATAGGCCTAATTTGACTAATTAAAATATTGACGATATAAGCGAATGATATAGAGTTTTGAAAACAAAGTAAAAGGATTTAATATAATTATATATTTATAATAAATATTCCATGAATATATAAATATGTTTATATAAGTTATTATTAAGGTTATTTGACCTAATTCTACCAAGGAAAGCACTAGTTGAGTGAGAAAGCCTAATAGGCTGTTTGAGAGAGAGAGAAGAGTGAGAAGAGAAAAAGAAGGAGGTCATATTTATTTATGTGAGAAATATTAATTCAAATTTGATCAAAATTTCAAGGTATATAAATTATTTTTGAGTTACCTAAGGGGTTGGAGCTTCCTTATAAGTGGGTGCTTGCTAAAGGACTAGTTGGGTTGGTGTTTGACTAGTGAGGGGTTAGTGCTCCTTATGGAGTTGGTGCCTTAATAAAAGATTAATTAGTTGCTTAAAATAATTTATTATAAGTTATTAATAAAAAAAATTTATCCCCTAAGATGGTTGCCCACATATATTTTGGGTTTTTATGTTGTTTTCTCTCATAGATGCTTGTATATGCATTAGTTAATGTATGTATGTGAATGAATGCTTCATGGATGTTGAGTGAAATTAAAGGATTATTTAAATAAAAATAATTCACCCCACCCCCACCCTATCAGTATATATACTTATATCATTTATTATCAATTCAATTCCTTTGAATGAGTTCTAATTACCTAAAGGAGATTTTAAGCAAGTGAAGATGGCTAGTCAAACACAAGGTGGTTTTTATACAAGCAAGGATCTATTGTTTAATGGATCCAATTATGATTTTTAGAGTGTTAATATGAGTACATATTCTTTGTCTCAAGGTCATGATGTTTGGTAATTAGTCTTGAATTGATATATGGTACCCCTTATTCCTCCTCCACATGTAGTAAGCAAGAAGGCTAGTGACAATAATTCAAAAGAAATGAATGGTATTATGTGTGGCCTATCAAAGGTAGAACTTGTGAAGGTGATGAAATGTATGTCTAACAAATAAATGTGGGATAATTTAAATACTATTCATGAGGGGGACTCCAAGGTTAAGTTATTTAAGTTTCAAACCCATAGAAGATAATTTGAAAGCCTAAAAATGAATGAAGATGAGACCATTTCAGCCTACATATTGAGGGTTGATAAAGTGGTCAACATCATAATAGGCATAGGTGAATAATTGAAAGAGTCTACTATTTTTTGAAAGGTTTTGAGATTTCTAACTCCCAAATTTTATCTCAAGGTATCTATTTTAAAATAAATGCAAGATCTAGACAAGCTATAGATGGATGGACTTCATGGTACCCTGATAGCCTATGAGATGAGGACAAGTGAAATAATACTTACAAAGAAGGAAGTTCGATTAAAGATAAAAAATAATCCAAATGATAAGAGGACACAAGGTAAAAATTCAAATATAATGATGAATTCGATATTGATGATGATGAGTTGATACCTATATTTGAAATAAATTTGAAGATAGGCTTAGGTAAATACAATGGCAAGCTACCCTTTAAATGCTTCAATTATGAAGAGATTAGACACTTTTATAACAATTTCCCTCATAATTATAAGGAAAATAATTATTAAGAGTATGATGAAGGTCATGATGATGATAAAATGTCCTATAGGTCGAATAAGAGAAAGAAAAGATTTAAAAGGTATGATGATAAGAAGTTTTTCAAGAATAAAAGAAGTCTCTACAGTAAGCAAGATTACAACTCATATAATGAGAGTGAGAGAAGTTATTTTGAGGGTGACCATTAAGGTTATGGCCCTAATTTCAATAAATTTCTCTTCATGGATGAGGAAGAAAGCTACTCAAATCAAGAAGAGTCCATATGGATTGGAGGTGTTGTTGGTGATTCATATGAAGAAGGAGATGAGGTGGAATTTGAGGCTGAGTTGATGAATACTCTAGATGAACTAAAGATAGTTAATAATAAAAATGGGGTGATGAGATCTCTTTTCATATAATATGAGGAGCAAATCAAGTTGTTTGAAGTTAGACTAAGGAACAACTCCAAGGAACAAAAGGAAATAGTCAAACAGGTAGAGACTCAACTTGAGATTATCATTATAAGACTAAAGGCTAAATAAGAAGAATGTGCAAGGTATGTAGCTATTTTAGACTCTTTTATAATTAAGTTGGATCAAGAATCAAGTACGATGAATTCTTTTTTGAAGTTTGAAAAAAGTACCAATGATCTAGATAAAATCTATGTATTTAAAAGATTGTTAATGACAAAACAAGCCTTGGTTTCAATTGAGACCAAACGAAGAACACTAATATGATCAATAATTCCAATGATAAATTAAAGAGTGAGGGTGCTAGAATATTTAAGACTAATACTATCAGATAGTGTAATACTATAAGTTATGTTAACCCTTTCAATGGTTATTGTTATTCATGTAACTAATTTTGTCATAGATCAAGGCATTATAGAAGGCCTTACAAGAATGAATATGCATGGAACTATGAAGAGAGTCATTAGTCAATAGGTATGGGTCATTGTGTGTTTACATCAAAAGGAATAGTGTGTTTAAACTATAAAAAGTTTGGTCATATTACAAAATAATGTAAGCATGGTTTCTTAAGACAAAATTAGAAAGTTGAGGCTCCTAGACTATAGGAAAGAAGACAAGATAGTGAGTGGAAATCCAAGGTAGCTAATGTTGATGACTAGTCTACAATTCCAAGTGGAATATTTACCATGGTGGATAATAGTCAAGATGCAAAGGAATGCTAAAAATTCTATCTTTTAGCTCAAATTTTTGATGGAGTAAAGATTAATGGACCAAGTTAGAATGTTATTCAAACAAAGATTGAGAAGGTCAATACAAAAGGACTATTCAATCTTAAGAGGATCATAAAGGAATTTTAGTCTAGTAATGACATGGATATTTAGGAATCTTATGATTTTATGTTGTTCTAATTCCCTAGAGTAGAGGTTACTTCATTAGGCTTTATGGAGGCACTCAGCTAGTAAGTAAGAAGCATGAAGGATACTTGGTCTTAGGGGGAGTTTTATGTTCTTTTTTGACTTTTAGATTCAAGGTTCAGTCAAGAATATGCTATAGGTGTGATCACAAGATATTGGTAACAAAGAGTTTGTATGATGATTTGATCAAACCAAGTCACAGTCTTGATAATGTATGAATTTATCATGGAGACAAGGGGAGCCAATCATGATCCAAGATTAGGTATGTAAGCTTGATATATGTTAATATTGTTTAAAGATAAAATGTGTGTTATTTCAATACCCATGTTTATGTAGTTTCCAATAATATGAGCCTTTATCATTAATGTCAAAGGGGGAGAAAGTTCCTATTTCGGAGAAAGGTGTATATGCTTGGGGAGTTATGATTGATCAGTTTTGTGTGAATGTTACCATAAATGGAAAAAGGAGAGATTGTTTAGGTATGTTATTAAAGTTTTTATTGAGGCATTATTGCTGTCACCGATGTAAAATTTAATATATATTTCATATTTATCAAGGTTAGAACTGAGTTCATGCATGGTAAAATGGTATGTGATAAAGAAGCCTTATGACAAGAGAAAATTTGAAGGCAACCTCTTGTATCTCTATTGAGAGATAATTTTAAGTCAACCTAGTAATTTTTTTGAGGTTGATGATATGTCAAATTCAAGATCATAATACAAGGTAAGCTACCATTGTGTACTAGGTGTCTTAAGAAGCCTAGTCTAGCCCTAAGAGAAGATATATGCATGAAACATAGTGAAACATGGTGGTTTATGTTAGTATAAAAATGAGAGTATAAAAAAATGTGTAAACATGATCAATATGTAAAGAATCATTTATATGAGTTTTGAGATCAAGTTTTGAGGCTTAGTCCATACATGAAGAAACCTAGCGAGGAGGCACAAGCTTGGTAGCATAATAAGGTAAGAAGTCTAAGGCTTGTGAGATGATGGGTTGAAGTGTGTGAGTAAGGTATGAGGTTATTTTACATTATAATGAGGTTTTTAATAAAGTATAATAAGTTTCAAGGTGTGATCAAGGTCTAAGTATGATTGGTAATTCAAGACCTAATGAGCAAAGAGACCTAAAGTGGCCTAGTTTGGGGTCAAGTTCATTTCCCAAGGTATCATAGCTATTGAGAGAATTATCATAGGTGTGATAGGTTGTGTTAAGTGTGTTTACCAGGTTTGAGGTCATATCCTAAAGTTGTAACCATGAAAATTAGTTTTGAAGTTTTTTGTATGTACAGAAAGGGGTGTTGCAAACCTAAAAAGGATTTTATTATGTTCATTGGCACGTGTACCATTTTCATGAGATATTCAAAATTTAATGTAATTTTTTAAGGTTACTATATTTAATTTCTTGGCATTATTTTTGGAGTTTAGGGGCAATCCTTTATGAATGATTGCTAATAAGGGAAACCTATCAAAACCCTCATAATGCCCTGATAGAAAATATATTATTGGTTATGGATTATAATGGTTTTTTTGACATATTTTGATGTTTTTATCATGTAAATGACTCTTCCAAGTTTCTTCAAGTGGTTTTGATTTGTCATTAGAGTGAGTAAAAGCTACAGGAAACCCCTTGTTTCTCATAATTTTGATGTAGTAGGTAGTTTTAACCAATTAAAAGCATGAAAATGGTTAGATGATGATGTGTGAGACTTTTAGTTTGTGCCCATTAAATTTTATGATCATTTTTTATACCTAAAATTTTCTAAACTAGTCATGGAAGTTAGCATGTCGCTAAAAAGGGCCTAATGAGCACATAGTGAGAAAACTAGGTGGTAGTGAGAAAGATATTAGGGATGGATAAAAATCATGGGATATTTGTTAAAAAAATATAAATCATGTACCATTTTTTTATAACTCTTTTCTATGCACATAAACAAGTGAAATTTGGTTCTCAAAGTGGCATGTCTAACATAGTGAAGTATGTGTAGGGTGAAGATGTGAGATTGATTTGTAAGACCAATATTTATATTGAAAATTTTAATATATCTATTAAAATATGTTATAATTATGTTTAATAATAATTTAAACCCATTTTAATATCATAAAAGTGTTCACATATGTGTTTTAAGACTTTATTTCCATGATTGTGTTTTTATAGCTACAGGCAGTTTTTTGTGTGTGAGTGAGAATGTTGTTCTTGAGTGTTTTCACATAGTTTTGAATAAAAATATTCACATAAAAAAAAATTAAGTCTCATAGGTTAATTATAACACATTTTTATTCATGATAAACTCCTATGAATTTTTTAAAATTCAAAGGCTTTTGACTAGGTTCTTAAGGCATGTGTGTATTTCTAAGTGAGCATATGAAGTTGATCAGTTAGAGGTTTTTTGACCTATTTGGTGAATTTTAATGAAAATTATGTTGAAAATAAAGTTATATAGATAATATCCATGTAATTTTTTGTTTTTTAATATGTAAAATTTTATTATATACATCATATTTGGAAGATAGACTTTTTGGTAGTGAGTAGGCCTAATGGTGAGTAGACCTAATTGGGTGGTTCAAGGAGTGAAATGAGATAAATGGTGTTTGGTAAATATTTTGATCATATTATGGGTATAATTTAATCATGTATGAATTGTTTCATCCTTTTTTTTAGGCTCAAGTAGTTCCAAGTAGTCCTAAGTGAAACGTGTGCTTAGAGAAGACCTAATTACATTAGGTCTCTATTAGGCCTAATGGTGGTTTTAGATGTTAAGGGTAATGACTGACCTATGGAGTGTTTTTTTCACTCATGAATTATGTTTTATTTTATATAATCCATATTTAATATATGTATGGATATTTTTTTTCTAACCAAAATGGGTGTGAGTAAGAGTCAAGTATAAATAAATGGTCTAATAGGCCTAATTTGACTAGTTAGAATATTGAGGATGTGATCAAATGATATGGAGTTTTGGAAACCAATTAAAAGGCTTGAATATAATTATATATGTGTGATAAATATTCCATAAATATATAATAATGTTTTTATAGGTGATGATCAAGGTCATTTGACCTAATTCTACCAAGGAAAGGGCTAGTTGAGTGAGAAGGCCTAATAGGCTATTTAAGAGAGAGAGAGAAGAGTGAGAAGAGAAAAAAAGGAGGTCATCTTAAGTTTTGTGAGAAATAGGTGTTCAAATTTTATTAGTGGTTAAAGGTATTTTATTTTATTCTGAGTTACCTAGGGGTTTCGATTTTCTTTGTAAGTCTATGCTTGTTAAAGGACTAGTTGGTTTGGTGCTTGACTAGTGAGGGGTTGGTGTCTCACTGAAAGTTTGATTCATTGCTTATAGTAAAGTATTAATTTTTTTGAATAAATGGGTTTTATCTTCCAAGAGGGTTTCCCAATTCTTTTTTTCTTATGTTTTTTGCTTTCATAGATGTTTGTATATGCATTAGTTAATCTATGTATGTGAATGAATGCTTCATAGATGTTAAGTGAAATTGAAGGATTGTTTTAATAAAATTGATTCACCCCCATCTTAGTGTCTATAATTCCAATATTTTTATATTTTATAACACTATTAATTACTATCATCACCCA
Source organism: Torreya grandis (assembly GCA_037957365.1). Classification (NCBI taxonomy): domain Eukaryota; kingdom Viridiplantae; phylum Streptophyta; class Pinopsida; order Cupressales; family Taxaceae; genus Torreya; species Torreya grandis. The sequence goes on along the minus strand of JARHVA010001666.1, from coordinate 2,083,629 downwards.
TCAAGATTGACTTTTATGGATTGTATTGAGCCAATCTACTGTAGTAGTTAGTTCACTTTTGGTATGGTTGAGGTGATTACATCACTCAATATTTCTAAGTTTTTAAGTTGGAATGAATTATATAATCCATAATTACTAATTTTATAATATAATTTAACTTTATTCACTTATTCTCACTAATTTATAAGTATGATTGGATTACACGGTTGAGCTATTCTCAACTACTGGGTGGAAACTCACATTTTCTTCAAGGTTGGGGGCATATGACTTCCACTATCTCTTTCTCTCCATATCCTTAGATATATATAATTTCCATATCTATACATTTTTTTCATAATCTTAGTTTAAAATCCTTATAGTGATACATCCTTTAAATAAAATCACTAGTAGGCAAGGTAGTTACATCAATACATTAGTGTACTCCTAAACCTTGCTCTTTCAATTTCGATAATTTCAAATGTTTTTAATTTTAGATTATATGCATTTATTATTTACTTTAACATTTTCTTGATTTTAGGTTAGTCACCATTAAAGCACTTATTTTGGATTCAAGAAAATTCAAGGTGTGCCATACATACCCAAGTACACAATCCTTCTCCTTTAAACTAGAAATTTCATCGCTATATTAAAGGGTGCATAAATGTAGATGATATTTTATGAATTATATAACACCTCAATCTTGTACATTTTGAAAAAATAGACATTAGTTGTTCCTCTTAGTTATGTGCCTTTCACACTTTCATAAGTCTCACATTGTCTCTATCTTGTGCCCCTTATCCTATCTCTTGGTTTGACCAGTCTTATGTTCATGACCTAGACCTTTTATCTTGCTGAGAATGCTTAAAAGTTGTTTATATTACATTTTTACAATTTCTAAGTTTGTACCTATTTTCATGTTTCTTGGGCACTAGCATCCTAAAAAAACACCTACATCAATACAAGTGTCCTAATATAATGCAAGTTTCCAATAACCTAAAGTAATCTAATTTCTAAATAAAATGTATCCTAATGGTCATTCTATGAGATTTTATGTGATTTTTTTCTCCAGAGGGATTGATATAAACATAATATTATCCCTCATTCATTCTTCACTTTTAAATAAATAACATAGGCTAAGGAAAACTATCAAAACCATTAAATCAAACACTTGATAAATCAAAGATTCCCTATTTTATCCTATTTCCATATAATTCATAGGGATAACACATACACATGTCTAAATTACTAAAGGAGTAGCCCACGAGCTATATTTTACAAGTTACAAGCTAGGTCATTAATGAAATTATTTTCCACATATTACATGATTAACACATAAGCCAACACATAAGTGATAACTACATCATTTTGAAGCCCTTTTTAGAGTATTGTATATGTAGGTAGAATTCATTGACATAGGGGTCTTTGGGGTCAACTTGACATCATATGTATATTGACCCATTTTTTCCCAAGGTCACTATGAAGATGAAGAACTAGGGTTTTTTAATTTCATGAGTGATGATCCATGACCCAAATATGAATGAACTAGAGTTAAGGAGAAGACAAACCTAAAATCATCTAGGTGGTTACATCCTTTTATAGCATGTATTCCATACAAGACAAGTACATCAAGTTCAGACACTAGCTTCTATACAACCATCCAAGGTTGAGTCTAGTGTTTATAGATATATAGGTACTTGATATAAAATTTGGTGACTATTATAGAACATTGTTTCAATCTAATTTATGCATATTCTATATCTAAAAATGTGTTAGCATCAGAACCAACTAAGTACTTTATTTCTTTGTCATTTCCATATCTAGCATAGTTATACTTACTATTTTTACCCTATCTCAGTTTAATAAATTTATCATATGTTATATCTAAGTTTACCATATAATTTTCCTACTATAGAGATAGTTTATCACCCTTGTACCTTAGGCCATATCTATCCCTTTAACCCTAGATAACTCTAATCTAGTTTTTAGGGTTAAATAGTAATCAATGATTAGTGTATGAAAAACAAAATTCCCCAAGATTACTCATCACATACATGTCAAACTTTAAGGTATTATCAATGGGATACCACTTTATTACACACCCATGTGACTAGTTTAGGATTGTATTGTTTGTGTGTTTTTTCTCCCCTTTGTGAAAAACTCATAATCAAGCCAGTTAAGCCAAAACCAAAACACAATCAACTAAACACCAAAACTTATATTACAATTCATAACCAAAAACCCATTTTTTAGATAAATCTAACTTGTCAAATAATTCAAAGATTACACTTGTATTATGATAAAATATTGAGTCAAACATATAGCTATAAGTTTCACTATGCCTCCATCCACCAAATTCTAAGCATTGTTAAATTAACCTCAAGATAGAGAATAAACCTTTATTAGGGGTCCTTTCCATTTTGAAAATCAACATGATCATGTGGAGATAAACTATAGTGATAGCCTCACTAATTAGAGACAATACAACCTTAAGACTAATAATCTATGTAAGTCAAGATAAACCCATGCCCAAATTATAAACTATCTTTTTAGCATAAAATGATGTCTTGTTACCAATTTTAAAACTAAGGGCTAAATTATCCTCATAATTTAATCTTGAGAACTTGTCTCACATCATTATTAGGAGGGACCAAATTCCTTCCCATCATGACCAACCACCATCTAGTAATTATCTTGGTAATAACAAATCCAACCTCATCATGTCTCCCACATCCATATTGACAAGGGAAAAATATTTATAGATAACCATGACCAACAACACAAATAACTAGTTGTGTTTGAATGCATCAAAATATTTACCTAAATCCATCTATCATAAATCCTTCAAATCCAAAATTGAACAATAAATCAAATTATCAAACTTTGGATCACCTAAATACAATAAAAAATAATCATCATCCCCATAATTTAAGGATGTTTTCCAAGGATTTCAATATTTGAGTCACATACAAAGCAAAAATTATAGGTTTGAATAATAAAGCCCATACCCTTTCGATAAAAACATGATGAAAGTACCTTTTTCTTCCCACTTTGAACCTCCAAAATTTTACAAGTACAAAGGGAAAGGTGATTCTAGAGAAAAGATAAAAAATAAATCATATCTTTCCAAGAGATTTCCTATAATGATAATTATTTACTTAGACTTTTCCCACAAAGTTTAGTCGGCCAATATTTAGAGTGGTTCCTACATCTACCAAAAGGTTCAATTAATATGTTTTCATATCTCTCTATGATATTTGTAAAACACTTTTCATATAATTTAGAATAAAAAATCAACATACTTGACTTGTGCAATGTAAAACAAATAAATGGGGAAAGTTTCTCCTCTTTATTGAAAATATGTCATAACTTAGATAGTAGGTTCCTTTTGATAATCCTTTTGAAACAACTCATTTCCATTTTCATATCCATTTTCAATCTAGAGATGGATTTGCATATTTAATTCCATTGTGAAAATCCATTTGATGAAATCATTGAAAAGGGAGTAAAAATTGAATGAACACTCATAAGTAATGGCCTTATCAAAATTTTACATATGAATAACCAAGGTGAAACCCAAGATAAGAAACCCAAAATATTTATCAATATTAATAATGTCATAAGTGATGGGATAATTTATGCCAAACATGTCCAAAATGTTCAACATATCCAAAACATCACCATACCTAGAGGTCAATCAAAACAAGAGATGAAACAAAGAACTTATACTCTTTTGGGAGATTCTATTAAATCATTCTTCCATAGGTTAGTATCCACCAACATGATAGTGTTCCCATATACCAAAAAAATTGATGAAAACATACCCAAACCAACTTGGTATTTTGACTTCCATAAGATTAACGGTCACTCTACCAATAGATTCATGAAATTGAAAAACTATGTCCAAGACTTAATTTATCATGGGGATATAAAGATATATGGAAATACGTCTACATCCAAAAACCAAAACTTAGGGATATACCAATTTTCATTTCCAAATCATGACTAACTTTGTTCAAAAATGAATCAAGGTCAAAATAAAATGAACAACATCAACTCAAAAAAGTCTACCCACCCATTTGACATTGTCACTAGTCATATACAACACATGGACAATTACATTATCATTATCAAAATCAAATCTCAAAATTGTGTAGTCACCACTAGGCATGTAAAAATAACCATTCTAATGCCTCCTCTACAAATACAATATCATAGAGCACCTTGAGAATACACCAGCCTAAATATTCATTTTAGACCTCCTTAAAACATTCATTGCTTACAAATATATCTTATACAAACCCTTATAGGAGTCAAGAGTCTTAAAATGCATCGATCCATCCAACTTCCAAGAACTTGTATGACACTTGTCTTTAACCCAACAAGTCACAATTGAATAAAAAGTCACCTCCCCTATGGGGCCATCCCATAACTTGACCTTTTATATTAAATTCATAATTTCAAAGCATAAATTAAATATGGTACTTATATACAATGGGTCTGGTTTCAATATTTGCATTTTAACATTGATTAAACATCTAGGTTATATGACATTAACATTAGAGCCTAATATCATCATTTTAAAGGCCTATGATAATTTAAAATGATAATCAGCTAGTAAAATACATCTTCCAATTATGGTGGGGCTTATTACTCACAAAACTCTACTTCATTTCATTGATATTGACCTTACATACAACATTCTCCTTAGCTTACCATCAATTCATGCCATGAAATTCATTATATCCATGTTTCACTAATGCATTAAATTCCCCCATTCTAGTATGGAAGTTATTATTCTTGATGATTCCCAACCCTTTCAATACTATAAATTATTGGAAGGGTGATATATAAAAATGAATTATTTACCTATTACAAAAGAGAGGCCTATGAGACAAACAACTCCACAATAACAAAGTCACCAAATATTAAAAATGATATCCATCCAAATGACTTACCATCCACCTATAATAACCCACCTTCCACATCCACATTTGAAAACCAACCTTCTAAATCTGCATCTTCTAAATCTAAGTTGAAAATCATTACAAATATACTAGAGATTATGAAATATAATATGCCTACCATGTAGGCAAATTGAGCATGTATCCTAATATCCATAGAAACCCTCACTACATGAAGAAATTATAAATATCCCATCAGTATGGTAAAACCTATTTTTTCAAAGGACTTTTTTTAGATGAGAAAATTGAGAGCACAAAAGACTCATGGCTATACAGTGATGAACTTACAAATTATTTTCAAAAGGAGTATCATGTATCTAAGGTAATCATGTGTAATATTATGAACTATAAAGGCAAAATTCGTGGTCTCCTTGAACAAGGCATTGTGGAACCTATAATTTTTAAATAAAATAAATAATACCATGGTATTGGCTATAAACCACCTAATGGTGACCTATATGATTACATCAATGACTTTACCATGATGTCTATGAGTCCTCTTTTGATGAAAAAATAAGTTTCATTCATAGTTGATATGAAGACCTTGCATCTAAAAAATTATTTGATCTCACAAACATTCTCACCCTTGATCTCAAAGATCATAAACTTGTAGATTGGGACCAACAAAATCCAATACCACTTGATTGTTTCCAAAATGAAGAAGCACTCACAAAATTCATGGGAATTAGAGACAATATTCCATTAGGACACCACAAAAATTCCTTGATATCCTATTTCATACATCAATATACTTTAGGTAATAGTAAGAGTTCCTTGGTCTAAAATAATCAAAATATCTAAAATCCAAAAAAATTAAAAACTTAAAGTCTTTTAGTGGAAAACCTCTCCAAGTCACTATCTGACAAAAATAAAAATCAAGAAATAAAAGACAAGTATATTAGTGAAAACCTCCTCAAGGTACCAATAGATTAGGAACTTAACCTTACCCCAACACCAAAATAGTTTCAATATGGTTCCACATTACTCATTAAAAACACCATTGATGTAAACTTTTACACTAAATAATACCCTAAAACCATTAATTTGGTAGCTACCCTCAGTAATGAAGAATGATAAATCCTTATCATCCTCTTGATAGAATTTGTAGATGCTTTCTCTTAGCCATATGTAGATATTCCAGGCATATATTACTCAATTTTGGTACATCATCTAGTATTTCATGTGGATGCATAACCAATTAATCAAAAACATATAAAAAATCATCCCAAAGTGGTGTTAATTGTTAAAGAGGAACTACAAAAATAATTAGAATTTGTTTTCATTCAGCTAATTGACTACTCAAAATAGATCTTAAGCATAGTTACAATAATAAAAAATCCAACAAGAATCTGAGTGTGTATTGATTTTTGTGACATTAATAAGGCTTGTTAAAAATATGAATTTACACTCCCCAAAATTGATGTGATAGTATATTCTACAAAAGGATGTGAAATGTGGTCTCTAATAGATGGTCTCTCAAGTTATAACCAAATCAAAATTACACTCAAGGACCAAAATAAAACAACATTGATTATTCCTTGGGTCAAATTTTACTACCAAATCATGGAACTTGATGTAAATAACATAGGATAAACATATCAATGAGTAATGATCATCATTTTCCATAACATTGTGAGAGACTATGTAGATGACATATTAGCCAAATCAAAAACTAGGAAAGACCATCTTATAGTATTACATGGAATATTTGAAAACCTAAAATAATATAAGGTCCACTTGAATCTTAAAAAGTGTGTTTTGAGGATTATATTAGGAAAACTCTTGGGATTTATTGTATCAAGAAGAGGTAGGGAGGTTGATCTAGCTAAATTTAAAGTTATAACAAAAGATCCACCACTTAAAAATATCAAATAGCTTCATAGTTCATAAAAAAAATCCAAGCCATTAGAAGATTCATATCTCAAATTATATAAAAATTTCACCCATTCACACATATTATCAAAATGGATATTGTATTTTACTAGAATGAATAATGTATAATTGAATTTTATAATCTCAATAAATATCTTGCCAATACACCAATTTTTATGCCACCTACTCTAGGTAAACTATTTCTATTGTATATATCAGTGACTAAATATTCCTTGGGGGAAATTATAGAATAACAAGATGAACTAGGAACAAAAACATTAGTCTATTACTTGAGCATAACTTTGGTGTCTTATGATGTTAACTACTCCATAATTGAAAAAGCATTTTTAGCTATTGTCTTCATTCACAAAATCTTCAGCATTACATGTTTAACAATCAAACCAAATTCATTACTAAATTAGATCCACTCAAGTACTTCCTCTCAAAATTATCTCTTAAATTAAGGATGGTTAAGTGGGTCATGTTGTTGAGTGAATTTGACATTAATTATGTAAATCAAAAGTCTATCAAGGTACAATATATAGTGGATCAATTAGTATAAGCACCTTTGCCAAATAAGTGATTATTAACCATTTAATTTCCATATGATTCAAATTTATCCCTTATTGAGTCTTTATAATGGTATTTTTACTTGGATGGTTCATTTACCACTCATGACTTGGGGCTAGGTATCTTGGTAATCACTCCACAAGGTGATCTTATCCCAAAGGCATTTTGATTAGGATTTCCTTGCACCAATAACATTTCAAAATAAAAAATATATTATTTCTAGACTAAAAATAGATATCCAGTGAAGTATTCAACACCTATAAGTATATGGATATTCATAACTCAAAATCAAGCAATTCAATTGTGCCTATCAATAAAAACATGAGAAGTTTGACCCATACAAAATAATAGTTGATATTTTGAAACTATACTTTAAGAATATCCAAATTGATTAGGTTCCTTATGCCAAAAATAAAATAGCAAATGTCATGGAAACCTAAGTTCTCTTCTTGAAATGCACAAAGATAATAAAAATCAAATTCTTGGTTTAACAATTGATGATTCATTTTTATGGAGTTTCCAAATCTAATATGTGTTATAAAATTGTTGATCCCACATCCCCATGGTATCAACACATTTACACTTACCTTTATGACAACATTAAACCCCCAAGCCTTTCACATAACCATAATAAATTATTTATCTAATGTGTTTACCCTTTCCCACTTCTTGGCAACACATGTACCTTAAATTCTATGATGTAACTTTGTTATGATGTTAAAATTAAAATGAGGTCAACTTATCCATTAAGGGGATCCATTATGGAATTTATGGTATACACACTAGTGGCATAGTCCTTTCCAAAAAACTATTGAGAATAATTTAGTATTGGCAAGAAGTGGAATTATATGTTTTTCAATATGTTAAAAATGTGTATCATGTCATAAGCATGGGGATCTCATCCATGCACCATCTCAAGATTTGTATCCAATTACAACTCCATGGCCCTTTTATACATGGGGGCTTGATCTCATTGGCTAAATAAATCTTAAATCATCTAATGGCCACAAACACATAATTATCACTATTTATTATTTCACTAAATGGATGGATGAAATCCTTATTATATATGTAACTAAAAAAAATTGAATTCATACTTGACCACATTATTTATTATTATGGTATCCCTTACACAATCATTTATGATAATAGTAAGTCCTAAAATAATGATTTTAAATCCATTTGCACTCACTTCCATATCATATATAGATGGTCCACACCATATTGTATCATATGATTATGAATGAGATTGTTAGCTTTCTCTTATTAGTGGAATTACAAAACCCCAATATCAAATAACTCAATGAAAGCAATAACTACTTACCTAAGTACTTGGGTGAGAAACAAAAAAGCTAAGAACAAATAAAACTAAGAAATAAAGACAACAAACCATATTTACCTCCCTTTTCAAATATATGTTTGTTCATTGGCATGAGATTATGGTCATGCTCGACATATGTGTCCAATAGAGTTGATTTTCAATAAATTTGATTGATGGGAAGCACCTCTCCTTATCCACTTGCGGTTTGGCTTGGCTTGGCAAAATAAAGATTTATATAATAAATGTATCATTATAACACTACATAAATAATCTTGTTAAATAATGGCCTTATCACTTGTATTTATAGGTTATTTAACTAACCCTAACTCAAGTGTAGTTAGGTTAGATTTAATCATGGTTAGGTTAGGGAGGTGACAAGCAATTAATATTTGGGATAAAGATCCCATTTATTAAACATGGCTCTCCATTATTGAATTTAGAGATTTAATGGAGATATTTCCAATTCCTTGACTTTAAGTATATGACATTATCATGACCTCAATTTTATTGAAATTTATTTTTTACAAAATAGATATTCACTAATTGCATATGGAATTTTCACTTAAGTAGTTAATTAGATTTGCTTAGTTAATTGATTTTTCTTTGGGTTTTGGCATTTTAGGAATTGGTTAAGTACCTCACTTAATGGGTCAAAAGGTCAATTTATCAATTTTCTAGGTCACAATTTGACTGGAGATGAATCTATCAGAGGTTACTATTACATATAGAATAATACCCCAAAAAAGAATGTCTCAACATGATTTTGGGCACTAATGTTTGATGTGCAAATAAAATTAGGACATTTAGTGATTCCTAGGCTTTATTTTAACTAGTTGGTAGAAACTAATTTGAATTCCATTTGAAACTTGATTGTAACCAAAATGGGGTGTCTATAGTTTTCCCCTATTTGGGAAAGCATTGCAAGACACAAGAAAAGTAACATATTTTCAAAGAATGAAAAGTCCTTAATGCCTTAGTTAATGCCCCAGAGGGTGGTGGATAAGGCATAGATTCCCTCCTAAGGTATTAGGAAGTAAATAGGGTTGTCAAATGCTCCCTAAAAAATAATAAAATGACACAATCTAGAGGTAATGGGAGTGGAAATACTGGTTTTCCAAAGGTGGTTATAATTAGTGGCATAGTGATTTGCCCTAGTAGGGTATATGGGTCAATATAATGATTTTCCCAAAGGAATTTATAATCATTGGCATAGGAAAAAATTCTTGAATAGGGTGGATAGGTTGAAAAATATTGATTTTACCAAAGGTGGTTATAATCATTAGTATAGTGGTTTGCCCTAGTAGGGCAGATATGTTAAAAAATAATGATCTACCCAGAGGCATTTATAAGAATTGACATAGTAGTTTTCCCTAGTATGGTGGATTGAGCATGATAAAATTTACTTTTCCCTAGTAGGGTAGGGTGAAAAGGTGATTGGTCAAAAATGATTTTTTGCATTTGGACAAATTAACAAAGGGAACTAATGTAGTAAATCCATAAATGGAGTGACAATGGGTTGGTAGAGAATAACAACATGAATCTAGAAAAATTGATTAGGATTAATATTCATGTTTAAATAGTACATGTTAAGTCTATAAAATAACACTATTAAATAGGTCTCTAAAAGGCCCAATAACACAGTCTAGTTGAAAAATAGTGAATGTAGAATCAAATGACATAAAAAAAGGATCATAGAGTAAAAAGTAAGACCTTTTGGACTGAACATAAGGAAACCTTAGGCCTTTAGGGACTAAAAAATTAATTTTCAAGCTATATATTCACCCCATGGGGTGAAAAAAATTAATTATCACTCAAAACCCTTTGAAACCTTGGTGTTCTAACATTGCGAGAAAAAGAAATGATAAATGGTGCATGGATGAGGATAGAGGCATGTTAGTAACTAAATTAGGGAGCATGGGTGGCCATCCCATGATGGAACTCTAGTAAGTGACCTTACCTTAGACTTTAAGTGCATTAATTATGCATTTAATGCTATATTTAAGGCTAAAACTTGTAAAGTCACTATTTTTATGGAAGGAAAAATAGCAGGTTTACTGAGAAAATTGGTGACTTCATACAAAGTTGTTATTTATCAAAATGATAATTTTGGAAAAAAATAATGAAAAATTCCAAAATAGTGATTTCACCCATTTTTAGGCAATCATCATTTTTTTTTAAAACAAAAAAGGTGATTTCTCCCAAAAAATGCTAGAAAACATGAAAATGGTGATTTCAGCATTTTGGAAAAATGGTGACTTCACCCTAAAATGAATAATAGATAAATTAAGGGCCCAAAAATGGGTCCAAACTCTAGGAGGGGAGACAATACATATGTTATGGTAGGCATATCCTAGATAGTATCATTTATATAGCATGATGTTAATTTATTAATGGTTGGAGTGGTGTGTAGTATTAACATCATGATATTAACATCCCCATTATTTTTGGATGCCATAGATATAGATAGAGGAGATGGTTGTATTTTTTCATTCCATAGATTTATATTAAGCTACATGAATGCCTATGGTCTAAATAAACCAACATACTTGAGTGCATTGGTGGAGTGATGGCACTTTGAGACTTTGACATTTCACCTACCAATAGAGGAGGCCATGGTTACACTTGAGGATACCTAGTGGATCCTCAAGCTAGCCATGAGAGGTTGTAGGCTATTTTTGATAGATCCAACACAATAACAGGTGGTGATGGATTATTCAATAGGCTTTCTAGATGTTCCCATAATACATGGGAAGGTAGACATTGACTTATTAGAGACATATACAGACTTACAACCAAACAACCCAACCCAAGGAGACCCCTCACCACCAGCATTGATATATAGGGAGGTTTTTGTATTGATGGCCATTATCAATAACATATTTTTTCTTGATAAGAATAACTACTTTTAAATTTGTTTGGGTGGATTCATCTAATCGATGATGGATGAATAGAATATATTTACATGGGGGATAATAGTTTTATCTTAGTTGTACATATATCTACACATGATGGCCTACCAAGGAGGATATAACATTGGATAATATACACTACTAAAAATTTGGGGATGGGATTATATAGCTATAAATATCCTAGTAGGTCAAACATGGGTCAAGGATCTTGAGGATCCATTGGCTTATGGTTGAGTTTAGATAGGTGCAGGCCTCAGGGGACATCATGGTGAGATATACCACTACCAATTGATGCTTGATGAGTTGATGGTTTATTTTTTCATTTGTCATACTTATCTTCTATACCATCTTTATTAGTCATGAGATATATGATACACAAGATTTATGATGACTAGGTTCTTCCTCATAAGCAGATAAACTCATATCATTAAGAAATACTAGTTATATCAGGTATTATAATAGTTTGACATGTTAAAAAATGTTCCAAATGAGTTAATGTATTTTTCACATGCCACCTAAGATATTATTTGGGATACTCTATTGATTCTAAGTATTATAGTGGCTAACAATTATGGGATAGTACCATGGGTTTTATGGGCATATATAGAAGGCCTTATTAATATAAGTGTGATAGTAGAGTATGTAAATTGGTGGGTATAGGGGTGTATCCATTGAGGATGAAATAACCTAAATGGGTTGATGGAAAGGGATAGGATTAGGGGCCTATGGATTTGGATGAGATTGAGGTTGAGATGAGTAGTGAGTCTAGTGATAATAATCATAATTAGCATAGTAGTGGGTGAAAGAGTGATGATAAAGATGATGATGAAGGGGATGATAAAAAGGATGATACCTAAGCCATGATAGTGTATTTGAGCTCTATAAGTATGTTAGGTACATTATTTGATCTAGGCTAGATAGGGAAATCAAGCACAACTAGAGTGGGTAAGGATAGGGTTATCTTAGAAGAGGATATTATGACATAAATAGTCTATATCTATGGCTTGAATAGGAGGATAGAGGATCTACAAGTTACATTGAATATTAATAATGAGTACATGACTTCCCTTTAGTTAGATATTACCTAGCTAAAGTCATAGGTGGTATGATTGGTGCATGTACATGCACAAATATAGGTAGAGTGAGATCAAGCTATATCAGATAGGGATCAAGCCATATCAAATGTATATAGGATCTAATGTAAGTGAGATGAGGCTCATGGATCTAAAACATAGGTATGTTATTCATAAGTGGTACTCAATAACATATAAGCTAAGGATGAGGCATCTTATTATCACCAAGCATATGAGACCATTGTCCCCAAAAATCAATAGATAGTTACATTTGAGGTATGGGATGTGAAAATGGATGGTATTAGGTCATATAGGTCTAGGAATAGGACACATGGGACATTAGATTGAAGTCAGTCATTAAAGTAACCATAACCATCACCACCACTAAGACCACCTCCTACTATAGGACCTATGGACTCGTAGAGTCAGAGATGAATTGTTAGAGATCTTTGGCACTTTTTTATATTTTGACACTATGATATGTATATAATTATAATTTATATGAAATTTATTTGATAGATACATTGACATTCATATTTGGTCTTTATAAGGATTTGTACATGGACTATTATTCTTTTGATTATATGTGATGATCTATTTATTATCATGTTTGTATCATGTTTAGCAGCAATGATATAGCATTATGGATGTTTATGTTCATTTAAACATGTATGCTTTATCATTTACTATATTTCCATGTAATGAAATGTTGCATTATTTTTATGTACTTATATTGCATGACTTATATATATGCTTATTCAAATATTCATGTCTATATTAGCACATAATATAATCATGGGGATTTGGATATTTATGGGTTTTGGATTAGTTTGGGAGATGTCAATTGTGAACAAGGAGAAGTATTTCCCATTGCATTATTTGATATATCCATTGGCCTAACTTTTATTTTATCTTGTGATATTATACATTTTATTTATAGATAATGATAATAACAATGTATATCCTAAGCATGGAAAAACTTAATTTAAATGAAATATATAAACCACTTAAATATAAGATATGAATAATAAAATTCCAAGTGTAAATATAAGACAAATAAACTAAGTTTTCCTAATAATTACAAACATTCACAAGTTATGTACAAAATATGGTTAGTCTAGACTCAAGTGTAAATAAAATGTAATAGACCTATGACAACTGAGACAAAATAAAGGCACAGTCAAATAAAAATTCAACAACCAATTAAAATAAATAAATAAACAAATGAAGAAACAATAAACAAACAACCTATGAAAAACAATTAAAGCACTAATGAAATGAGCAATGTTAGTTATCAACTAATTAAGATTAAAAAAATAAACAAACCCAAAAACTAAGCCAAGATCAAAATCTAGACAACAAATAATTAAAATAAATGAATTGAAAATAAAATCAAGGCAAATCAAATAAATAAGCTAAAGCAACACAATAAATAATTAAGTTAAATTAAGAGTATTAGACAACTTAAGCTAAGGCCTAATGAACAAACAACTAAACTAACTCAAATAATTAATCTAAATCAAACAAAAGAACTAATAGTCAACCTAAAATGAATAAACAAACAACTAATCTAAATCAAATAATTAGCATAAATCAAACAAACTAACTAACTAAAAATGAATAAATAATTAATCTATAAGAATACAAAACAAATAACTAATCTAACTATTTATGTATGTGTAATATAAGTTTTATGCCCAATGTATAAAAGGTTAACCCTAGGCTATAGGGAAAATGGCAAAAGGTAAAAAGGCACAAGGTAGGATGACAAAAGATTCCCCTAGGCTATAGAGAACAATGATAATAGAATGGTCATGGGGAATATAATAAATAAGAAGGGGTGGTCAAGATTACTCCAGATGCACTAGTCAAGTGGGTTTTACCTACATAGTCCCATGGATATGAGGTACATCATGAACTTATGATTTAACATTTTAGGGTTTTACTATATATATCCTAAAATAGATTAAATGGTTGGGTCTATTGTTAATCTAGAATAAAATTGGAATTTATTGATTATATGGAACTTTCCAAAAATAATAAATACAAGGATAAAGTGGACTTATCTATATATACACAAAGTTTCTCATGGATCTAAATACTAGAGATGGTTGAATAACTAAAAAATAATATTTCATATATTGACCATTTTTAGAGATCTATCTCTAGACAATAGCACCATCTGGCACTAATGTCCAAGCCTAACACAAATCCTTCCTGTAGTGATTGTCTACAATTTTTTGGAAATCTACTAGAGTTATTGAGGGTCTTATAGGTGATTTATTGATGCATAGGGGTTTGTTTATGTCATTATTTTGGTTTATTCTTCTCCAAAACCCTAATTAATACATACACACATGAAATAATGAACTAATAAAATGTAAAAGGAAAGTAAAAATTAGGTTGTGGGATGTTATAGTCACAAGGAATATAACCCCTATTTTCTTCTCCACTACCTACATTAACCCCAATTCTAGGGGTCTCATATTTCATGTAGCTCTCCCTTAGGTAATGCTCACCATCAACTTATATAGTTTGCTAGGATGAATTTCACCTAGGCCCCTTCTTTGATCAAGCATTCAAATGTTTAGGTGTGAATGTTGAGTAACATGAAGATTATTTGAGCTATACTATTGGTTGATTTTTATGTAAATAAGTGCCAAAATAGTAGGTGATAGATATAAAATTCCTTGTGAGTCTTTTTATATAGGAATATGTTTGTTTTGAATATAATACCTTGTCATTGGCTGATAAGTCATGAAAATATATTAAAAACATAAGAGAAGGGTCATGTAGGGGTTAGGACTCAAACACAAGTGAAAGGGCCCATCAAAAACTACAGGCAAAAATGGATAGTAGTCACATGTGGCTCTACTATCTTGAAAGTGGTGCTAATTCCCTAAGGCTTAGAATAGATCAACATTTAGGGATGATAGGCTAGGAGCCCTTGAGAGTGGGAAAAGGTGACCTGTGACTACTGGGGGGTGTCAAAAATAAGTAAAATAAGACATAATAAATAACAAAATACTCAATATTACCATGCAAATGAGGATTATAACATTAATAAGACCTTTTTTGTGAAATAGCAACAAAATACATAGTACTTATGGTTTCTTGACCAAATTAGGGAGTTTAAAAGGTTAGGCCAAATGTAGTTCTCCCAGGATATAGGATAAAATAAATTTGATGATAAGCAAAAGAAATTTCTCATAGATTAAAGTGGTAATGGGCTCACAAAATGGAGAGAGTGTACATAAATCATAAATTGGTGAGAGTGTAAAACAAGAGGGGTTGATGCTCATAATTGTGAGAATGTCAAACACAAGAGGTCACAAAATCATGAAAGCATTGTTTAGGTAAAAACCACACCAAAAGACAAGAGATGAATGCTCACAAATGAACTTGGTTCATAATGTTACTATGTATAAGTCTTATAATGAGAATAATCTTTAAAAATAGTGATAGAATAAATAAATCACAAAATGGTGAGAGAATTTTGGAGATAAACCTAGAGTAATGAATGATCCAAGAGAATGACAAATGAAATCAATCATCAAAATTAGTCGATCTAACTCCAAATTCACTAGGCAAATGGATGTTTCCTACATAATCCCATGGACACAAGGTCCTACTTAAACTTCAAGACAAATGTAATTCTCCCATAAATGAGATGAAACACTATTATAAAATGGAATAGGCAAATGGAAATGGTTATGATGAGATATAATTGAATACTTTAGTTATACCTACTAACTAGGACATGCACATCTTGAGTGGTATGGATACAATCTGAATGGCCTAATGTTGAAGGCATGTTTAGTGGTTATCTATCATATATGCATGTTTTTGGGTTTTCTAGGCATCTCAACTCAATGGAGAATTATGAGACACATAATAGGCTAACTCACAAAATGGTGATAGCACTGAGAATAAAGGTTCATTAGTATATCTATTTCAAATGCAAAATACACACAAAAGTGACTTGTAAAATGGCAAGGGAATTTACTAAAATTACTCATAAAATGGTGAGATCATGGGAAAAGGGGTGACCAAGATAACCTCAATGTAAATTGAGTGTTACCTACATAGTCCTAAAGGACTTCAAGTTAATGTAGTTCTACCTTACATTGGAGGATCTAACTAGGTAATAACAAGTTCACTAATAGGAAAATGGTAATTAATGGAATAATTATGCAACAATGTGGGTAAAATGATTTGTGCCTAGGCTATAAGAAATAATGGAAAGGGTTTGTGATACTAATTTTACCAAAGGTGGTTAGAATCAATAGCACAGTAAATGAGATAGAATGTGACAACAATGAAGGATGTAATTTGTCAAACCCTTATCATATTGCCCTAATATATTGTATTTTTTTGAAAGAATGTCATCAAAAAATTATAAGATTGATTTAACTACTAAAAATTCATATGAATCTAACCACTCAAGGTGTGTTAAGTACCAAGGTCAAAAAGGTTAGGTAGGGGAGGGAAACAAATTTAGCTAATAGTAAAGGTATAGGAAGAACAATATATGATATGGTATAAGGAAGGTGATATTATGGTACAATTTAAATTATCCTCATAGATAGACATTAGGTATCTCAAGTGAAATAATTCTTGAGATGTATTATGTTCATTGATTTATGAAGTTCATCTCCTTCTAGTTTATCCAACCTATATGTTGTAGAGCCATAGTTAGCAAGAATCACATAAGGTCCTATCCAATTAGGCTTAAACTTTCCCTTTTTATTTTTCTCAGTTGTGGTGTTTTTCTAGTTTTATTCAAGGACAAGATCAACAATCTTAAACTTTATATGCTTCACACACCTGTTATACTAACCACGTAACTAGTTTTAATACACTTGAAGACTATTCATATTTACCACGCATCTTTTATCCAGTAGTTTCAGCTCTTATAAATGAGCTACTCTATAATACTCATCATCAAGGATGTTTTTTATTTAAACTCATATAAAAGGTAACTTGACCTTGATGTGAATAATGGCCTCAATCCCATAAATAATAGAATATGGTGTGGATCCTATTAGAGTATGGTAATTAGTATGATAAGGTTAGAAGACACATAAGATTTGTAAGTGCCAATCATGTCCATCATCATTGATGATATTATTTAAAATATTTTTAATGGTATTGTTAGATGCCTCTACTTGGCCATTACCCTATTGGTAATATGTTGTTGAAAAATGTCGGGTAATGTTACACTATGTGTAGAGTGATTTGGTATCCTTATTTTTAAATGAACCACCATTATTAGATATAATGTCAAATGGGATACCATGGAAATATATGAGATGGTTAAATATGAATTTGGAAATCTACTTTTTGGTCACATAATTGAGGGGTATGCTTCAACCCACTTAATGAATTATTTAGTAGCAATAAGGATATACTTGTTGCCACTTGAGGAATTAGGTTTAATATTCACTATGAGATCGAGTCCCCACATTGAAAATTAACATGGTGTGGTCATTAGATTGAGTTTTCATGCTATATAATGGATCAAATTTGCATGCCTCTAACATTGTTTACATATCTTGATATAAGTAGTTATATATGATTTCATGTTTAACCAATAATAACTAGTACATGAGAGATTTTTGGTAAGGAGGTACCCCAAAAACTCCTTTATGAACTTCCCTTAACACTAATCCATATTCTACTAAATTTAAACAATGAAGTAGAGTTCCATCAAAGCTTATTTGGTAAAGTGTAGGTTAAGGTAAGGTATAACAAAAAGCTTCGTGTGTGAAGGCCTTTTATTTCCTACATGAAAGGTCTAGTGGAAGGATTTGGTCATGGAAGTAATTATATAATTTAGAATACCAAAGTGAAATGAGACCAACAATATCACATATCATTTCAATGGCTGAGGTTTCATGAGTAGGTGCTAGAAGATGTTCAATGAGGAACTAATAGTCTCTTACCTTGTTTGTGATGAGAATTAAATAATTAATTATAGCCATAGCATCTACAGTCTAGTTATTGGCCCAAGGTATGTGATTAAATTAAAAGGATCAATCTAATAGTTTATAGTGTCCACCATGGATTTATAAGGTACCATCTTGTCATATTTAGTCTAATTGGTTTGTAACCTAATTAATGATAAGCTATAAATCACCATAAACCAATAGATATTAAATGTTACATTTTTTGCTAGGTGAAGCCCTACAATGAGTGTTTCATACTCATTAATGTTTTTAGTACAAGGAAAGATAATATGGAATGATTTTCGAATGAGATCCCCTTATGGTTTTATAAACAAAAATCCTACTTCTAACCCATGAGATGTGAAGTAATCATCAAAATACAATTTCCATGGCTACTCTTTAGGAGGCATTTTTGCTATGGTTATAATGGACTCCTCTAGAAATGTAAAATTAAGTGGCTTAGTATTTTATATGGGGGCTTCATCAAGATAATATTCAACTACCTATCCTTTAATGTATTTTTTATTAACATATTCAAACTCAAACTCACTTAGAATTATGATCCACCTATCCATATGACCCTATAAAGTTTTTTAATAGTAGATACTTGAGTGGATCTACTTTGGCAATGACTATGTTATTATTGTTGAGAATGTAATGATTCAACTTATAGGCTATAAAGAGCATAGCTAAACAAGAATTTTCAATTAACATATAATTTTTTTATAGACTACCTTTATATGGTTTAGATAAAACACTTCATGTTCTTTTTCATGCTCATCATGTTGGGCCAACAGTTCCCCTAAGGAATTTTTAGTGGTTGATAGCTAAATCAAAAATACCTTTCCTAGTGTATATGGTAATAAAATATGTAGATTAGCCAATTATTCTTCTAGGAGCTCAAAGGAATTTAGGTAATTTTCATTCCATGAAAATGTAGTTACTTTAAAAAAATGAGTTAATGGGTGACATTTATCAACCAACTATGAAATGAAGCATCTGATAGATTATATTTTGCCCTGTAAAATATGGAGCTGCTTAAAATTAGAAGGTGGAAACATCTCAATAATGGATTTAACCTTGGTAAGATCAACTTCAATTCCTTATTAAGAGATAATAAATCCTAAAAAATTTCTTGAAGTAACACTAAAGACACACTTCTTGGGATTAAGTCAAACTTTATACTCACAAATCCTTTATAAGATTCTTCACAATACAGTTGGATGGTCTATATAGTTCTTATATTTACCCAGTATGTAATTAACATAATCTTCAATCATATCATTAAATATAATAGTCATGGCCCTTTAGAATATTTCCCCTACATTCTTGAGGCTGAAAGGCATGACCTAATAGAAATGTTCCCCAAGGAGTGGTGAACATTGTATTATGTTGGTATTCTATCGAAATATTTATTTGGTTATATCCTAAAAAGTTATCCATGAGGGAAATAATTTCATACCCCTTTATGGAGTCAACAATCATGCCAATTTTCTACAAATGAAAGTCATCCTTTGGGTAGGCCTTATTAATGTCTTATAAATTAGTGCACAACCTAAGACCTTATAAATTTTTAGTTGACTAGAAAAATATTAGAGATCCACTCTGAAAAATCAATAGGTTTAATACATCTTACATCTCAGAGTTTCTCTAGTTTTTGCTTAACTAATATGGAAATGTAAGGATGTATTTTCCTCAATTTTTGCTTAACCAACTTAGTGTTTGGATGAACTACAAGGTGGTGTAGAACTAATGATGTATCTAAACTTGGCATATCAAAACAGGCCCATTAAAAATGTCTATAAAATCTCTTAGAATATCTATAATAACTTCACATTCCTCCTCGATGGGGGATGTGCCTAGTTTTATCCACTCAAGATCATCTAGAGTCCCAATGTTGTCTTCTAATGTATCCTCTACAAGGATAGTAGATCCATCTTCCAAAATACTTGACAAAGATGTAAATTGGCTAGTAATGGCAAAGTCCTTTAGTCAGACTAGCTCTTAAATTTCTCCCAAATAAAAGAAATTTGAATCTCCCAATAGTGTAAAAGTTCATGTTATAAACACTTTAGGTCACTCTCAAATAATTTTCTCAAAATCATATCACTCCTCTACACTAAGTTTGGACCCAAATGCAAGTTTGTTGTTAGTGGTATCTTGAGCTTTATTCAAAAAAGGGTGAACATCCCTATCGAGTGTCACCTAAAATAGGATTTCACTAAGATATTGGCCTTTTTATTTACTTTTTCCCTAGTCTAAATACCTCAAAGAGGTTTTTACTTTGGGATCTTAATATTTTATTATTTTGGTTTTATCTAAGGGTGTTCATCCACTCTTCAAAATAGGTATCAAGATCTAATTTAATAGAGAACCCTTATTTATGGTCTCCCAAATAAACATTGTCTCTTAGACCCAAAAAATCACAAAAGGCCTCATCATTATTGAACTAATATAGAGGTCATATGGATTCTTGTTGGTCCCAGTCTATGAGTTGATGGTGATAAAGTGTAAGTTGGGAATGATGTATTATTGGCATGATGGTACAAATGGTATAAGGATTGAATAAGTTGGTACTAGTTAGGTCTTCCTACATGTTATGATTAAACTCTACTTTTATACTAGCATCATTGTCCCTGGTCATCAGTGTAGGAACATGAATAATATATGTGAGGTCACCCCTAGGGAGTTTAAATGTAATACTGTGTGTTCCTTTTTACTTGGTTATAGAGATAGGATCAGTATTACCTTATTAATTTTCCCCTAGGCCTTTACCTTCATAATCTTGGTTATCCATAATCCTATTAGGGATGGGATACTTTTTGATTTTGTAGCAATTAACTAAATTATTAGTGTATAACCAGGAATTATCTTTGGCTAGTGGATCTTACACTTGGCTAGTGGATAATGTGAAAATAATAGGCATTGGGCTATAAAGTTTTCTTTTTTCCTTTTGTCACCATTTCATGCAAATTTGTTTAGCTTTAGTCATTCCATAAGTCTTGGAGCTTTTTGGAAGTTTGGCTATATAGAAGGTATTATGGGTAAGGTATTCTCCTAAACCATTGTTTGAAATGGTAAAATGATTGTCAATTTTAATAGGAGGCATATAGGAAGTTTAGGTAATGCTATCAAGGTCTATGTAATTGGTCTCTAGAAATTCAATAGGTATGTCCTTGTCTTTGTCCTTCATTGGTATGGGTTATAGGCTAAAACAATAATTTTAACTCTCTTACTCAAACTCTAAATGATTTTAGTAGTGATATGGATATAAATATTCATAAATAGTTACCTCCATCCTAGAATGAGGAAACTTCATACACTTATGCAAGGTTGAAGGTATTGCATAGATTTTATGTATCCATGGTCTACCCATAATAAAATTATATGATAGATATATAACTAAGACATGGAAAAATGTGTCATGGGTAAAATTCCTAACAACAACTATTAAATAGATGGTTCCTTGTGATTCTTTATCTTCTTTATCATAAGCCTTGATGGTAATTGTCACTAGCTAAAGGTCAACTATTCTATATCCTAGATGCTTGATTAAATTTAGAGACATAATATTAAGGCCCGATCCATTGTCTGTGAGGATGTATTTTACTTTATGTTGTGTTATAAAAACCTCAATGTAAAATGGGTTCTTGTGAATAGGGTATAAGGATGACATGTCACTTTGGTCAAATTTTAATTACTAGCCTAGGGATAGGTGTCCAACCAAAGATTAAAATTTGTCTCGCGTAATGGTATTGGGTACTTAGGATTATCTTAGGAGTTTAGTAAATATATTTTTTTGATGGTATATGTGCATAAAAAATCTAAAATATAAATTTTTGTAGGTGTATTCTATAGTTTTTCCATAATATCATACATTTTTAACTTAACAGTGGTGACTGGATTACTCCTAGTCAGTATAGTGGGTTAAATTATCTTATTTATAGATGGTGGTTGTGGGCCCATAATGGTAACTTTAGACCACCAATTTGTGATTGTGTAATCTAGATTGGTTAACAAACCATTGTAATTAGAATAGGATGGAGAGAGGGATAAGCTAGTAATTATTGATTTCTAATGTGCTTGGTTATGGTCATTGGTTAAGTAAGGTTTATTAGCATGAGGACCTAAGATGGTAATCCTTAGTTTTTATTATACTTGGATATGCTCATAGGTTAAGGAGTATTAACACCATATGGAGGCTAATAGACATTTTTAAGTAATGGTCTTAGTCTGTTGATAATTATACTAGGGTTTATGGAAATTATGGATACATGACCACCTAAAATGTGACCTATAATTCTATTGTAGTCATGTGAAACTACATGATAGGTCTATTGGTTATTAGGATCATTTTGGCCTTGGTTCCATCCACTTTGAGATTGACCATATTATTTATACTATTATTTTTATTGTTGATGTTTTTTTAGTTATGGTGGTGGTCTTTCATTTTTGATGTTATTGTTATTAGTTCTAATTGGTATTATTATGTTGTGGAAATGGATCTTGGTAAATACCTAGGTTATGATTTGAAGTAGAATTCATTTTATCCAACTAGATCTCTCCATTTTCTAACATATTCCCAATCAGGTGCTTCAACTACACATATTGACATATATAATATCCCTTAAAATTATGGTACTCACAAAACTCATGCTCTTTGTACCAGTCAAGGTAAGGTATAACTTTAGGAAAGTGTTTTGGAATCAGATAACTAATCATATTGGCCATGGATAATCTATGAAACACTACTTTAATAGTCTCACCAAGGTCATTAAAGATTTTGTCATTAGGTATTATACTTAGATGAGGGGTTTTCAAGGCTACTAGTTGAGGTTCCTGCATGAACAAAGGTAGTTACATTTGTGGATATGGTTATGGTTGCATAAAATGTTGCATTTACTAAACAAGTTATAGTTATGGAATAATTTGTAGTTACAACATAGTTTGAGGAGATGGTGTTTGCACCATTTGAACATGATGTGACTCAGCGACTCCATTACCAAAAAAATTATTATTGTATTTTTATAGTTTAATTTTTTTATAGATATTAACTTGTGATGGTGCATAGACCTATGCTTGGACTAGGTTTGGGTTCTGATTTTTGGATGAATTTTGGTTTTGGTTCAAAGAAGATAAATTGATAATCCTTTTATTAATGAGGGAATTTTTAATTTGTATACCTTTCTCAATAATCTCCTTGAATGTGTGAGTACACTAATTCTCTAGGTGATAAGATATCTCACTCTACATTTTTTGGTAAACATAATTGCTAATTATTTATCTAGTAAATTATGGGTGAAGTAACTAGCAAGCATTCTCCACCATTGCAAGTAACTCTCAAAGATCTCATCAACCTTTTTATTGACTTGACTAACATCAATAAAAAAATATCATGATTGAGATTGTAGGAGAAATGTTGTACAAATTTATCCAAGATATCATCAAAAATAGATACTAAATTATTTAACAACTTAAGAGGCCACTCCATGGCCTATCCATCTAGCTTCAGGAAAAGATAAGAAATAGGTATATGTCACTATAGGACACTCATTGTAAATCAATAATAACTATTTTAAATTATCCCTAGGGTCTCTTTTGCCTTTGTGTTTGTCAAATTTTGGTGGCTCATAGTTTGGAATAAATGGTATTTGGAGGTACTCCATGTTAAATGGATACAAACACATGTCATCTAATTTGAACTTCTAAGTCTCCTTTCTTATCTAAATGGTTACAATTTCACCCTTCATTTATTCTAATTCTTAGGTTAAGAAAATAGATGGCATAGCTAGTTATGGTTGTGGATGGGTGATCAAAGTTGGATTACCTTGACTAGTGTATAGTGGGGGAATGGTGTATTGTGGGATGTTGGTTTGGTGGACCAATCACTTAGGAATATGCATCTATGCATTATGATTAGGTTTTTGATATAGTATGCATTATTGATAAACATTTTTCTTAGGGTTTGGAATATGGCTTTGAGTTATATGGAAATTTTATTATGATGGAGGTATATGGATTTGTGGAAGTTATTATGCTTGTTGGGTTTGCGTAGGAACTTGATGTTGACTATTCAAGCCCTAATGTATAAATGGTACCCATTGTTGACTAAAGCCCTGATGTTGAGTGAGTTAAATGTTGGGTCTCTATTTTATATGAGCTATATGTAGGTTAAAAGGTAATTATTACCTAATGGGTATTTGTTGTAAGTTGGTAACTCTTTGTTGAGTAAACACCTATTATGAATTAGGAATTTGTTAGGTGTTAGGTATATATTGTTGACCAATAGGGATACATTATTTATTAGATATAATTTGTAATGAAATAACCATTTATTGTGGTGTTACATTGGTCTACATCTATGGTTATGAAATATTAGTCACCACTTATTGAGGTGGGGAAACATTCACCACTTGTTGAGGTAAAGTGTTAGTTTGTGTTTGGATACTTACCCCCTAATGTGTGTTTTAGGAAGCTATTGGCTGAGGAGTGGGAGTGGCTTGATATGGTTAGGAACTAGGCATTCTTGCCCCCTATTTTTGTGAACCACTTATAGTATTTGTAAGAGGCACCTATTATTTTGAACTATTTTTTAGTGTATTCAACCCAACTTGGTTCAAATTGGGATACACTTTCATGTTATCCACCATGTTTTATAAGCGGTCTTGGGTAGAATCTATAGTCACTTGATCAATATATATGACATTGAACATGTCACCAATTGACATATTTTGGATAAATGAGTCCATGGTCAGATTAGTATGTCTTAAAGAGTCAATTTCACCCTTATTAAAGGAGATAAATCTATAAGTGGGGTGTTTTAAATGGACATAGCATTGAAATTTTGAGCTAAACTAAGATGTTTGATAATCTTGTTGCATATATGTGAATTGGTCATCCATTGGACCCTTTACTTTTGTAAACACATTAGGATATTTATTAGGTATTAGCACAAGTGCCTTATGGTAAATAGTTGAGACCTATTCAATTGGTCTGACTTGATGTGCATTGTTAGGTGCTAAAATTAAACTAGGTAGAATTTCATGGGGAAAGTATGCTAGACAATTTTCTCCTACCTCTATGGTCATGAATAAAATATCATCCCTATTCTCAAGCAAGTGATGATCAAACAAGTATGGGTCATAGCTTATTATCATGGTTACATAGTAGGGCTACTATTGGATCTGTTTAATAATGGGTGGTATATTGGCAAGGTATTGGGTCATTTGTTCATGCTCTTTCCCTAGATAAAGAGGTGCATTAATCATTTACTATTATAGTGGGTCCTATCCTTGTTTCATATATTGAGTAGTATAAGAGGGGTATGGATCCATCTCATAAACTACATCATCACCATATGGGTCTTGAACAAAGGGGTCATTTATGACTATGTTCTCACAATATGAATTATACATGACCCCACTATTTGTATAGTGAGGTATATCTAAATCTACAACAAATGTCTCTTTAGGAAAAATTCGAATGTTCTCAAGTGCTTGAAATGTGGTCTTAAAAGATTGGTCCTTTATTGAAAATTTCTTGAAACTTGGCCTATAATAAAACTTGGTCTATCAATACAAATGGTATAAACTTGGTTTTGGAAACACAATGACTGAGAGGGGGGGTGAATCTATCTCTTAAAACTTTGTTTTAAAAGTACTTTAACATTCCTTGAACCATCAAAGTAATACAAATATATATTAATGCATAAAGAGTCATGAGAATAACAAAAGAAACACACATATGAGTGGGAAACCATCAAGGGGAAGAAAACCCATTGATATTTTAAAATGGATTATATTCCAATAATACAAACATCAAGATTTAGTGAATCACCAACTTCACATGGAGCACCAACCCCAACTAGCCTAGCACCCACTTGTAAGGAGACACCAACCCCCTAGATGACTCAGAACCAAATCAACCACTTGATTATTTTGATAAAATTTATAAAAAATTATTTATCATACAATATATTATGATCTCCTTATTTAGATATTCACACACTTTTATCCCTCTCAAACTACCTTCTAGGATCCTTCACTCAACTAGGTCTCTTCAAGACAAATTAGGTCATTTGACCTTGATAGTCAATATAGTACCATATTATATATTCATGATAATTTATATTCACTCTTATTATGGTCTAAAATTCCTCTTTTATCCCTTAAAATTTTTATATCTTCCACTTTAACTCACCCTCTAACTAGTCAATTAGGCCTATTAGGCCTTATTCTTATACTCAGATCTTACTCAGACACCTCTTGGTCAAACATAAACACACGATTAATTATATTTTACAAAAAATAGGAATTATTTCATTCCAAAAACATGAATAAAACATTACATTATTTTGGCCATATCTCAAATGGACCAAATCCTTCTTTAAGCCTTAAGGAGACCTAATTCAATTAGGCATTCATTAGCACATTTTAAACTTTACCTTCCTTGGAAGAAATTAAAACACTTAAATGGTAGGAAAATATCATATTACACTTAAATATACCCATAATAATCCCATATATTCTCCACAACACCTTCTATATTTAACCACCACTTGAAGCATGACATTAGTACTATTCACAATTAGGCCTATACATACCTATAAAGTTTATCTTGAACTATTGAAAATAAAAAAATAATTATCTAAAAAAATATGGAAAAAAAATAAATATAAATAATTTAAATTACATAATTTTCATCACCATGTGATTTATACTCCACAACTTGTGGCAAAAGGACTTAAACCCTTCTCTGCAAATAACCCACTCAGAACTGCCAAATAGCCTTAAAACATATCATGGAAACTTAAAATTCTAACACATAAAAGAACACACTCAAGGAATTAAAATTCATTAAAATTATCCTAAAATATATTTATAATAACCTCAAATAAAAATATCATAATCTCTAATGACAATATTGGTCTTGTAGACCAATCTCATGACCTCACTATACACAGACCTCATTGAGCTAGACAAGTCAACTTGAAAGCAATTTTTTGATATATAAAATTATATCCAAAATTTAAAATTATAACATGTCTTTAAAAATTTATCTATTCACTTGGATTCATTCCTAATCCATGATAACACATCCCTAATCATCTTCTCACTTTTGCTTGGGTTTTTCAATGTTTCCACCATTAGTCATGTTTGGCGATTGGTCAAATTGAATGAATAGTTTTAAAAAAATATGACTATAAGATATCTATAAACCACCATTAAAATAATTTTAAATAATCAAACTTTTTCCTCCATCCATTTATCAACTTCGACTTGGTCAACTCTGGTTGCTACAACAAATTCATGAGAAACTAACACTTTCATGTAGGGTCTACTCACACACCTAACAAAACAATCACACTTGAAGGTTATTAGGAGATATTAATATAGAATAAAATAACTTAAATATCCATTCCAAACCATTATTATCACTTTATACCAATATCTTTCACATCGAGTCATTTTTAGGGTTTTAAAGAGAGTTAACACTATTTTTGGTGTTAACAATTGTTCATAAAAGATTGCCACTCATTTCCAAAATTGATTCCTAGATATATTATATAGGATTATTCCCAATATATCCTTAAAATATTATTTTACCATGTATATTTTATTCATTCCAATGAACACCTTAAAGTCCTCAGGATGAGAACCCTTCATTTTATGCACATGAGAGACCTCAAAACCACTTTTCATGGCTTAATTTGCAAACCATGACCTAAAAACTTGTGAACATGCTTGAAACAACATATAATAATGATTTAAATTCTCACATAGTCACACATTCTTTGTAAACTAATATTTATACCCTATTAGGTCATACTCTCTCTCTCTCTCTTGATTCTCTTAAACCTTGACCTGCAAACCATATTAGGCCTAAAATTTGACCTTCAAGCTTCTTTACATGAACTCTCCACCTTATTATAAAAAAAATTATATATATATTATTCTCAAAAACTTATTTACATCCTTCATAGGCCTTGATATCACCTCATGACACCTCATTAGGTCAAGCAGGGTCTAGAACTAGTCTAGTTATAGACTTGGATTTAAAGTCTTACCCTTGTAGGCTCACCTTGAAAATCTTTTGTGTGATCCAAATCCTCATATGCATGATTAATAAACCTTATAAATACTATTATGCCTCTACATATCTATTGTGCATCCATATTACTAGGCCAACATGCTTGAACCTTCTCACTAAGACTTAACAAGATATGGCTAGTGACATGACTAGGATTATCAAGCACTTAAATCTTGAAAACTGATCTTGAAACACTATTTGATGCTTATACACATTTATCACATACCTTACATGTTCCTTAAATAATTTCATGCCTCTCAATGATGCTATTAAACAATAACATTATTTAATGACGTCATGAACACCTTTCTTAAGAACCTTTGACATCAATGATAACATCAATGCGAAACTTCAACAACAAGAACAATGCTCAACACTTGGCCTAGAAAATATTTCCTTTTGAAAACTAAAAATAAAAAACTTGGTCCATAATATCTCTAACACTCTAAGGTCTCTCTAATTAATGGTCAAGAAAAGGTAATTTGGATCTTAGTCTTGGCAAGGTGCTAAACAAACTCAAATCTTGAAATGGGGAATGTAAGATTTGAACTATGAAAACAAACAAAGGTATAGAACTATTCAAATCAAATTGGTATTTATAAATGTGCTTGAAATATACTTACTCTAGATTTAATGATGAAATAAAAGGTGTCAATTCATTGGCCAACATCACAAAGCTAGACTTGGAAACAAATTGGTTGAGTTAAAAACTTGAAATAAATATAAGTCTAAGGTAAATAGTTTGAAACAATTGATATAAACACATGGATTAATCTCAACACATAGAATTAAGACAAACCTGAGCTTGGAATAAATAACTTACTCTAGGCACATGTTTAAAACTAATTATGAAATTCAATCTCAAGTAAAAATATAAGATCAATGAGTAAAGCATTCAAGCCCAAGTGATAAGCAAGGCTCAAATTTAAATTATCTATGCTTAGATTTATACATAAAAAATGAGTTTCACCCTTAGTTCAAGATAGTAAATTATTTTGATATACATGAAAAGTAAATTAATCCTAGGTTTAGACAAAAGGTCTTTAGATTAAATAATAAATTAATCCAAGTTTCACAATCCAAATGTAAAATGTGAATGACCAAGCCTAATTTAGACAACACTTTGACTAGACTAATCAGTTTTGGATCTAAAATTTGCAAGATGAATTTATATCTTGGTGAATAAAACTAATATTTTCAAATGAATATTTACCTAGAATCAAATGGGTAGCATAATGACACTATTTGTAATAAATATACACAATGTTTTAGACTTGGTTTTGAAAAAAGGTAAATGTCTTGTAATAAATTAGGTAGTGTAACAACATATCTTTGAACAAGTTTAAAAAAGGTGGTCTTTGAAAATATCTAAGGCAAATGTTTGGAATGATTTTGATAATATCATGTGTTTTATTTTGAATTTTTTGACTTGTTTTGGAACGTGGTTTAACACAAAAATAAATATTTAGACCCTAAAATAAATGCAAGTAAAAGAATAATAAAAACACCTAAGTGCACATCCTACCCTAAAAATTAACATAGATGCATAGTCTCTACCAAAGTTTCCACAAATATACCAATGCTCAAAAGGAATTAATCATTAATCCAAAAAAGTAAGAGTGCATATAGGTAGAGTTTTTATGCCCCCCTCTATCTCTTGAGCATTGATATGTGACACAAACTTAGAGTGCCGAAGAAACTTGGCATTTAGATGGACATTTCATCATAAGTGGGATTGATATACATTTACATTTTTAATGCATTATATATGTTTCACATGTGTGGATAACATGAGGTAGTAATCAAATTATTTTTATGATTACCATAGCATGTTATGAAATGGTCTAGTCCTTTTCATAATGAATTCATTTGGGAACTTCTTGGTGAATTTTGATTTTTAGTATGTGCAAGTTTAGAGGACCCATTAGATTGGTTAGGATAAACACTCACCACTATCACATCCAATAATTTTCTCAATTTATATACCCCATCATGGATGGGTTTATAATAGTGTCTAAGGATGAAACCCTGGGTCAAAGTCATCCTAGAGAACTTATGAGGAGGTTATGAACTCCTACTCATAAGCTAATGTAAAAAAAGAAATAAATAAAAATGAAAAAAAATTAGGCTCATTTATAAGTCACCCAAGTCACTCAAATCTTGGGGAGATCATACATGAATTTTCTTCACTTCTACAACTCATCTAAACAAGCAAAAACTATGCACTTTTGATCACCAAAGTTCCCTAAAGGGGATGGGAGAAGAGCATAAGCAAAGTTTTACTAAAAAGAAACTACTCTGGGAAAAGAAACTAAGTTCTTTTGAAAAAAAGGAAATCAAAAGTCAAAATCTCTTAAGATTAATAATATAATGTTTTTTTTTTCTTTTTATATCACTTAAAAAAATTTCAAGGGAAGTTTGGCCCTTTGTGTGTTTGAATTTGTAACTTTAAAAGGTAAAAAGTAAAGTTATTTTGCAAGTGATTTTTAATCACCAAAAAGAAAAGTGTGAATGAATTTTAAAGTTATTAAAATATTCTCCGTTTAATCTAATTTCTTGTAGTAAATATTAGGGGATTCACTTATGCTTATTTAAAATGGTTAGTCCAAAAACAACTTTCACTTTTGAATCTCTCAATTTTTTGACACAAGGCAAAATTTCCATTTATAGAATAGGGCAAAGTCATTTTTTCCTGTAAAAATAACATAAATAGAATAGTTTTAGTGAATTCATAATTTAACAAGTGTGAAATTACTGATTAGACTATTCAAAGTCATTATTTTCCTTAATAAATCATGCAAACATAGATGATAGTTACCTTATAAAGTCACCATTCTTGAGGGATGAAGTCGCTATTTCCTCTAGATGAAGCCATTATTTCTATAATGTATGTCATAATTCAAAGTTGTGAAATGTATGGGTGAATTCATTGTTTATGTCAAAGTCACTGAAACCCAGTGTCAAAGTCACTATTTCCTAAAGAACAATGTTGAAAACAAGACATAATAAAATTGGCAAAGTCATCGATTAGTATTGGCAAAGTCATTAAAATGTAGTCAAATAAAAAAATGAACTCTTAAGGAAAAAAACTAAAAACTAAAATTTTAAGTGAATTTTTTGCGTATCTTAAAGTTCTAATATCACTCCCTTAGTTCATGTTAGGTGTTTGGTCCAATCGGGCATGCCATTATGTAGCATAAAATTATGAAGGTTATTTTTATCTTTATTTTGTTAGTATAATTATAAAACCACAATATTAAATAGTTAAATGAAAGAAACAACTACTTGCCTAAGTAATTGAGTGAGCAATAACAAAGCTAAGCATAAATACAACAAATAAATAAAGACAACAAACTACCTTTACTTCTTTAACAGATAGATGTTTATCCATTGGCATGTGAGTATGGTAATTCTTAGATTATGTGTCCAATGGATTCATTTTTTAGTGTATTTACCTTATTGAAAACACCTCTCCTTGTCCACTTATGGCTTGTCTTGGCTTGGCTTGGCAAAATGAAGCTTTCTATAATTAATTTTACATTTTAACACTACACAAAGAAGCTTGTTAAATAATGGACTTGGCACTTGTATTTATAAGTTCTCCAATTAACTCTAACAAAAGTTTAATTAGGTTATATTTAACCATGGTTAGGTTAAGGAGGGGATAAGCAATTAATATTTGGGATATATATTCCATTTATTAAGCATGGCTCTCCATTTTGAATTTAAGCCTTTAATGGAGATATTTATAATTCCTTGACTTTGAGGATGATGACATCATCATGACCTCAATTTTATTGAAATTTCATTTTTATAAAATAGATATACACTTATTGAATATGGATTTTTCACTTAAGCAGTTAATTGGATTTGCTAGGTTAATTAATTCTACCTAGGGTTTTAGCATTTTAGGAATTGGTTAAGTGCCCCACTTAATGGCTTAAAAGGACAATTTGTCAATTTTTTAGGTTGAAATTTTATTGGAGATGAATTTGTGGGATTTTATTATTGTGTACAATATAATACCCAAAATAGGGATGCATCAACATGATTCTAAGCACTAATGTCCTATATGTGGATGAAATTGGGATATTCAATGATTCTTAGGCTTGATTTGCATTATTTGGTAGAAATTAATCTAAAGTATAGTTAAAACATGGTTGTGGCTAAAACAGGGTGTCTAAACATAATACCCTCAAAGTAATAGCTAATTAAAGGCATCCAACAATAATATCCTCAAAATCCTCAAGTGGTTTGTTAATGATGCTAGTCATGACTAGCATTTACAAATTTACCCTAGATTTTGGGTGTACCATAATAGTATGCATACACCTACATGTAAAATACCATATTTACTTTTATATGGAATTGAATCCATTTTCTGAAACAAGATTGAGTTACCATCTTTATGTATTTATTTACAAAACTCATTGATGATGAGGAATGAGGAATACCAAGTTACAAGGTTACATGAGTTAGAGATGTTGGATGAGAAAAGACTTAATGAAATTAATAATTTAAAATAAAATTATAATAGAATACATCACATTTATAAAAATAAAATTAAATCCAAAATATTTGATATTATATATCTTGTCTTGAATGAAAATCATAAAAATACCAATGAAAAATGGGGAAAGAAAGGAAAGTTTAAACACATCTAGTTAGGTATTTACTTTATCATTGATAAATATGGAATAGGGGAATAAAAATTAGATATAAAATATGGATAGTATATTTATAATACCATGAACATCATGTATCTCAATTGCTTCCATTCTTAAAGTCTCTAACATTGTTTTCCAAAATAATGAAAAAAAATCAAAAGAGAAAGAGAAATAGTTGTCTAAAAGTGAAAACCATTCTTAGTGCACTTGGGGAAAGTACCGTGGTGAAAAAAAATTCAT